>CM071926.1:59751223-60137268 GCA_016081115.2 Rehmannia glutinosa | reverse complement strand
ATTATTGCTTGATAAGTCGATAATTGCAACAAGAACGTAAATCTTGAAGCACTTGGAAAAACACTCGATTTGGAGCGTAAAAACTTTAATTCAATTAATAACTAATGAAAAAAAGGAATAAGTGTTCACCCTTATATGGGATCCAAAACCCTAACCCTACTAGGAAATAACTTAACAATCAAAAGGAAATAAAATCGAACGGACCCCAAAACGGTGGCGAAACCCTTGACGGGCGTCGAAACGATACGCTACGTGGGCTACCGTGCGTCAATTCGAACACCCCGATTTTCATTCACCTAGGCGCAGTGTTCTAAAAGCGCTAGCGGCGCTAGTCGGCGGCGGACAGGGCGCTGGGCTTGTAGCTGGCGGGGACTAGCGGGGACTAGGCGGAGCCTTAAATATATATACAATTTTATGAATAATTCTCATACTACATAATCAGTAAAAGTCTATAAATGATATTTAAATTGTTTTTGAACATATCTAATATTTAAGCTTTAAAGTTTAAAGTAATTCAACACCAATAATCTAATAAAACTATAAATCATCTAATATACAATACATTAACAAATATTGCATTGATTTATATAATATCAAATTATCAATGGAAAGATTTCAGGACCACTAAAATTTTGTTTCATTTTTTTATTAAGGAAATTATATATATTCAATTTCACTTAAATGAATTTTGGAGTTATCGGTCCTACTTTCACTAGTTGGAGTCGTTTTGCAAGCATTTCGAGAAAAAAAACATATGCGCCTGAGCCTTTGAGCGCTGGCCCCGCCAGCCGCCAGAGGCGCTAGGCCGCCAGCGCCGCCAGACTGAGACTGGGCCAGATCACGCTGGGCAAAAGGTCGGGCGCTGGTGGCGCTAGCGCTAAAGGCCCGCTAGCCCGCCAGGCGGCCGCTGCAAGGGGATTTTTAGAACATCTTTGCCAGGCGCACGTGCCGCCAGTGTATCAAGTCGAACTCCCTATTCGACATTGTCTTCGAATTTGACCCCTGCTCGTCCCAAAATCGAAATATCAACTAAAGACGCGGCCTTAAAAGGTTTATTTGGCCTCCAAAACATCAAAACGACTCAAAACAAATCAAACTACGACTGACTAAGATAGACGAATACAAGACATTATTGAGAACTTGATTACAGAGTCTTCAAGACGCAAAATGACTTGTATTCATGGCATCCTTCACTTGCTCAGTCTGAGGTGGACTCATGAACGTTGATAACGCGAATCAACTGGACCACCCGAACATCTTCCTCCATCGGCAACACACTCTTGGTCTCCTTTTAAATGACTTGGATCAACCCATTTAGTGCTTTCTTGAAATTTCTTGCTCGAGCCCTCGTCACCAGACCAACTGGCACTTTGTTACTTGCGTCCATGGATTCTCATCAGCGGTAGGTTCTCGTCAAGCACCCCAGGTACGGAGCTTACAATTGAATTTCCAAATACAACAGAAGGAATTATGGGCCCTGTTATAATTAATGGACCTCTAAATAAACTATCTTTTCAATTCATCTCTCAGGCTTAAAGAAGCAAACCGACGCCAGTTTGTTGGATGGATGATGCCTCTTCAATTCATCTCAGGCTTTTTTTCCTATCTTTGTTCCCCGAGTGAGTTTGCTCAATCTTGGTCAAGTAATCTCACTTTCAGAACCCCAGAACAAGCTCAAGGAGAACTCAAAAGTACAAATAACACAGTTGATCAGATGTTGCAAGGAAAAGAACGAAACAGAGAATCAAAATAAATTGGGTCAAACCTCTCGATGTCCCTGTAAAGCTGGATTCCCGTTGTTTCCGATTGACTATTGGGCTTTTCGCTGCCTTCGGAGCTGCAATATATTCCGATACGGCGGCCTGAGCTACGGTTGCTAACAACGGAGTGGCGATGATGACGATTATAAGAGAAGTTGCAAAGGCGTACGAGACTCTCGGGAAATGAAATTGGCGTGGGGCGAAGCCAACTTTAGATGAGGCGTTCCCAATCCCGTCAGTATACAGCACGCCATAGCTCATGGAGAAGACGCTCTTCTTGTCGTCAGGAATTCGGAAGCCAGTGTAAGAAGTCTCAGGGTTTTGCCTTTTTTTTTTTTTTTTTTTTTTTTTTGTACAACCCGGGTTTGGCCTTTTGGTTTCAATATGTACTTCCTTTTCATTAGTACATCTACATCTTCTATTTGGTCCCGCTAGTTATGTAATATTATACTTTACCCCTAAAGCTTTTTGCGATTGCCAATGTTGACTTTTATGTTTCGGATAGATTTATCAATTCAATTTATCAAGTTTAAATGTCATCACTTCAAATGAGTTAATTACATCTTTGGTACCAGAGAAATTTTCTCATTACAATTCCGAGTACCTATGTTGCGCAATTGTTCCATAGGATTCATTTTGTTGCCAAAATAATCCCACAATCTAAGTTTTGCATATCTGGTCCCATAATTCTCAATTCTTGCATTTTTGGTCCCAATTTTTTTTTTTTTACATTATACTTAATTTGCCTAAGATTGTTGACCGTAAATGGTATCAAAATCTAGGTTTATTAAAAACTTTTAGTTAAATTTATTATATTTATGTAATTAACAATTGGTGAGGAGAATTTTCTCAAGAAAATAGATGCGGACAATTGTCCAATATATATACCTTACAAAAAGATATCGTCAAATTTTAACGATATATGCACAAGAATACCAGGATAAAGTAACATATTGGAACAATCAATATGTTGAAAGGAACTTGCAGGAGGGTAGATAGGAAAACCTCGAGACAATGCGATAGACAAGCGGTATTATCCGAATTTTGTTATGGTAAATCGGATATTATATGTGGATCAGATGAATCATCGAGGAAGAAGCCCATCAAAATCTTGATTTTTGATGGAATACAAGAATGGAACGAGATACTTCCAGATACATCAAAGTTCTCGCAAGACCTTAGAGAAGTCCAGAAGACGGTGTAGCATGATCGTAACCGCCATAATTATTTACTAACACAAGTTCATCAGATCCAAAATCGGATCGAGATGATGGTGAAATATCAAAAGGAGACTCTTGAAATCCTTCATGATATTCAAACGAGTCGAAAATAACGGAGGATAGACCAAGTTCAATAGGAGGAAAGAAGCGTATTGATTTTAATTGTACCACTATTTGCACCAAAATAGGAAACTAACCGAAGTTGTACGAAAAATGACAGACAATGAGAAGTTTATCGCTATCATAGAAGGAAAATCTGTCACAAACCAAAGGTGATGGATATGGAAAAGATTAATCTTGAAGATATACATGACTTTGTAGAATCCTTTGCAGGATTAGGAATTATAGATTTAAAGATGAAAGCAGGAGATGGATCAGCTTTGGTTACTCGTGACCAACATCAAAGACCACCTCCACCACCACCAATTGATCCCAACATAGCAAAAAGTTCAGGTTCACATCATGTGGATGAACCAATGCCACATGCTGGAGATTTTACTACAAGAGGAGATCCTATTGTTTCAGGAACTCAACAACGTTCCAAAAGGCCAATTTATATAATACGCCTTATGGAAGATCACAACTTGATCCTATACATCCATATAAATTGATGTTTAATCTGGATATTCGATTTTAAGAATCGAGAAGTCTTATCGGCGATTGGCGGCGACTATGAGGATTATAGCGGGAACCCTTTGATCTTACAAGGAAGGATTCTCCTACTCCTTAAGATGAGTCTTGAAGGTCTATAAATATCGCATGAGATATGATTGGATTAGAAATGAGAAGCGATGTCATTTGGAGAGTCATTAAAAGGAATCGTTGATAATATGGCACAATTGTTTAAAATCCATTTTATCGGCATAGGCTATTTTGAGGGATTAGAAGAGAGAAAAGGAAAAGATACAAACAAGCCTCTCTTTCGCTTTCGAGTTACATGATATTTTTCATATTGACGAATACATCAAGTTGTTCACCAAAGTACAGGATGGAAGTCAAGGTGGAAAATAAAGAAGCTTCGCAATTACTCTTTGCAAAAATACCAAATCCCCGGAGAGAAATGCTTATCAGTAAATACGAGGTTGTAGATGACGGTGGCGGATCCATTTGGGTGGATGGGGGCACAAATATTTCCCCAATTTGAAAAAATCCAAAGTAATATTTAGGTAATAACAATAATAATAAATAAATAAAAAGAAATTGTACCTCCATTTTTTAGGAATGATCGTCAAAAATACATTGCATCAACTTAGTATTGTAACTTTTATTTAGACAAATTTCCGATGATGGCATTGTAGTCAAAATGAAGACACGTCGGACCAAATTTGTAATTGTAATTTTTATTTTAATGGTATGTATATTCTTTTTTATTTGCATATTTTGGGTTTTACAACTTTAAATATTAAACAATATTTATGTGCATGTTTTTTTTAATATACTGTATCCCCATTCTCAAAATTCTGGATCCGCCACTGGTAGATGGCCTAGATATGGTGGCGGAGAAGGAAGAATGTCATTCCTGAAGGCCAAACTGTCATAATGGTGCCATCAAGCAAAGACTTTATAGAAATTACAAGAGATTGAGAAGAATAATTGAAACGATTCCTCTATGTTGCGAAAATGATGACATCCCAACCGTTGTGGGAGGTCATCCTCGGAGGCATAAGAAAAAGAAGCAGAGAAGCCATCCATACAGTCGTGGAAGTAACAACAAAAGGAGTAGGTCTTCATGGAGACCTAGAAGGTTTTGGTCAAACAAAAAGCCAGAAGTTATAAATCAGGGCAAAGACCAGAACCAAGTAGGAGTAGAGTCTCTTCATCAAGTTCTAATCAAAGGAGTTCCAGCAGGAACTCGGGAAGAAGAAATATCAGATGAGCTCACACCAGAGCTAATGAAAGTTTTAAAGATTTTAATTGTTGGGCATGCGGAGCAAGTGGGCATATCTCAATAGATTGCCTAGAGAATAAAAAATGAGGAGTCAGACAGTTCGAAGCTACACCAGAATTCGAAGAAGCTTTCTATTATCAAGATCTTATACACATGTATCAATTTGAGGATCTACCATCGATGAAAGCATCTTTGAAGAAGAAATCTATTCTAATGATGAAAGTGAATCTAGTTTAGAATCAGAGTGACGAAGAAATTCTTCAACAAACGGTCAGAGAGGATATGTCTGGATTTCTCTCTCATACTACGGTTTCTCATAAGACCCTTATGAGAATTATGAAAAGAAAATCCAAAGCAGGATATATGATAGATTTACAATTGGAGCTATGACAAAGACCTTGGATAAGATTGAGTTTTGGAATAGAAAACAACAAATTATCCACGGAGTAACTATGAAAAATTTGACATCCCAATGGAGTTCACCTAGGTAACATGATCGAGATGCAATTGGTCCTCTTTGAGAAGTTCAGGAGATCAATAACAGAGTTAAGAGAGAAATTGCAAACACACTCTCATGATTCACATTGGAGCCATAAGAGTGATTATCAAGGCAACATTCAAAGAAGGAATTGATTCGTCACTCAATCTTGCTATTTTTGATAAGCGAATCTCAAACCTCGAGGATTCATGCCTTGGAGCGGTTCTGGGGAACTTATATGCAGAAAAATTGGCATTTAATTTCTATCTCGAATTGCATATAATTTGGGAGATCAAGATTTCATGAGTCTTGACCCTTCATCAAGATTTCAAAAGAATAGATTTGATGAGAGAAGAGAAGCAGACTTTACTCGATCACATACAAGATTTCTATGCTCTCTCGAATACACATCATCCAAGTATTCTTGAGAAAGGAATTTATTGAAGTTCAAGAATCTTTGAGGACTTCTTAAGGGTGGTTCCACAGAACTTATCGAATCCCCAACAATAAAAGAGATCGATATGAAGATTCAAGACCAACTAGTTTTCAACAAAAGTAGAAGCCTCGGGATTGAGCAAGAAGGATGTCTTTCCAATAATACCTAATTGTCGATAGCAGTGTTGGGAAAAAAAAGAGACCAAGTCTGATTCTTGAATCCGGATGTATTCAAAACTCGGGGAATCGAAATTTCCGAAAGGTGGAGAGAAATTAAAGTAATATTTGATATCACTCAAAAAGGATAACATCTTTCCTTGTGATGTTCTATATTACCTCCAAAGCAACCTCTAGTTGGAAGGTATCGAGGAAGCCTTTCAAAATGGGTGAAATTGAGCTAACTATCACATGAAGTGCAAGAAAAATCCCCAGGAACAATTAATACTTGGGATAGAATTTCTTGAGGATCATAAACCTTGGGATATAAAATCGGATGACCACTAGCCCATTCTCCGTATACATTTCTATCGGAATGTTATATCTTTGAATATAAGATCGAGTATTTCACCACCTATATTGATTCGGTGTCGGAATATATCTTTGCAAAGCCGGATTTTTTTCATAAAGAAATCGGAGAAGATTTACCAGCTATTGGAGAAAGGGATTTCTCTAAGAGAATTCTTATCCTTAATTGAGGAATTAAACAAGCAGAAATTATGATCGGTGGAGCAGATAGTACCCCATGGTACAAAGTGAAAACGCCACCAATCTATTTCCATGATAAATGAGCTAATGCTTTGTTAGGAAATATTTTCCTATAAACAATCAAATGATTTACACAAGAAAAGGAGACAAGAAGACTTATTTTCATAACACTATGTGATCATAAGATTATTGCCCAAAGACCACGTAATTCATTTTATCGAAAAATGCTTATCAATTTTCAGTAGCGTGGTGATGAAACCAAACCGGAATCCAAAAAAGGGCGGATCGAAGAAAATTTTGTGAAGCATTATTATTCTTTCGACAATACGGTTCGACACGAGAAAGATATAAAGCGATGGGATAATAACTTGTATTCATTTATAATACAAGGAGAAGAAGCAGTACCTCCGAGAGGTAATTATAAGGCGATGATGAGCCTAATATAGAATCCACTTAGTGAAATTACCAAAGAAGAACACATATCACTCAAGGATGTCAAGAAGAAGATCCAAAAGAATTACAATGAAAATCCTTTGGCATGGTGGGACAAGAACGAGCTCAAAGCTTCCTTAAAATTCAAGACAGGCAACGAATACGAGTTCGTAAGATTCAAACCAATCCTTATGAATCAAGAATATCGTGAGGATATGAGAAAAATACTTAAGGAACATCTTGACATTAAATTGATTTCACCAGGAGTTTCTCAATACAACGATCAGATTCATAGTTACCCATTATCATCGAGTCATCCAGAGCGTTGTTCTCTTCCAAATCAGTAGACTCTGATGTAGGTATTGTAGGAACAGGCAATTTTCCTTTCTCTTGTGCAACACCCCTGGAAGTCTCAACCTCCTGGGGGGCCTTCAAAGAACCTTAGCCCGAGTCTCAACATTTGCAAGGCCATGAATGTTCCCTTCGCAGCATCGAGCCGCATTGGGGTCTTGGACATTGGCATCCTTCAAGGTCTCAACATCTTGGATTGTACTTTCATGACCAATGATCTCAATGCGCTTGGTCCTTTGTCCATCTTGTGCCTCCATTTGTGGGAACAACGTCGTTGGCCTTGATGCGGGTGGAATCTCAACTCCAGACAGTCTCGGCCGTCAAAGCGTCGTTAATCCCACTTTGATGTTGGTTTGATTGTCACATTCGCCTCCTAACTTCATTTTATTGAAGTCTCCTACAACCTCCTCCAACCCGGTGTAGTGTGTTTACTAGTCAATCACGATCAGTGGGGTCAACTGAGACTTGAGACTCGATTGTTTCCTTTGAGTGTTCAATTGTCTGGGCAGTTATCTCAACAACTTCAACAGGGCATAGCTCAGTTAGGTTACCCACAACATCTTCATTGCCATCCTCTCTCAATAGTCCTTCCGGTGAACTGGCGAGATTGTGGCATCAATTTTCTTACCGTTTCAAGAATAGCGGGCGGGAGAAAGAGATGATTCTCCTGGACCCTGAGTAAAGATTGTCCTTGCATCACTAAGGACTCCTTGAGTGCACGTTGCAGCTGAGCCTTCTCAACTAGGTCAGCTGCATCCAAAATCTGCACATCATTGCTGCTTCCACTGGTTTCAATATTAGGGATCTCCGTAGCTGCTGCCCCAAATACACATTTGTGGGAATCAGCTGCCTCATCGGACTTTTCCTTTTCGAGTGCCTTAGTCCTCTCAGCGTCTTTCTTTTCATACAATAGGATTGTGCAAAAGTCTGCATAAAGACCAGTGCGAATAGAGATGTTGTCCAAGAATGCTAGGAGGTATTCCTCCTCATCGATCATATCGGGCCTTTCAAATTGGATTACGACACTCAACTTCCAAGCTCTCCATGTGCGCAGCCAATCATCAGTTTCTGGATATGCTGGGGATTCTGGACGAACCTCATCATCATATTTTTCTTGCATAGGCTCTTCAGTAGCCTTCTCTACCTTAACAACAACATCATTAATCCCGAGGTATAACAATTTGAATCATATTTGATTGTATCAATTGTGTCTCATTCAATCTGTACCTTTGATTGTATCAGCTTTGTCTTTTTCAGGAACAACTGACTTATATTTGATTGTATCAGTTGTTTCTTGTTCAGCTGTAGGCGCATCAACTGTGTCTTGTTCAGATGTATGTGGTGGGGCAACTGCTTGAGTTTCTTGAGCAGTGCTTTTATCAGCATCGCCATCCTTTGATTTCTGTTGCTCAACGATGACAACTTTCTTGGTCTCAACTGTGGCGGATACAGCTGGCTCAATAGCTTTGTTGGCAGCTTTACCAGTCGTCTCCTGGTTCTCCTCTCCAAGGTAACTTCTCGGCTCTTCTTCTTGTTCTCACCCACAACAACTAACTTTGTTGCTTTAGTTTTTCTTCGGTGCTTACAGGGCGCTGTCCTCCTTTTCCTTATTCTTGGGGAGAGAGTGGAGCGAGGTTTTGGTGAGGAGTTGGAGTTGAAATAGTTGTGTCCTCGGGGACATGCTCAGCTGATTCCCTCTCAGAGGTACCAGTCTTCTTCGCATGAACCTGCTTCTAGGCGCCTGAAAGGTTAGCCTTGAACATCCTGTTGGCATGGAAGGGTTTCCCGTTGCGCAAGGGTATATCCTTCTTCTCCATAAAATGACCTAAGATCAAGCCATAACCAAGCGAACCCACGAACTTACCATCAGCAACCTTCACATTGAGTACATTTTGGCACAACTTCCCAAAAATGAACTCAGCCCAGTTCACCTCATTCTCCTCCATTATGGTTGCCACAACAATAGTCTGAGAGAGCTAATTAAATGAACCAAACTTCATGTCGATACATTTGGCCACCACGTCCATAAGCTTGTGGTAGTCGTCTTTGATCAGCTTCTTCGAAGATGAGTAGTTGGGCTTTCCAGCATTCTCTGGCTTGGCTATTTCCTTCCAAGCCACAACCAAATCCACTTCCTTGCCAGCCATCTCTTTAAGACCACTAGTAGGAAGGTGTAAGTGCTCAACCGAGTCAGATGCAGCCGCTTGAAATCCTTTCCATTCACAGATGAACATATTTCATCATCATGAACCGAGGCGTTCACATAGTACGTAGCCACCTCCTCAGGAAATGTTTGGGGACATTTCCAGCATAAGAAACTTCTTGAGACTAGATTTCTCAAGTTTCATCGCGATCTTCTCAGCAAGATCCTTGTCAATGGCCTGCTTGACAAGGCCTTCCAACTCCACTAGAGCGCTGTGTGGATCTTCTCACCAAGCTTAGCAAAATCTTGTTCCGGTGCCATTTCAAGCCTTGAAAATGATTATGAATAACTAGGGTTTCTACGTTTTTGCGAGAGAGAGTTTTGGTAATCTTCGAGAGCAAGAGTGAAAGTTAAGAGAGAGAAAATGAATTTTCCTATATATGTGACTTGAAATGACGATTTTAGAATTCAAAAAGTTTAAAAGTTGATCAATGATTGAGGTCAAGTTTTTAAACCTCATTAATTTTCCGCATTAAATGCAACAACATTTATTTCCAATCATGGATAAACCCATGCAGGCTTTTACTAACACCATTTAATGATGCCGACGTCAAGCCTAAAAACATTCCCAGTCGAGGAAAACGACCTCGTTTTGTCACATAGCTCATAAATGTTTGATTTTCTTCATATAAAACTCGACTCGCTTCTCTCTTCCTTGATTCGATCAATAACACTTAGTCAGTCCCGCCTAACTCGATTGGTGACTAGCCACATAAGTTGTTTTACTTGGCTGAATGTCTCAAACTCTTCTGATATGCAATTTTCCCAACTTTAACTCTGCTGAATGAGTCTTCTGAGCTTCCTAACACAACTCAATCAATCCAAGCTCATTCTTAAGTTTTTCAAACCTTGATTCACATAAGGACTTTGGAATATATCAGCTAACTGCTTATCAGTTGATATGTATTCTAATGTGATGTCTTTCTTTTCAACATAATCTCTTATAAAATGATATCTAACATCAATGTGCTTGGTTCTTGAATGAAATGCTGAATTCTGAGTAACTGCATTTACACTTGTGTTATCACACATAATTGGAATATCTCTTTCTTCAATGTCATAATCTCTCAGATGTTGCCTCATCCATATCACTTGTGCACTTGTTTGCTTGCAACAATATATATACTTTCTCTTGGTGTGGATGTAGCTATTGAGTTTTGTTTCTTCTTGAACCAAGAAACCAATGCATTTCAAGCATTTGACAGTAGGATGTACTCTTTCTATCAACTCTAAATCCAACATAGTCTGAGTCTGAATATCCAATTAGCTTGAATCTGATACCATAAGCAAACTTCTTGGCTTCCCTTCAAAAATCTTAGGATTCTCTTGGGTCATGCGAGGTCATATGACTTTTCTTTGGAGCGGATTGAAATCGACAGATACACCTACATCAAAGGTGATGTCCGTGCGCTGTTTAGTCAAATAGAGCAATGATCCAATGAGAGCTCTATATCTTGTTTGTTCAACAAACTTTCTTCGCATCCATATCCATCTTCAAAGATGTATTCATGGGAATCTTCACGAGATGACTTCTCTTCCATACCAAATTTCTTCATCAAATATCTGGTATATTTGGTTTGACTTATGAAGGTTCAATCCTTCATTTGCTTGACTTGAAGACCTAGGAAGAATGTCGGCTCTCTCATCATACTCATCTCAAACTTCCTTGCATAAGTTTGAGAATTTGTCACACAACTCTTTGTTTGTGGATCTAAATATGATGTCATCCATATATATTTAAACAAGAAATATACTCTCTCCATTTTGAATTCTAAAGAGTGTTCTATCAAGTTTGCCTTTGGTGAATTCATTGTCTATAAGAAACGAGACAATGTGTCATACCATGCTCTTGGTGCTTGCTTCAAATCATACAATGCTTTCTTGAGCTTATATACTTTATCTCCAATAGTTTTCTCGCTCAAAACCAGAGGTTGTTCCACATATTCTTCTTCCAAAAGTCCATTCAAAATGCACTCTTCACATCCATTTGATAGACCGTGAAGTTCTTGTGTCGTATAAGCAAGAAAATCCTTATTGCTTCCAATCTTGCAAAAGTGCAAAGGTTTCATCAAAATCTATTCCCTCTTCTTGGCAATACCCTTTGGCTACCAATCTTGCTTTGTTTCTTACTACAGATCCTTCCTCATTCATTTTGTTTTGAATACCCACTTAATACCAATAACATTTTGGTGGGTAGGTCTTTGAACCAATTCCCAAACTTTATTCCTTTCAAACTAATTGATTCTTCTTGCATAACTAGAATCTAATGTGTATCATCCAATGCTTGTGACACATCTTTAGGCTCAATTTGAGAGATGAAACAAGTGAACATAGCTTCATGTTGAGTCCGGATAAGTTCTTACTCCTTCTCTAACATCTCCAATGATTGGCTCGGTGGATGGTCTCTCACCATCTCACATCGGTTGGAGTAAGTCTCTTTGGATTAAGTCTTATTGTAACTAAGTTGTCTTGAACAACTTTCTCTTGATCATCATTCAACTGCAATCCTTCCAGCTATCTTTGAGATTCAACAATCTCATCTTCATCTAGGTTGAGTCTTCTGATATCTACCTCAACATATGGACTCTTCTGAACAATCAGCTGATTCATCTTGTCAGCTAACTCATCAATGTCTTCTCCATTAACAATAGGTTCATAAAAAACAAAATAGACTCTTCTGTGACCATAGTCCTCTTGTTCAACACTCTGAAAGCTTTACTCTCAGCTGAGTATCCCAATAAGATACCTTCATCAACTTTAGCATCAATAGCTTTCATGTCGTCCTTGCCATTGTTGTGAAAGAAACACTTACTTCCAAAGATATGAAAATATCCAACATTAAGCTTCATTCCCGTCCAAATTTCATAGTGAGTTTACACAACTGCCTATTTATCATACACCTATTCTGAGTGTAGCAGGCAATGTTAATGGGTTCAGCTAAAATCTTTTTAGCAATCCACTTCAACTAACATGGTCTTGCGGCTTCCTTGAAGGTTCTATTCTTCTTTCACTGCATCGCGATTCTGTTTGTGGAGTTCTTATGACTAATAACTCATGAGCAATACTATTCTCTTTGTGCAACTTCGAGTTATAATCCCATTGACAAACTCGAGTTCATATATGTCGACCTTATCTTGATAACGGTTTGGCTCTTCTCATTTTGAACTCTCTCATAAGTTTGTGGGAAGCTTCAGAAAGTTTCCTTCGTTTTGCACATAAAAATGGTCCATGTGTATCTTGAATAATCATCCACCACCACTAAGGTGTATTTCTTTCCACGACATCGGGTTGGTTCAACAGACCAAATAAATCCATATGCAACAAATGCAAGATCCTTGTTGAAGAAGGACTTGGCTTATCCTTGAATGAAGACTTGATTTGCTTTCCCATTTGGCATGCATCACAAATGCTTTCCTTCTTGTACATCGAAGTCGGCAATCCTTCCACAAGACGACTCCTTGCAAGCTTGTTGATTGTATTGAAATTCAGTGCTTTTTGTGCCACAACCAACTTGATTGGGATGTGCTCTTTGTTAATAGGCATGCATTTGGTGTAGCAGTAGACCAATCCACTACATACATGTTCTTCTGTATTGATCCAGATAATAGTACAACTTCATTTGAGTCAGCATCCTTGTTTTAGCATACACCCATGTTGAATTCTACATTGTAGCCTTTATCATAGAGTTAGCTGATACTTAGCAGATTGAAATTCAGCCCTTCAACATAAGTTACATCTGTGATTTCCAATCCATTTTTCTTTATGGATCCAATGCCTCTCATCTCCTTTGGAGCTTCATTTCTCCAAATATAACTTTTGCTCCTCTTTATTCCTTGAAGTTGGATAAATCCTTCTTATTTCAAGTCATATGTCCGGGAACAACCACTATCCATGTACTAGGTTCTTTGACACTTTGTTCCTGAACCCGCAATCAAGGAAATCAAGTTTTAGGTACCCAAACCTATCTGGGTCCTAAGGGTTAGCACAATATGGTGATCCAACCAACCTATAGCCAAATGATCGACTCTAAGAGGTTTCCACCTATAAGTTCCATAATCATAATGAATCTTAGCAAATTGCTTAGGAACTTTAGGCATGTACAACTGTCTCTTTTGTCTGTATGCATGTGAGTGTGCTGGTGCATTTTCTTTCTTTGGATAATATGGTAACTTTTTTGCATAGTGAGCATTGTGCTTGGGTGCATACGTGTGCTGATATTGGTTCCTTTGCCTAGGGAATGACCTATTTTGAGTTTGAGGTCTTTGCCACTTGGGCTTGTATTCTTTAGGACTTGGTTGATATCTCATTTGACTATTCTAATCAGCCTGACTAGGATAATTTCTACCATTCCCTTCATATGGCTTTCTATGCTGAAACATCTAGGCTTTTGGTGGCTCTGTTTTGCCTTCACAGAAAACTTTTTGTTAGGAGTCTGCTGATGGACTCTTTTGAATTTTGTTTCAGCTGTCCTTTGAGCACACTCAACTAGCTTTTACCCTTTGCCTTTATAGCCTAGGCCAACATGTGTGTGCTTATAATTGAAAGTGGGTGCAACATATGATACTTTTGGATTTTGGACTCCCTCATTACTTGAGGATCCTTTCTCCAAAATCACTCTTGGAGTTTGAGCATTGACAAATGAATTGAATCCTAAGCCTGTCTTATCTCATATTTCCTTTTGAATCATCGATAATTCATCCAATGTTTTAGATGACTTACTGAGTGATGCAATCACATTTTTCAAATCTTTTCAGCTAAATCTGCCTTGACCTTAGCAATCTCAGCCTTCAGCTCTTTGTTCTCATCAGCTACGTGACTGAGAGTACTCAGCTCTTCAGCCAGCTGCGAGTTTTGGCTTTTGAGCTGGCTATTTTCCTCATTCAAAAGTGTGTGCGAGGATTTTATGTGCTCAAAATCTTTCATCATTTTGCCAATAGGGTCATAAAGATCTGTGGGTGATGAAGTGTGTGTGTCACTATCACTGTCATCCGAATTGGAGCTTGATGGGTTATAATTTACCTCATCTTCTTGTTCTTTGGCCATGAGGCATATCAAAGCCTCTTCTTCTGTGTCTAAGGAATAGTCTGCTTCGCTGCTGTCTGACTCAACTATTTCGTTGCACTTGGCTGTGTCAATTTCAGTAGCCATCATGGATTTCTTCTTTTCTTGTCTTCTTTCCCTGAAGACTTTTCTTTCTTCCTCATTTATGTACTTATTGGGTAGATAGAAACAGTCAACAACGAAGTGTCCTCGCTGTCTGCAGTTCCAGCACATGTTCTCAGCTTTCTAGTAATCAGCTCTTTGATTGTCAGCTCTCTGATATTCAGTTCTCTGGTGGTCAGCTCTCTTTGGTGGTCTATCTTCCCTAGTCTGGAAGGTGTTGAGTGTTTTCTAGAGGTTTCACCACCTTGTTTCTTTTATAGTTCTTGTTAAAAAACTTGTTGAATCTTTTGACCATTAGGGCAATCTCCTCTTGGTCGATGGTGTCTTGGATTGACTTTCTTGGATTCTCCAGCCATTAGAGCAACTGCCTTCGGTACAACTATCTCTTATTGCTCTTTCCTTCGGAGCTCAAATTCATAAGCTTTCAAATCTGAGAATAGCTCATGGTCGGAGGTTCTTGTCAAGTCCATAGAATGTCTCAAGGCCATCACCTTCATTTCCCACTCAGCTGGGAGCGACCTTAGGATTTTTATACATATCTCCTTCTGTGTGTACTCATTTCCCAGAGCAGAAAGCTCATTTGTTATTTATGTAAATCTGGTATTCAGCTGACCCAGAGTTTCACCTGCAAGCATTTTAAAATTTTCAAATATTTGAACAACAACAGTTAGTTTATTTTCTTTAATTTGCTCTGATCCTTGGCAAATTGAAGTTAAGTTTTCCCATATCTCATGAGCTGTCCTGCATGATTTAACTTTGTTAAACATGGCTTTATCAAGAGTTTTATATAAAATATCCTTGGCAACATTGTCCAGGTTGTATTTTTTCCTGTCATCTTTTGTCCATTCGCATCTAGGCTTTTCAACCATGGTATGTCTTGGTGCAGTAGGTATAATAGGTGCAACAACAATCTCTCCTTCAACATCAGGAGCAGCTGCCTTTAGGCCATCTCAAACCCATTACACCAAATTTGGTGTAAAAACTACACCAAAATTTGTGTTTTGGTGTAATTTTGTCAAAATCATCTCCAACCTATTACACCAAATCTTACACCAAATGAATATTTTATTCTTTCTTCTTCATTTTATAGTAACCAAATTTATTTATTTATACAATTTATTCATTTACTTATATTTTATTATTGTTAATGTAATTAACTATAAACTTACATTTAATTAATATTACATTAATTAATTATATTACAAAAATAAATTTCAAAATTAATATTTTTATTGTAGGTCCAAGGGGTGTGAGTGTAAGGTTTAGAAGGAGGGGTTGAATAAACCTTACCAACTTTTCACTTTTGGTCCTTTTATAAAATTGAGTTGATTTTATATGTTTGTGTCCTTGGTGGACAACCAATTTAGTTAATCGATAGAGTTAATCACTCAATGAGACTCATTGAAATTTGTTGATAGAATAACTCAATCGTTAAAACTGAATTAGCTCAAGCGTGGTTTGTTTTTTGGAAGACTTAACACCCTTAAGTTTGGTTTTTAGTTATGATTTAATCATGGGTTTTAGTACTTAGAGCTTATCGGTTGGATAGCAAATATGTCAGTGAGAATTAAACAAATAAGATGCATGAATTAAAGTCTTTGAAATATAAATGACACGATAAGTTTTTATAGAGGTTCGAAGATGGGGTAATTCTTCTACTCCTCTCTTCTCCAACTCCGGAGGAATCCACTAACTATTGATCAAGATATACGAGTGGTAATGATCCAGGATACAAGTCTTGATCACACGGTGACTTGATCCTTTGGGACTCGATGCGGAGATGCCTTGGTCACTTAGTCAAGCTTCTCGTCCGACTCGTGCTTCTTCAGGGCGTTTGCCTTTGCTACTCTGACTCACTTGCTCAAGCTCTTGGATTTGATCAAGCCCTCCAAAAACTCGAGACCGGTTCGACCTTGAACCTTCCTACAATCCTCCGTGGAATGTAGACCCCTTGATTCTTCAAAAGTTTCCTCTTCAGGCGATTGAAGTTATCTTTCCTTCACGGTGAGTGTTGGATTGATTTCCTTCGTAATGTAGGCTTAAGGATTAATCTTGAATGATTTGAGAATATTTTGTTACAGTTCAAATGTTTTCTTGAATGTTCGTGGTTGAGTAACCTTCTCTCAGTCATTCCTCGGCCTTTTATAGTAATCTTTCAAAAATCGCCCGTTGAAGAGATAGGCTTATTTTTGAAAGTCACTTGTGGTCGTTGGCTTGTCTTGTTGCAGTCCTTGGAATTGCCACTTCCTCGTATGAATTGTTCTTGACTTTCGAGTCATCGACACGGTGTAGTGCTTCCCATTGGTTCATTCCCCTTGACGCTTCCTCGACTGAGCACTTCGAGAAAGGTAGCATGGAGGTATTACTTGTTTAAGTAATTCTCTTGATTTCTGTGCAACGGATCTCTTTCGATTATCTCGACTTGATTGCATTTCCTTGCTTTCCCCAGGTGACTTAGAGTCGCACCCAATCATTAAATGACTCTTCTGTCACTTCAACTAGAGACTTGACTATCTTGAGTTGACTTGGACTGATGCTTTACTCACTGTTGCATCTCGATTGCACCTTGATCGAGTTCTGTCTTCTCTTCTTTGCCAAACTCAGTGTCTCGCAATGAGTCTTCCTACTAGTCTCCAGTTGTCTTCTTGCATGTTTGGGCATAGTGACTTAACCCCTTGACCAAATTACTATTTGTTACAATGCGATTTACAACAAAAAAATGGGGTGCCAACTTCCTATTCTAAGTTTTACATGGCATTCATCAAAATCTAAACAATAAATTTCCTAACAATTTCCCCCTTTTTGATGATGCCAAAACTTAAAACATTCAAAATGTAAATTGCAAAGATACATACGAGATAGTGCATTCACGAGAGAATGTATCGTAGAATCAATCCTTTTATTGATCATAACATTCTTGTTCTTTTACACAATTGTTTACAAGGTGTATCAAAGCAAACATTTATGTCTACGCAAAAAAATAGAGAATTTCTGATTTATTACGAGGAAGACTTACATAGTATGTATTTACATAGTAAAATACATGAAGGGTGGAAATGACAACACTTCATCTCCTTTGCCTCCTTCTTTCATCTTCTTCATTTTGTCATCTTACGGTCTTCTTCTCTTTTTCTCATCTTCAAGCTTCTTCTTCTTTCTTTTCATATGCCAAGGGCGACTTCATCTCTTCTTAATCTCTCTTGTCTTTCCTCCCATAGCTGAGTTTGTCTTTTATTTTCTTCTTCGATTCTTCTCACATACTCGGCATTGTTTTTAGCCACTTGCAGATTGGCTACTTGGTCAAGACACCGGCCAGAGATCCCTCCTTTCTTGCCTGGATCTATGTACTCAATGTTTTTGGGCGAGAGGCACAGTCCAAACCTCTTCCACCATCGCTTCTTTCTTCTTCCTTCCTCTCGGGCGTGTATTGTCTTGGGGTCTTCTTTTTCGGTGAGTGACCAGCAGATGGCGATAGGTAGTCTTCTCGCTGTCGCCTTCTTCACATAACGTGAGACCCTTTTCCCAAAGACAAGTCCAGGCTTGAGCCATAGACATGTTTGCGAAGTATCCTTGAGATGCGGCGTTTTAAATTCATCAAGCGATCGTGGCTCGGTCCCGGCATCCGAGATGGCATAAGTGTTTTTCTCTACTAGAATGCCTCCATGTTGTTTCATGATGTCCATAACTCGGGCATTCAACCTTATTTCCACTTCCTCCATCCCTCGCTTCAAGCTTTATCTTTCTCTTTTCGACCATAGACACAGAGTGTTGGAGTGGCGAAGTCTTTGGGAGTTTCTTTGCTGATAATATCACCGTGATAAGACCTTGTTGGGGGTTTATGCAATCATTAAGGTCACATCTCTCGATTCTTCCCCTCCCGGACTTTCCTTTCTTTTGTTTTGACACTTCTCATTTTGTCTTTCCTTTGTTGCTCCTTCCTTCTCAACATCGAACTCTTGGTATGACTTTTAGGTATTCCTCTTCCTTTTTGGCATCATCAAAGGAGAGAGGAACCCTGAAACATACTAGCAAGCGGAAGTCAAGTCTGGCGATAGCCGAAGTTCTCGCAGAGTCTGGCTGCGGAGTATGCGTGAAATTCGGAGCGAGTAGCGTTGGACTCGCTTGAAATTTGCTTTATCTCGGCCATGAGAAGGCTGAATTTTCTATCCATGTTTGCTTCCAGGCCTTGAGGAGATCACTCTTATTTTGCTCACGCATCGCTTTATCTCAAGAGTGTGAGCTTCATGCATGTGCTCAATGTGTTCTCTCAATTTCGTCTTTGCATCGGCATTCTCGACTCTCCATACCAACGACTTGTTGAACAATGTCCCGAAGTATCTAGCTTGTTCCACACGCATTGTTTCTTCTTTGTTGCCACCATTCCACGATTCGACTATTATGCCTCTCAAGTCGCAGTAAGGTTGGCATCTCTGTTGTCGATCTCATGTCCATCGAGGCTGGTGCCTCTCCATCCGTTCAATTTCGCAAATAATGCTTTGAACACCTCCGAACTTAATTTGTTCCCTCTGTTGCGGTGATGGCTACAACGTCAAAATCATAGTCACCGAACGATGGTATCGATGGAATGACATGATGCGTGTGCGAAGCGCGAGATCGTTTTCGACTCTTGGGGAGGTCGGGTACCTCCAGGAGAGAAGGGAAATGATTCTACAAAGCAATCATCACGGGCAATCGGGATTTGTTCAATGATGAGTGGTGCGCGTGAAGTTCCTGTGGAGTCGAACTGTTGTTGCGGCTTTGGGAGCTCGCGATGGACTCTGTTGGGGTCTGTTGTGAAGTTGACCCATCTTGCCGAGCCTCAATTGTCTCAACGGCTTCGTCGGTCTCGATTGGTTTCTTCAATTGAGTTGACTGGTCTCTGCCTTTATCGAAGCGTCATCGGACGATGATGAGATTTCCATGGATGGCTCATCATCAAAGTTGAAAGTTTGTGAGTAGTCTTGAGGCCAGACTTGCTCGTGGTTGGAACATCCTTAGGTGAGTCTTTTGGATCGATCCGGGGATGACTCGCCTTCATCGTCTTCTTCCGATCCCGAAAGGTTACATCAGGATTTTCTGGGAGTCGTGAAGTGCGCTAATCTCCTTTCGGAGATGGATCAATGATAGCGGGAGGATGTTCTCTTCTTGACTTCTTTACCCCAGGAAGTCTCAACCTCCGTTGGCCTTCATTACCTCCTGCAGTCTCAAGCTGCAGCGAGGCTGGACCTCCCTTTCGACGCGGTGTGTCACTGTCTTAGGGTCTTCTGTGGTGGCATCCATTGGAGTCTCAACCCCATGGATTGCACTTTCATCGCCAGTGTTAACTCCAGGGCTGTTCCTTCTCGTGCCTCGATCGCATCGCAGCGTCATTAGCTTCTTCAGAGCGGTTGGCACCTCACCGAGACAGTCTCAATCTGCCTCGAGCTTCGTTGATGGCAACTTCTGTGTATTTTGTGTTTGTACTTTCTCCACTTCGCCTCCTAGATTCGTTGTGGAGTCATCGCAACATCCTCCGACCTTGCTGCGGTGGAGGAGTTTCCCCCTCGGTGGCGCACCAGGTGAGTGACTTGGAATGGGGTCACTCGTCTCCAAACTCCCGGCTATTTCTACTGAGTGTTCAGCTAAAGGCGGGTTGTAAGACACCTTCATTAGGGGTTGGCTCGATCGGGGTCCCCACTAACCCGGTTTCATCGCCAATTCCCTTAATTCTTTCTTCCGAGTGAGGGAAGTGGTGGCGGAACAAGCGTGGCAATATCCGCACCACTCCCATTGGGTCCAACTCCGGTTGTGTTTTGGAGGACTCTCCTGGTCCCTCCATCATTCTTTTCTCATGAAGATTTCGGATTCGTGCATTGCTTGCTGCATTTGCAACTCTTCTCGTGGCGCAAAGAGGTCCAGATCCTCATCACTATCGATAAAGACGTCAAGGAGATGATGTGTGTGTTCGTCAGGTGGGTGATAGGGCGGATGCTTTGGCCTTCTCACGTGCCTCAACTTCCTCTCGCCTGTCTCTCCTTCTCCTTGTCCTTGAAGATCTGCAAGATATTCGTGCGATTTTCTTCATCCAATGCTTGGACCACAGTGGTCACTCCAAGAAGTTCATCGCCGATTTCTTCTTCTTCAATAAACTCAGGCCGTTGGAACTGTTCCTGGATCGACTCAATTTCACTTCCTCCACTCGCAGACGATTTTGGATGTCCGGATAAAGTGGGGATATGATCATCACATCATCATCTCTTTCACTTCTTTTTTGTGTCTCGGTGTTCGAACTACATTTTGGTCTTGATTTTGCCTCTGTGACGCCTTGCCAGATTTTCGTTGTTTCATCAATAATATCTGGAGACTCTACTTCTCCAGTGAGTCTCAGTGATCTGTTTTTTGGTGAGTGGTCGACTCATTTGGTTTTTCAAGTTCGGATTGCTTGATGATTCTTCTTCATCTCTTAGTTCGTACTAGAGGATTTCGGCTCGGAGAGAGTGTCTTCGAGTCAGGCGGCGGCCGGTCTTTGTTTTTTCCTCGAGGAGCAGCCGTCTTGGCTTATCGGTCCTCCTCTTTTTGACGACCGGAGAAAGTATTTGAGATTCCTTCTCGTCATTGCTTGGCAGAGCGGGGAGACACGAGGGGCAGCGGTGACTCGGCTTGCAGGGGCAGGAGCAGATTTGTTTTACTTAGTCATAGGGGCAACAGCTTGATTCTCTTAGCTTGCAGTAGGCATTTTCTTCTTTGGTGGAGAGGAAACAACAGTATCTTGTGGTCGGTGATTCCCCTCACTTGTTTGACTCTCTTGGCGTGGGCTCTCTTCGTGCGCCGAGGAGAGGTTTGATCTCGAACATCCTCTTGTTTACATGGAACGCCTTTCCATGTCGAAGAGGGACTCCTTTCACCTCCATCACCGCCAATCACTGGGCCATATCCCGAGGATCCTCCAAATGCACCATCCTCTTTGAAGGATTTGTTCCATACATTCGATACAGAGTCTGGCCGAGACAAACTCAGCCGATTTACTTGCTTTTCTTCAATGATCGCGGCCATTACGATCGGTTTTTTTAGACGATTGGTCAAAGCCGCCAAATTTGATGTCTATGCATTTGGCAACTATGTCCAATGATTTGTGGTAGTCCTCATTAATGGCCCCTTTTTGGTTGTGTAGACTATCTTTTCAAAGATAGTCGGTCTTGGCTACTTCATTCCAAGCGCACCAAGTCTACGCTTCATTGATTTTACGGTGCTCCTTCCGCGCAGAGTAGCGTTGTTGCCCCCGGATCCTTGGCGAGAGATGATGAACTCCTTCCCCGTGAAGCAGAGGATTTGATCCCTCATCGTGAATCTCGGCGTTCACGAGAATCGTGCGACCCCTCCCACATAGGTCACCGAGAACTCCATCGTCGAAATGGTTTCAGCCCGGACGTTTGAGCTTTTCAGCGATTTTCTTTATGAGGGTGTTATCGGACCTGTGATGATCATTCCCTCAAATCCACAAGAGACCCAGTGTGGATTTGCTTCCTAGCCAGACGAAATCATAAGTTGGTGCCATTTTTCAAGATTTCACGAAAAAGGAACTTAGAAGTTGATTTGAATATTGATAGGGTTTTGAGAGAGTTTTGCCTTTGCTTCATTCACATCATCGTATGCTAACGTCATTCTTAAAAACATTCCGCTTAGTAAAACGATCGCGTTTTTGTCACTTTGCTCATAAATGACTCACCTTATCCCTTAGCCGATTTAACTCTTTCGTCACGCTTCTCTCATTGACTGGTATCGTCACTTATTCGGTATAGTTGTCTTTTCCGACATGGCCGATTCACTTAGCCGATTTTGAGAATTCATCCTTTTTCTTTTTTTGTGTTTCATTTCTTTTCTTTGAGTCTTCTCGAGTGTCACTCAATTACTCCTAACTCATGATTGAGTTCTTCAAATCTTGACTCACATAATGGTTTTGTGAATATGTCGCCAACTGTTTATCGCTTGAGATATATTCCAAGATGATGTCCTTCTTTTCAACATGATCTCTTATGAAGTGATATCGACATCGATATGCTTTGTTCTTGAGTGCAACACAGATTTCGAGTGATTGCATTGCACTTGTGTTATCACACATGATTGGAATTTCCTTTTCTTCAACTTCATAGTCTCTGTTCCGCCTCATCCATAGGATTTGGGCACTGTGTTTACCGCAACTATGTATTCTCGCCTTCACTATAGAGGTGGCTATTGAATTTTGATTTTTGCTAAACCAGAAATTAGCCTATTTCCAAGCATTTGACATGTGCCTCGAGGTGCTCTTCCCGTCGACAACTCGCATCCAAAGATAGTCGAGTCCGAATAGCCAATTAGCTTGAATCCACCTTCCTTTGGATACCATAAGCCAACTTCTTGGCTTCCTTTCAAATATCTCAAGATCCTCTTTGCAATCATATGGCTCTCTTTCAAAGGGGCGATTGAAACCTCGCACATACACCTACAACAAAGGTGATGTCCGCCTTTGCCGTGAGATAAAGCAATGATCCAATAAGTGCTCAGATCTTGTTTGATCTACGGGCTTGCCATTTGCATCCATGTCCATTTTTGATCGATGTATTCATTGGTATTTTCAGAAGACTTCTCATCCATACCAAATTTCTTCATTAAATCTCCGTGTATTTTGTTTGACTTATGAAGGTTCCATCCTTCAACCTGTTTTTACTTGGAGTCCAAGGAAGAATGTCGACTCTCCCATCATGCTCATTTCAAATTTGCTTTGCATGAGGTTTGAAAATTTTTCACATAGCTCTTTGTTTGTGGATCCAAAAATGATGTCATCCACATATATTTGAACAAGCAAAGATGCTCTTCTTGTCTTGAATTCTGAAAAAGTGTTCTATCTACTTTTCCTTTTGTGAATCCATTCTCGATTAGGAATTGTGACAAAGTATCATACCATGCTCTGGGTGCTTATTTCAATCCATACGCAGCTTTCTTGAGTTTGTATACCTTATCTCCAAGAGTCTTCTCGCTCAAATCCTCGGGAGGTTGTTCAACATACACTTCTTCTTCCAATAAACCATTTAGGAATGCACTTTTACATCCATCGATATACAATAAAATTCTTGTGAGCTGCATAGGCAAGAAACATCCTTATAGCTTCAATCTTGCTACAGAGCAAATGTTTCATCAAAATTTATTCCTTCTTCGCAATATCCTTTGGCTACTAGTCTTGCTTTGTTTCTTACCACAAGATTACCTTCCTCGTTCATCTTGTTTCGAACACCCATTTAGTACCAATAACATTTTGATGGGTGGGTCTTTGAACTAATTCCCATACTTTATTTCTTTCAACCGATTGACTCTTCTTACATAGCTTGAATCCAATGTGTCATCCAATGCTTGTAACACATCTTTAGGCTCTATTTGTGAGATAAAGCATGTGAACATAACTTCTTGTTGAGTTCTAGATCTTGTTTTAACACCTTCTCTTATATTTCCAATGACAAGTTCTCGTGGATGGTCTTTCACCCATCTTACATCAAAGTTGAAGTAAGTTAGCCGGATTGATCGTCTAAAGTTGTGTTGCTTTGATCGCCTCTCTCGCAATCACTTAGCCGCAAATTTTCCAGAATTTTATGAGACTCAACTATCTCATCTTCATCCGAGTTTATTATAATTACAACTTCAAAGATAGGGACTTTTCTCGTATGGTTGGATGATTCAAACTTATCACCGATTCTTCAATGTCTTCTCCATTTACATTTGGCTCATCGAATACCACATGAATGGATTCCTCGCAACCATAGTTCTTTTGTTGAGTACTCTGAGGCTTTGCTTTCGGTGAGTATCCCAAGAAGATACCTTCATCACTTTTAGCATCGAATGCCTTTAGATTGTCTTTGCCATTATTATGGATGAAGCATTTACATCCAAATATTCTAAAATATGCAACATTTGGTTTTCTCCTGCCCGGATCTCATAGGAGTCTTTGTCATTGTCACATTTTATCATACATCTATTTTGAGTGTAGCAAGTCGTGTTGATTGCTTGACCCAAAATCTTTTTGTAACCCCGCTTCAGCTAACATGGTCCTTGCCGCTTCTTTGAGTGTTCTATTCCTTCTTTCTCGCAACTCCATTCTCATTGTGGAGTCCTTGCTTGCAGATAATTCATGACCAATGCCATTTTCAATACAATATTGAGTTATTATACCATTGACAAACTCGGTTCCTCGCCCGATCTTATTTTGATATTGGTTTGGCTCTTCTCATTTTGAATCCTCTTCATCAGTGCGGTAGTTTTTGTAGAGTTTCTTTCTTATTACACATGAATATTGTCCATGTATATCTTGAGTAGTCATCTACTACCACCAAGGTATATTTCTTCCCACTTATGCTAGTTTGGTTCAACTGGACCAAATAGATCCATATGTAGCAGGTGCAATATCCTTGTTGAAGATGGGCATGTCTTTTCTTTGAATGATGATTTGATCTGTTTTCCCTTCTCGCATGCGTCACATATACTTTCCTTCTTGTATATCGAGTCCTGGGAAGACCTTCCACAAGATTACTTCTCGCAAGCTTGTTAAGTGTTTTGAAATTCGGGTGACTCGCTTTTTGTGCCTGACCAACTTGATTCAAATTGCTCTTTGCTAATAGACGGTGTTGGGTGTTGCGGTTGACCAATCTACTACATACATGTTCTTTTGTCTCGCATCCTTGCAACACAACTTCATTTGATTCAATATCCTTGATTTGGCATATACCCATGTTAAATCCAACATTATAGCCCTTGTCACGAGTTGGTCGATGCTTAGCAAGTTGAAGTTGAGTCCTTCAACATATGCAACATCCGTGATTTCTAATCTGTTCTTCTTGATGGATCCAATGCCTCTTATTTCACCTGGAGCTTCATTTCCTCCAAATATGACTTTTGCTCCCTTAACTTCCTTGAATTTTGACATGATTTTTCTTGTTTCTCGTCATATGTCCGGAACAACCACTATCCATGTACCAGGTTCCTTGGCACTCATTTGCTCCTTGAACCGCAATCAAGGAAATTAAGTTTTAGGTACCCATTCTTGTTGCAGGTCCCGAGGGGTTAGTATTGTAAGATGATCCAACCAACCTATAGCCGATGATCTCGGCTAAGGGGTTGCCATCTATCGATGCCATAATCATAATTAATTTTGGCAAATTGCTTGGGGATTCTAGGTTCATGCAACTGTTTCTCTTTTATCTGTATGCATGTATATGTGTTTTAGCAATTGCCTTCCTTGGGTAGTTGTGGTGTCTCGAGTGTAGTGCCTAGGGTGCATATGTGTCTTTGATGAAAGCTCTTATACTTTTGGAATGGCCTTTCTTGAGTTCTGTGCCTTTGCCATTTGAGCTTATATTTCATAAGTCTATCCGATAGTTCACATCGTTCCAATCGGCTTGGCTTGGATATTTTCTACCATTCCCATCATATGTGTTTCTTTTATAGAACTTTTGGGGTTTTTGGTAGCTCTGTTTCTTCTTTCTGAGTAATTCTGTTTGGAGTTTTTGAGGAACTTGGTGAATTTCTTCTCATTGCCCTCTCAACGCACCCAACTCGGCATTTTCCTTTTCCTTTATAACCAAGGCCAGTTTGCTTGTAATTGTGCTTTGGAGTGAATGTGTGCACCATTTGGAGTTTTGGATTTTGAGACTCTTCATTGCTTGAAGATCCTTTTTCCAAAATTACTTTTGGAGTTTGACATAGCACAGAGGAATTAAATCCTAAGCCTGTCTTGTCTCCACATTCTCTTTGACTCATAATAAGATCATCCAATGATTTAGATGCCTTAGTGAATGAGGCAATCACATTTTTGAGGTCATTCTCCCTCTTTTCTATGGCAGCTATTTTCGCTTATTAGCTTGGCATTTTCAGCCTTTAAACTTTTATTCTCATCACTATTTGACTTAGAGTACTCGGCTCCTTAGTCATTTTGTGAGTTTTGGCTCTTAGTATTTGTTTTCCTCATTTAGTAGTGTGTGTGAGGATTTAATGTGTTCAAAATCTTTCATCATTTTGCCTAATGAATCATAAAGATCAAATGGGTGATGAAGTGTGTGTGTCACAGTCACTATCACTAGAATCGAGTTTGATGAGTTAGAGTGTACCTCATATTCTTGGTCAGGTTGATCTTGTTCCTTGGCCATCAAAAGATCGGGGCTTCTTCTTGTCAGTTGAGTGAGTAGTCACCACCGCTCTCGAATTAGCTTGTCTCTCTTGACTTATCTGCCTCAGATCTCTGCAGCCAACATTGCCTTTTTCTTTTTCTTGTCTTCTTTCTCAAGACCTTTCTTTTTCTTCATTCCCGTATTTGTTGACTCTGGATATGGACAATCAATGGCATAGTGACCAGGTTGCCTACAATTCCAAAGCATAGATATTCAACCTTTTGACCGACTCTTTCCATTCTTGAATTGTCACCCTTTGATATTCAGCCGATGATCTGTTCTCTTGGTTGGCCTATCTTCCTTGACTTGGAGGGAGCGAGTGTCTTTCTGGAAGATTCGCCCTTGCCTCTCTTGTAGTTCTTATTGAAGAACTTGTTGAACCTTTTAACCATCGGGCTATTTCTTCCTGGATCAATGACTTCTTTGACCTCGGCTCTCTTTCCATCCTTAACAATTAGAAGCAATTGTTTTGGGTACAAATTGTCTCTTCCTCGATCTTTTCTTCTCAGCTCAAATTCGTAGGCTTTGAGATCCGAGAATAGTTCATGGTTGGAGGTCTTCGATAGGTCCATGGAATGTCTCGGTGCCATGACCTTCATTTCCCATTCATTTGGGAGACTTTTTAGGATCTTCATACATATTTCTTCGTGTATATTCCTTTCCAAGTGCAGATAGCTCGTTGGTGATTTCGTGAACCGAGCATCCGATTGATCCAGGTTTTCTCCCGCGATCATTTTGAAATTCTCAAATTTTTGTACATTGGCCGTGATAATTTATTTTCCTTGATTTTTTCCGAGCCTTCACAAATCAATGTTAGCTTGTCCCGCATTTCTTTAGCCGTTTTGCATGATTTGAATTTATTGAACATGGCTTTGTCCAAGGTTTTGTAAAGGATGTCCTTGGCTACATTGTCCAGGTTGTATCTTTTTTTGTCATCATTTTTCCATTCAGCTTCTTGGTTTTTCAACCATAGATGGTCTAGGGGTAACATCCTCTTCACCTTCAATCGTAGCTCTTCTTACAAATTGTGTTCACTTTTAAGATTTGCGTGGCCCATCCTCTATCACTATCCATATCTCATCATGTAATGTCGATAGATGAGCCTCGCATACGAATTTTCCAATCATCAAATTCTTCAATTGTGAACATAGGGATGCGTGTCAAATTTGCTTCCATGATAATAACTTTTAATGATAAAAGGAGTTTTGAAAACTTAAGTACTAAACCGGACTTTGAAAATTTGGAGATCTAGTTCAAGAACGTGCGGAAGGCTCAATGAACCAACCGCTCCGATACCACTTGTAGGTCCGAGGGGGTGTGAGTGTAAGGTTTAGAAGGGGGTTGAATAAACCTTACCAACTTTTCACTTTTGGTCCTTTTATAAAATTGAGTTGACACTATACTGTTTGTGTCCTTGGTGGACCAATTTAGTTAATCAAGAGAGTTAGTCACTCAATGGACTGATCGAGCGTTGATAGAATAACTCAATTGTTAAGTTTGTTTTATTGGAAGACTTAACACCCTTAAGTTTGGTTTAGTTATGATTTAATCCTGGGTTTTAGTACTTAGAGCTTATCGGTTGGATAGCAAATATGTCAGTGAGAATTAAACAAATAAGATGCAGGAATTAAAGTGCTGAAATGTAAATGACACGATAAGTTTTTATAGAGGTTCGAAGATGGGGTAATTCTTCTACTCCTCTCTTCTCCAACTCCTGGAGGAATCCACTAAGTATTGATCAAGATACTGCAGTAGTGGTAAGTACCCGGATACAAGTCTTGATCACACGGTGACTTGATCCTTTGGGACTCGGTCCGAGATGCCTTGGTCACTCGGTGGCTTCTCGTCCGAGGCTCGGCCTTCTTCACAGGGCAGCCGCTTTGCTACTACAGCTCACTTGCTCAAGCTCTTGGATTTGATCACGAAGCCCTCCAAAAACTCGAGACTGGTTCGACCTTGAACCTTTCTACAATCCTCCGTGGAATGTAGACCCCTTGATTCTTCAAAAGTTTCCTCTTCAACGATTGAAGTTATCTTTCCTTCACGGTGAGTGTTGGATTGATTTCTTCGTAATGTAGGCTTGAGGATTAATCTTGAATGATTTGAGAATATTTTAGTTCTGATTCAAATGTTTTCTTGAATGTTCGTGGTTCGAGTAACCTTCTCTCGCAGAGTCATTCCTCGGCCTTTTATAGTGATCTTTCAAAAATTTGCCCGTTGAAGAGTTAGGCTTATTTTTGAAAGTCACTTGTGGTCGTTGGCTTGTCTTGTTGCGATCCTTGGAATTGCCACTTCCTCGTATTAATTATTCTTGACTTTTTAGTAATCGACACGGTGTAGTGCTTCCCATTGGTTCATTCTCCTTGCACGCCTCGGGGATCGAGCACTTCGAGAAAGGTAGCATGGAGGTATTACTTGTTTAAGTAATTCTCTTGATTTCGGCAACGGATCTCTTTCGATTATCTCGACTTGACCGCATTTCCTTGCTTTCCCCAGGTGACTTAGAGTCACTTCCAATCATTAAATGACTCTTCGTCACTTCAACTAGAGACTTAACTATCTTGAGTTGACTTGATCGATGCTTTACTGTTGGATCTGTTTGCACCTTGATCGAGTTCCCGTCTTCTCTTCTTTTGCCAAACTCAGCTGTCTCGCAGCGGAGTCTTACTACTAGTCTCCAGTTGTCTTCTTGCATGTTTGGGCATAGCTGACTTAACTCAGCTTGACCAGCCCTATTTGTTACAATGCAGTTTACAACAAAAAAATGGGGTGCCAACTTCCTATTCTAAGTTTTACATGGCATTCATCAAAATCTAAACAATAAATTTCCTAACATTTATTTATTTTAGTTTACATTATAATTATTTGTTATTTGTTAAAAATTATAGAAAATGTTAATTAATTATTAAAACCTTGTTATATAAATTAATTATATATAAAATGAAGCTATAATTGGAATTTAAATTTGAAGTAGAAGGGGATTTGAGGGCAAATATGGGATAATGCATTACACCAATTTTGGTTTAAATGAAGAGTGTTACACCAAATTTGGTGTAATACTATTCACTACACCAAATTTGGTGTGAGGTTTAGATTTAGGTTGGAGAGGGATTTTTGCATATTTGGTGTAATAAGGTGGGATTTGAAGGTGGGTTGGAGATGCCCTTACAACTGTGTTCACTTTCATTATTTGTATGGATCGTCCTCATATGGATCGTCCTCAATGACAAACCACATCTCATCATGTAAAGTGAAAGATGTGGTGCAAACGAATCTTCCAGTCATCAAATTCCTCAATAGTGAACATAGGAATGCGAGATAGATTTGCTTCCATGATAACAACTTTTAAAAGAAAGTGTTAAAAATATCAAGTGTTTGTATCTTTGAAAAAGATTGAGATCTAGTTCAAGAACTGCGGAAGGTTCTTTGAACCAACCGCCCGATACCATTTGTAGGTCCAAGGGGTGTTTGTGTTAAGTCTAGGAAGGGGGGTGGGGGTTGAATAGACTTAACTAATTTTTGATTTAAATTAGAATTTTAATCACAAGTCAGCTCAGTCCTTGAGGGAAAACTTAGTTCAACCTCAACAGTAGAGTTAGCCACTCAATAGACTCGAGAGAGCTGTTGATAAGATAACTCATATGAGTGAAGTGACCTTTTTATAAATACAACTAACTTGGTTTTCAGACACACTACTACAAAAAAGCTGATAGACACGGTTTTAAACCGGTGTCTATTAGTAGACCAACCGGTGTTAAAGCCACTGGTGTTAAAAGTCAGACTTTATGACACCGGTTCAAAACCGGTGTCTTTTCCTTCAACGACACCGGTTTAAAACCGGTGTCTTTTAGTAACATTAACCGGTGTTAAAGCCACCTGGTGTTAAAAGTCTAACATTTTTGACACGGTTTAAAACCGTGTCTTTTCCTTCAACGACACCGGTTTAAAACCGGTGTCTTTCAAGAATAATAACGGTGTTAAAGCCACTGGTGTTAAAAGTCTAACATTCTTGACACGGGTTTAAAACCGGTGTCTTTTCCTTCAACGACACCGGTTTAAAACCGGTGTCTATTAGTAAACATAACCGGTGTTAAAGCCCCTTTGGTGTTAAAAGTCTAAATATTTTACACGGTTTCAAACGGTGTCTTTTCCTTCAACGACACCGGTTTAAAACCGGTGTCTTTTCTTTGAAAGACATCGGTTTTAAACGGTTTCTTTAAGAAAAATTATCCACTTTCTAATTTATGTATTTGACACGATTTTAAAACGGTGTCTTTTGATGTTTTTAGAAAAAACACCGGTTTTAAAAGGATTGTTTATTTACACAAAAACACCGCCTAAAAGCGCAAAATAACCATATAAATAAATAATTCATCATGAACTCCAATTCTAACAACCATCATAAGTGCACTACCAACAACCAACAAAAAGACTATATAATTCAACTACAATCAAGTACAAAATCCATATGATCCAACAACAAAAATATACAATTAAACATGGAATGTTTGACTTGTTGATTCACCCACATAGTATTTCTCCAACATTGCCCAAGCATCGTGGTTGTGCCGACATCATCAAACTCGTCATACGCCCTTTCAAGTAAGAATATCAAATAAAGACGGTTAGTTTGTGCCTAATTAAAAAAAGACCATTAATTGTAGATACAAAAAGAATGAGTGACCAAATTGGAGTTCGGGTCCAAGACAATCATAAGAAAGGTTAATTACAAAAACCACCCCAAGGTTTAGCCTAATTAAAAAAATCATTTTTCTTTTAAAATTGGAATACCCCTCCGGCATTTGTTTTATCTTATAAATGACACTCTCAAGAGACCTCAATAGGGTTATTTCTTAGGCAACTATAAACTTCAAGAGGGTATTGAAAACATACATTTATTAGAATTTATGTGATCAACATCCGGACCCAACTAAGGGAGTGATTAAGTCCAATATGCCCCTTATGCCAAAACAAATGACCAGCAACTATCATTGTTATCCATCCAATAAACTCTATATCGACCATGCAACTCGTGTGCAAAAAAGAATGTAATGACGCATAATAGTCAATAAAGGACTTGAAGATGAATATCAAAATCAACACAATCCCTTTGTAACACTTGGGGAAAAAAAGAAAAAAATACCAAATCGGATAGAAGCCTGGTACAACAAGTTAGTCCTTTGCCCTCAATCAATCATTAATGATTTAATGTAATCTATGCACTTTCATTTCAATTCATAGCAACTTAACTTGCGAAATTAGACAATTCGGACACCAAACAACGGTAAAACATTGATCTCAAATTACTCTCAAGACACATAAGCATTCCACCGAGATGATCATCAAGTAATAAAAGTAAAAATCATCCACTCTGTCCCTGGGCAGACATAATTTGCCAAAAAAACACCATTCCATACAAGATCTTAAAGGCAAACAGATCAATTAGGAAGCTCAACACTAGTATATATAATTTACTTCCCAAAAAAAAAAAAGAAACAAAATCATATCCTGTTTATAACCTCAATTCAACATGTACGGACCAAATATCAAAATTAGATATAGTGCATCTCCTTCCATTACTTATTCGAATTAGAGTAACCCATTGAACAAGTTCTGATAATCACAACCTCCAAAAGAAAACTTTCTTTTATGTGTGGCATAATGTCTCGTACAGTACTGTCCTCTAAGAAACCAGGAGAAAGTTGACACTCCCTGCGGATGGGTTGTGTATATTTACGAGTCACCTTCTCCTTCTTTCGACTAAGAACCAAAACATATGGAAATTTCACCTTAATGCAGTACTGTCCAATTACAGAGAAACAGATGAATACCAAAACAACTCACCATATGCTAAAAAATGAAACCCATAATGCAATTTGACCAAAACAGAACTAGACTATGAGCTAGTTAAATCAGACACAATATCTGGATATGTGGTATTACGATGTATGACCCTAGGCATAGGCAACTTCCAATAAGCAAAGTTGTATCAAAAGATTTCTAGACCTTGTGAAAACACTCACATTACTATCAGTTTCATATTAAATGATTAAAACTATCAATGCCCAGAGTTGTAGTAAGATTTGAAAAGAAAGTGCTTAAAAGAACTAAAGGCAAGGAAACACCAAGGCATGGTTCCAAATGCATTTCTCAAAGTTCATTTATTTTCTTTAAGGAAAAAATGAGACATTCAACTTGGGCGAAATCAATCAAAACTTATAACTAATAAATGTTAATCTAACACAAAAGAATAAAAAGCTCAACACTGTAGCATGTCATGGCCCATACAAAACTGTTTCTAATTAATACACACACATGCAAAGGTCACACCTACAAAAAGCTCACGGCCCATACAAAAAGAACAAATATGTAATGAAGTTCATAACATCCATCCCAAAATCTAAAAGCACAACTCAAAAAGCAGTATTCCCAATAGCTAAATAAGAAAGAGCCACAACACACCATACAAGAGCCACATTGATGTATATAAGGTCATGCAATCATAATGGTGAGAAAAATTCAACGTAAAAATTGCCTACCTCAAAACTAAAATCACGGCTATTCAAACATGTGATCTTGTACGCATCTAGCCCACTCCAAACGCACTTCATCAATTTCGACTTTTAGAGTACTCCGTATTTTGAACCGTGAATAAATACCTATTTTGTTAGCTAAAGCCAATCATGAAAATTTGAAATCTAAAATCTAAAATATTACCATTGATCGAAGTGGGGCTGGTGGAGTCTTTATGAATTCATCTACTATATCTTTCATGTAACGCATTGTATAAAAACCACATGAAATTCATCCCGGTTGAATCGGAGCCTATATTAGAAATAAATTATTAATGACCAATCCATATACAATGAAAAAGATATATTAATAGATATAGCATACCTTAATGAGTTCCCAACGGGTTGTTTTTTCCTTTTCTTCCCTTCTTCTCATTGAACAACTTTAATGCCCTTCATACACATAAGAGTTGATAATTAAAATTACATCAAGTTTTGTAGATTAGTGTTTTAGGTAAAAGTTTTGAGATTAGTAGGTACCGGTTCACAACATCTTTCCAAATTGTCCGAGCGAATTCGGGGACCAAGAGGATCCAATACATAAACCACCTCTTTGTTAGGGTCGATCACAAATCAATATCCAATGATAACTACACACAAATACATAATCAAGCAAGATGTTATTCTTCAATTTATGAAAACATGCATATAAAATGTTAAATTAGTTCTTACTTACCCTATATTACAAGGCGCCAAAACCACTTGGTTAGTTGATGTGCCGTACAATCTATTTGCCAAAGCTTGTGCCCTTCTATCCAATTGTTCTTGGAGATAACCTTTATCTGTGTTTGTTGTGTCCATGTACCCTATCTTATATGGATGCACAAATTTGATATAATTATCCACAATTTCTCCCTTCATCCTTTTATGGAGAATCCTAACATTTAAAAATAAAAAACCAAATTAGTACAATAGAAGTATATATATATACATATATATATATATATATATATTATAAAAACCACGAGTCATACTCCAAAAAATATAGAAAGCTTACCATATGTACGTAACTATACAAAACCATGAAACAGTCAGTAACTCATGAATTCCTTAATGTCCTTAAGGTCAAGATTGATTATGGAATACTCATCAACGCCAAATACATCATGATCAAAAGTTATAGGTATACTTTTCCATCACTAAGAGCATCCTTACAACAACAAGAGAGCAAGTATAACTCTCTTGGCATACTCAAGATATCACCGTAGTCTTGTTTTTCATATGGGCAACATTCTTGTGTATAGGTTTCTAATTAATGCAAAAAACACATGTTAACACATATTATAAAAGTGTACAAAAAAAGAATTTTTGCCTAAATTGATTTCAAATAATTTTTATGTTACATTACCTCAACTTGCAACTTGGTAAGTGTGCAGGCCAAGCCACATGATTGCCTACAAGATCACCAATACAACTACACATCCTCGGATTTGAACAGCAAGGGGAGATCGATTAATTGCTTCATCAATAGAGACGCACATGCAATCATTGGGTAAACGTTCACCATGTAGAAAGTTGTTTGGACCATCAACGTGGACAATCGTACCATATCAAAGAACGGCGTTGTTAGACTCTAGTGTCAACTCAATTGCAGAGCCCTAAGCAACAAATTATCATTGTATGGGTTAGTGGCTCTTATTATTGAAGTACATAACAAAATGGGTTTGATGTTAAAAGATCCTCAATAAACAAACTAACATATACCGTAAAGCATCATTTCGTCAAGGAATTGCACATCACATTCATCCTTTGTCCTCATCCATTTCACCCTTGTTGATGTCACTTTGAACTTTCATAGAACAACTACCTTTCCCTTCATGGTCAACGTCATGCTTTTTGTACACAAATGCTTCTAAACTTTGTAAGCGTGCATTTTGCTCTTTTATTTGTGTTTCTTGGTCTTCAATCTTTTTTTTCGCCTCCATCAATTCTTTTTTGTTGTGCGCTTAGCATGCCACATTCAACATGTTTCTTACCCTTAGCAACATTAAAGTACATTGTAGGAGTGATATCCGATCTAAGCCCCTAACACGTCCAACGTGTTCTTGAGAATCAAGGGCTTTCGTGAGGATATCTTCTTTTGGTCCTTCATATTTAAGCTTGCCCTCCTTCTTGAGATCTATAAAATTATCTGTCGTGGACACAAAAAGTAAATAATTACAAAACTATGAGTCACTAAAATAAAGAAATTAAATATATACATTTTACAAATAATATATTTGTTTACTCACAATCTTTTCAAATATTTGCTTTAACTCGTCTCCTTCAATCTCCCCTTTCTTATTGGTTTGTCCTTTCTTCCAAAGGATAGCTCGATTAATGTCCTCGTCATCACATAGTTCATCTTTTCGCAAGTAAAAATGAAAATGCACGAGGGTTGTTTATTATCTTGAAAATGCATTGAAAATTAAGAATTAAGATTTACTCAATACTTACTATCTCGAGTTCCAATGCAAAGATATCCTTTACGAGCAAGTCGGTGGTGGTATTTATTTGCTTTACCTCTCACCCTTTGTTGATCACTTAATTTCTAGAAAATTTAATGTATAAAACAGATTACGATCAAATACCAAAATATTCCAATTCATTAATGTCAATAGATAGTGATAAATTTATTATAAAAAGATTAAATTAAGAATCTTACCAAAAAACTTTCAGACATTCGGCTAATCACAAATGAACTCCAGTCCTCTTGTGAAATTTCATGTCCCTTAGGTGGCCGTTTCAACTCCTCAGGTTTATCTTTATTTTTTATAATGAAGTTCTTGGTGAGAGTGGTTTTATATTGACGCCACTTTGTACATCGAGGACAAACACGACTTCTTCCATTTTGGATCCACATTAAATGTCAACTATAAAAAGAAAGTAAACACAAAAATTAGGTTCTTGGTTCGATATCCAAAATAAATTATAAGATGCAAAAAAAAGAGCAAAATATATTTCTTTTTTTACTTACACTAATAGTGTCCCAAATTAGATCCTTGTCACTTTTTGGCACCTGTTTCCATGAGTTGTAGGTAATCTTAACTTTCTCTCGGACCAGGACTCCAATAAAGCTTTGCATCTCCGCCACTCCTTTCCCTGTTGGTTGTCCACGACTATTAAAGTCAATATTAGGCGTAATCCCCTGACTCCTTTGGACGGCCAACTTATTTAGCTTTGTACGACCTCTAGTTGATTGTGTATCTTGAGATTCGACATCCATGTCCTTGTCACCCTCTTGCATAGAAACAAATGTATTTTTTTCCTTACCTTTCTTGTTTTCTTTGACCTTTTCACTGTCATTGTGTCCATTTTTTAACTTTTTACGAGCCATGGAGCCCAACCTATGGAACACAAATATTAAAAGCAAATATTAAAAGAAGATAATCACAGAAACAGTGAATAGTAAATGTAGGAATATACCTGTTCATTCCAAAAAAAAAAGTGTCCCTACATTTTCACAAGAAATCACATGTTTGACTACGAATCGATGCATAAAAGTATTGATATGCTAAATCGTTATATAAATCGATGCATGTTCAAAAGTAACCATTAGAAACATATGAGGAAAAAAAAAACACCGAAAGAAATAATTTATATGCTTATGATTGGATGATTAAATTTCATACTTTTTGAATCTTGTAGCATTACATAGTTTACATGAGGGATCACTCATTCCAGGACTCGAGAATAAGCTAACCATGAGGTGCTTGCCTCGATCATGGGAAGGTAATCTTCTTATATGTCTTATGGAGTTAAATTTTATTTTTTAACAAAGGATTTCTAAAGGTCGTTGAATTTTTCTTTCGGCTATGAGGGGGCACGAGGATCTTTGCACTCCACCATTACACGAAAACCTTGAGGTAAATATATATACCAAAGACATTCCCACAAAAATAAATTCCCCAACTACACCTAACTGTTTTTTTCTAAAATGTCTATGTGGTTTTCAATCAAATATATATAAAAGGTTAAATTGAAAACTATCTATTAAGATTACAAATACCACCTTGAAATGTACACTTCTATCTTCCATATAACACACACACACACACAGGGAGATAGAGAGAAGGGTGTGACATGTAATATTAGAAAATAGACAGTTTGTGTGTTGTTAATGCCTGTTATTCAAAACATTTCAAGAAATATCTGCAAAAACTAACTATAAACCCATTAACAACACAGAGCAAGCAGAGCCATGATACATCAAAAGACAAAGCAGCTAGGCAAATCACCAAATCAGACACTCATTAATTGCATTATGCAGTCATGACAAAAGGTAGCATTTACCTTGGCACAGTAATATCCAAATTCTTTGGTCACGCGGATTGATTTCCTGTGAACCGCTTGGTAAAGAGATAAAACAGGGGGTCTAATCTGGGATTTTGACTGTCAAGAAGAAAAAAGGGTTGTTTCAAAGCAGATAATTAAGTGGCAGAAATCAATAAACATGAAATTCATAAAAAGAAACTATAACAATACAAAAAGGCTTCACATACCTTTTTCCAATAGGATAAACCCTAGGAGAGAGTTTATTGGGTGCAGCTCAATTTCTAAAAAATTAGGAGGTATAATCGCGCGGTGACGAGCGGCGACCACGAGCAGAGATTGATTGAGCGGTGACGAGCGGCGGCGACCAGCGTAAGGAGAGAGGGACGGGTGATGGCGACGGGCGAGCGGGGGAGAGAGGGCGGGTGATGGCGGCGCAGCGGCGGAGGAGAGAGGACGGGTCACGGCGGCGAGCGGAGGGAAGAGGGGATGGCGACGGGCGAGCGGAGGGTTGAGGGGACGGGTTGAAGGCGACGGGCAGAGATGGTTTGGGGCTAAAGACTATTGTTCATCTTACACACTAAAAAGTAAACCCTAGCTAATTAATTGGGAAATAAAGACACAGGTTGTAGAGCAGGTGTCTAAACCCTAATTAAAAATTAAAGACACCGGTTCTATAACCGGGTGTCGAAAAATGTGGTTTTAAAAATATTATAGACACGGTTCTATAACCGGTGTCGAAAGATATGGTGTCAAATCTAAAATAATTTTTATATATGACATAGGTTTCAAAAGGTGCGAAAACCGGTGTCTATTTGGGAATTGTTTTTAGAATAGACACCTGGTTCTAGGAAACCGGTGTTGTTTATCGACGACAACACTAATAAGACACGGTTTCTTACAAAACCGGTGTTAAAAAGGAAAAGACACCGATACTGATCATAAAACCGGTGTCTTTTTGGTGGTGTCTATCGTGAGTTTTTCTTGTAGTGGCAAGTGTTACACCCTTAGTTTGAAATATGTTTTCAACATTTGTTTTAGATGAAGTTATTATTAGTAGACTTAGCAAATTTATCAATTGGCAAATATAAATGTCTTTGAAAGTAAATGACATAGAGCAATTTATAGTGGTTCGAGGATGGGATAATTCCTCTACACCACTCTTCTCCAACTCATGGAGGTAATCCACTAATGCAACAACGAGTTACAAAATGGATAATAGTCCGAGCAAGGCTTGATCACACGGTGACTTCAAGACTAAGACTCGGCCTTCACAAGACGATCGTCCTTCTACTTCAACTCCTTGATTCTTGGATTTGATCGAGAAAGCCTTCCAACGAATCCAAAGCCTTGGTTCGAACTACAACCTTACTGCACTTCCTTCAACCTTGGATGTGCACACCCCTTTGTCTTTCAACAAGTTTGCTCTTCAACAATTTGAAGCTTTTTCTTTCCTTCACTGAGTGTGTTGGATCGATATACTTCGAGTTTTAGGCTTGAGTATAGAATGTATTGCTTGAGAGTATTTTGCTCTTTGCTTGAATGTTTGCATGTATGTATCTCATTACAAAAGTATCCTCTCTCATAAGTTCCTAAGCTTTTTTTTATTGTGACAGTTTGAAAATGTATCCGTTGAAGAGATAGATGCATTTTCAAACTTCACTTCATGGTCATTGGATTGTCTTATTATGCAAAGCAATGATGTTGACCCAACCTTGTATTAATGCTCTGCAGGTTTGCATGAGCATCCCATTGGTTCATAGCTTTTTGCACTCATTCAGGAAACCAGCTTTAAGGTTGTAGTCTGTCTTATTTTCTCTTTCAGCAAAGATTTGACTTTACTTATCAACGAACATCTTCAGCTTCCTTGAGTCCTTGCTGAACCCCTTTGATAGTCTTCTCCACTTATCTGGGAGTATCTTAGCTGTCAGTCTGCTGACTGAGACAACTTTTTGGTACTTGACTAATACTCCACTTCAATACTCAACTGTCACACAATTGAATCTTCACTTCAATCTTCAGTCAACTTCTGCAATCTTCAACTTGGCTGCTTCGACTTAGCTCATAAAACCTATCTATTATATAGTTGAATTTACAACAGAATCGGGTGCCAACTTCCTATTCTAAGTTTTACATAGCATCATCAAAATCTATATAATAAATTTCCCAACAGTATTTGTGATGCCTGTCAGAAGGGAAAACAAATAAAATCTTCATTCAAAGAAAAGACAAATCCTTCATCAACAGGGATTATGTATCTTATTTTACATGGACTTATTTGGACCAGTGGAACCAAAAAGCATCAGTGGAAAGAAGTATACCCTTGTGGTAGTGGATGATTTTTCAAGATACACATGGACCATCTTTATGTGTAAGAAAAAAGGAAACACTGCTAAAGCTTCCTGAGCTGATGAAAATAGTTCAAAATGAAAAGAGGTAAATCCATTATCAAGATAAGATCTGATAGAGAAACTGAGTTTGCCAAAGAGATTATAGCTCAGTATTATGTAGAGAATGGGATTGCTCATGAATTATCACCTGCAAGAACTCCACAATAGAATGGAGTAGCTGAAAGAAGGAATATAACTCTTAATGAAGCTGTAAGGACCATGTTAGCTGAAACAGGATTGCCAAAGAGATTTTTGGCTGAAGCTATAAATACAACATGTCACACTGAGAACAAATGCATGATCAATAGGCAACTGTCCAAAACTCCTTATAAATATGGACTGTAAGAAAGCCAAATGTGGGATATTTTCATATCTTTGGAACAAAGTGCTTTATCTATAATAAAGGGAAATATAACTTGCCGGTTTTTGATGCTAAATTAGACGAGGGAATCTTTCTTGGGTACTCCTATGAAAGCAAAACATTTAAAGTTCTGAATAAAAGGACTACGATCATAGAAGAGCCAATTCATGTAGTATTTGATGAACCAAATATCAGTGAAGAAGACATTGATGAGTTAGCTGAGAAGATGAATCAACCATGTACTCTTATACCAGGACAACTCCCAAAAGACTCGATCTTGATGAAGATGAGTTAGATGAATCTCAAAGAGAGCTGGAAAGATTGCAATCGAATGTAGATGATCAAGAGGAAGTTGTTCAAGACAACTTAATCGCAAGAAGAAGAAACAACCCAACCGGCTTACTCCAACTTGATGTGAGATGGTTGAGAGACCATCCACCTAAATTGATCATTAGAAATGTTAGAGGAGTAAGAACGAGGTCAAGAACTCAACATGAAGCCATGTTCACTTGTTTCATCTCACACATTGAACCAAAAGATGTGTCAGACACATTAGATGACACACATTGGATATGTAAGAAGAGTTAAATCAGTTTGAAAGAAACAAATTTTGGGAATTGGTTCAAAGACCTACTCACCAAAATGTCATTGGTACAAAGTGGGTATTCAATAACAAGATGAATGAAGAAGGAGCTGTAGTAAAAAACAAGGCAAAATCGGTAGCCAAAGGGTTTTGCCAAGAAGAATGTATAGATTTTGATGAAACATTTGCTCTAGTTGCAAGACTTGAAGTAATATGGATGTTTCTTGCCTATGCTGCTCACAAGAACTTCACAGTTTATCAAATGGATGTGAAGAGTGCATTTCTTAATGGACTATTGGAGGAAGAAATTTATGTTGAACAACCTCCAGGTTTTGAGCACAAAACTATTGGAGATAAAGTGTACAAATTAAAGAAAACACTTTATGTGTTGAAACAAGCTCCAAGGGGCTTAGTATGATACATTGTCACAGTTTCTCATAGACAATGGATTCAAAAAAGAAAAGGTTGGCAGGACCCTATTTAGAATTCAAGATGGAGAGAGCATCTTGCTTGTTCAAATCCACGTGGATGACATCATCTTTGGATCCACAAATAATGACTTGTAAGATAAATTCTCAAAACTAATGCAAGGAAAGTTTGAGATGAGTATGATGGGAGAATTAACTTTCTTCCCATGACTTCAAGTGAAGAAGATGAATGATGTAACCTTCATAAGCTAAATCAAACATACAAGAGATTTGATGAAAAAGTTTGGTGATGAATCATTTCTCCCAACAACAGACTCAATTTAAAAACAAACATACAAGCACTCTAAAGAAAAATCCTAGCAAGCATGCAATCGCATCCACCTCCAACTTTGAGATTCACATTGTTCTCAATATGAAATAAAGAGATGACCATACACACATAAAAACAAAAGAGGCTACAAGGAAAGAAAAAGAGGGGAAAGAAATACACGACCTTATTACGAGAGTGGAATCGGTCAAAGCTACCATTAGGCTATTATTGTCTATGCCTTCACATGCATCTTCATACATAATTAAGAATAAGTAACACACAACTTGAATACTGTGAAAGCTCAAATCCATTCAGTTAAGAAGAAAAGACAAAAAAAGGGGGTTCATAATTATTTTTTTCAGCCGTGCGAACATGATCATGCTTTGGAACACGACCAGACCGTGTTTCATACTACTTTTTGCGTTTTTAACCTTTTTATGCCCCCGAACTGGCCCAATTTGATCTATGCATCATACTTGATGGAAAAAACACCAACACCCACCAACATGTCCAATAATTGACTCAAGACTCACCCTAACAACCTATGACTGAATAAAATAAAAGCAGACACGGACTTTCAGGTTGCCTCCCGGTTAGCGCTTCTTCACATTCATGTCGCTGGACTACATCACCTTACTGTGGAGGTTTTTCTGGCAGACTGGTCTCAGTATTACCAGGAAAAGTTCTCTGTGACCTTTCCATGACGAGCTTCACAATCTGCCAACTCTCTAAATTGTGGATAGACGTCTCTTGATTTCTCAAGAATGCCTCCAATGCTTGGAAATGAGTGTTTATCGATTGTTCAAATTTGGCTAAGATCTCCAAATTGGGTTTCCCTTGAGGCTGCTAAAATTCGGGCGGTGTTTGTGAATTGGGGTTGGTATTCGATCGTTGTTAGCCTTGACTTACCCAAATAAAGTTCAATGCTTTCGCCACCCAAGATTGTAAGTGTTGCTAAATGGATTATTTGGAGTGGCTATTGCTTGGTAGCCCACGTAGTTAATCTGTTCAGCTGGTGGTGTTATGTGTGGGCACTCATGATAAGTATGGGATCCCTCCTATGTTTCACAAGACAACACCTTAGCTGGTGTTTTGGGGGCGCTAATTCATCCGTCCTTTTGCTCAATACCTCAACTTGGGTGCTAGTGTGACTACGACATCCATGTTAAAAAATCCGACTAGTTTGTTAAATTTTCCCCGCAAGGATTGCCAATGGTAGAAATTCATTGTCGTCTCCCCAATCAACTCTTGAGCTGCCTCTGGTGTTTTGTTGATCAGTGTTCTCCATGTTTTACATGTTTTTGTGTGATGATTTACGCATATTTTTGGCGTGTTTTATTTGCATGTTGCACGTTTTATTTTTATTTTGTTGATTTTCTAGGTTTTCGTGGAAAAAACAAGTTTTGGAGTAAGAAACGTTAAAAAAGTCATTTTTCGAATCTGCGATATGACGATCGTCATATTTTGGACATAATGTTTCATTTGAAGTCCAATTGTCATGATTCGTATTCCATTGGAAACTAAGACAAAGTTCTACAAGGTCTAATTGGTACTAAACGCAAATGAAGACATTTGGATGGGTTAAAATCATGTGCAAATGGAAATAATATGTCGAAATCTCGGAGATGACACGTCTTAGTATTTTGGCCATAATTCTCTCTACAAATATGATATTGAGATCATTCAAGTGGCTGTGGAAAGCTAAGTGATAATCTACAATTCATAAGAATACAAGAAGGCCAAATTCGAGGTTTCAAGGGTGCGCGATCACGTCTTTTGTGATTGTAGAACAGGCTCGTGCGCGCGCATTCTGGGGTGCATCTTGAACACGAAATTCACGATATTTTTCCATTTTTTGGCTCTTCCACCTTGTATATGACTCTAGACTTATAAATAAGACTTGGGGAGCCCATAGTTTGAACACTTTTACTTCTTAGCACTTTTAAAACCTAGTTTTTGTTATTTTCTCTTTCATTCATTATTGGGATTGTTTGGGTTCTTCCCATCGAAGTTATTTTGTGGCTTAATCAAAGCATAATATTTCTTCATCTTCTTTATCTGATTTCAATTTTTGGTGATTATTGTTGTTGCATGATGATGTTTATGATTGTTTTCTTTCCTTCAATTGAAATTATGATCCCATCCCCAAGCATGCACTAACTTCTTTGTTCTGGGATTCAGATGATTTGATTCAAACAAACTAGCATGAATATGAACTAATTGATTCGCTTTCCTGAATAAGTTGCTTTATTTGATAATTGATTATTTGATTAACTTTTGATTATTTTGAGGGAATAATTTAGATCGAGAGAATATATTATTCCTAGACTAAATTTATTTAGAGGGTTAGATATGAATCAGAGATGTATTATCTAACTTGGTTAATGAAAATAGCAAATTGGTTATGGATAGACCTAATCTGTGAATACGTGGGTTATCAGATTTAAGCCTAGTTTATATCTGTTTTTTATAATTGTTAATCGCATGATCAATTAGTTGATATTTTGCTTGCAAGTTTGATGAGATGATTCCGAAATCCTGGACGTTTTTATCCATATCATTTTCACCGGATTTATTTGTGTTCAGTTTTAATTGGTTTTTTATTTATTTTTCTTAAGATAATTAACATCACAAATTTGGTTAGAGTGTTTATGATTTATTTTATGTTATTTGTGACACATGATAATTATTTTATGGCTAAGTCTTCCTTAAGAGACGACTTGTGGTTAACTTGCTATCCTACAATTGATTTCGTACTCTTGCGAGCGTCGCTAGATTAATTTAGGTGTTTAGCGATGGAACACCTCCAGCAGCTGCAACTATCATCTGTCTCGTTGAGGAGAGTAACCCATTGTAAAATGTTTAGACTTGCTTCCAAATAGAGAGGCCATGATGAGGACACTTTCGCATAAGATCCCTGAATCTCTCCCATGTATCATATAAAGTTTTGTCATTGTCTTGTATCTCTCACACTACCATATTCTCTCTTTTGAAATTCCGAAGAACTCTCTACACAACCTCTCTTTTAAAAATCTCTAAAATCCTCATAAGTCAATGGAACCCAAGAAATCTTCAAGTTCCATTCTCAATTTGGCAAAGCTTTCAAAGAAGGTGTACTCTGGTGCACTATTTGACATTGAAGGTTTGGTCAAGCACTCCGATAATCAAGCTAGGGCATAGAAGATCATTAGGAATCTGGAGAAGTCAAAGTTGGTAGAGTTTATGACATTGTAGATGTCACAAACTTATCAAGAAAAAGTTGTTATGTTATATGTGAATGTGTATGTTCATGATGATGGCATTCACTCTTGGTGAATGGAAAAAAAAGTAATCATCACCGCAAATGAGACTTGACTAGTCACTTTGAGACTCTCTAATAGTAGTCCGAGAGAGCCGAAAGATCATGAGTTCGATTTCATGAAGACTTGGAGGAAGATTTCTATCAACGAAGGCTGGCGACAAGTACAACCCTTCGATTCTACAAGCTGTAGTGAAGGAGAATACCACAAATTGATGGACGTGGTATCGAAATGCCTAGTATCAAGTTCGGGATCTTACAATCAACTATCTCTTGCTAAGTTGATTGTAGTGTCCACTATTATTGAAGAGATGGATGTGAATTGGGTTGGGTTGAGTTTGTTTATGACAAGTTATGCGAACGCCCGAATGTGGAGGAAGTTGACGAAAAATTGAAAAACACTTGGGCAATGGGCTAGTCCTTGGTTATTTATTGGAGAAGTAGGGCTTGCCCCGAGAAAGGGAGAGCCATTCCATGTGAACAAAAGGTTGTTTAAGGGTAACCTATTTTTTGCCGCACGAGAAGAAAGCCAATGCCAAAAGAAAGGGCACGCCACGAGGAGAGAGTAAGAACTCGCCCCAACTCATCCAGTTCAAAAGAAAAAGGATTATAACTGTTCCCAGGAAACTAGATGCAACAAAGAAGCAAAAGACTCAAAGAGGGCTGCGTGATGAGCTTGATGAGTTTGCATTTCGAGGTGACTCAGAGGAAACTAAATCCATGGAGATTCCTCTTGAGAGAATACCAAAGAGAACCTATGACAGACCTATAGATGTGGTCGACTCAACTGATGTTTGACAAATTTAGGAGACAGCTGTTGCTGAAGTAGAGGAAATAGCTGCCATGGGCATTGGAGATGCAGCTACTGAAGTAGTTGGTGAATCTGTTGTGGAGATCAGGCCACAAGCAGAAGAGATTGTTGCTCCAGCTGAATATGAGCCAGAGGAAGTTCATTCCCCCTATATCTTGCTGAACTGAATAGGATATCTAAATGGGTCTTGTGGAAACTAAGTAAAAGTCAAATCCAGTTCACTAGACCAGAAATCACTACAAGAATTTTGACTTATAATGACGAAAATTTAATGACGGTATAAGAAAGTCGTCATTAAAATTATAATTTGTTAAGTTTTTATGAGGGTAAAAAAACTCCTAGTTAAAGAGTACTATTATTTATGAGGAATTCTTAATTTTCTAGTTATTTGTAACTAATCCCATCACTATTTGTGTCAAAAATAATTCCCCTCATTATTGGTTATAGAATTGTAAGGCCACATATATCTCCTACCAAATATAATAACAACTTTTATAATTCACAATAAAATTAAATAAAAAGAATTTTAAATTTATATAAAATAACATTTAATCACAAACTTCCTTCATTTTCCCCTCGTCCCTCTCTCTTTTCTTTAAACCCTCGTCTCGATTTCAATCCTCTTCTCTAGCAATCCTCTCATCGCTATTGTTCGTGCCATCCACCCACTGCCGCTGCCATGGTGACCACGAGACCACCGCCATCCTCGTGGCCCTAATATGGAATTGTGCGAAAAAATTCCCGATTTCAAAATCCAAAGCCCAAGCAACAAAAAATGGTAATCACAAATTGTGGTTTTTAGTGTTTGGTGATTGTTTATGGTAAATGGTGAAAATTTATTCCCTTGCAAATGGATATAATGTTTACCGAATTCCACATGTGGTTCTATTGGAATTTTCCTTGTAATTGTTGCGATTGATTTATGGTAAATATTATGAGTTTACAAAATTAGGTGAAAGCATCATATTTTAGTTTGGCTGCAATTTATAATCAGTTTACTCAATTTGTGATTAGTATACTCAGTTTTGACATACATCCATTGTTAACCAATTTGGTTGTTTATTTTTCAAAATAAGCGTGTAGCCTGAAATTTTTGTGAGCTTTGATACTACCTTTGGTGTGTAATGTAATATTGTTGTAGAACCATTGGCATGAAAAATATCTTTGATTCATTTTTATTATTTAAGTTTTACTAACGGTCTTGTCATCATGATTCTATATTTTGAATGGTGTATAGGTAAAAAAACTATCAACTTTGCAAGTTCATAAATACTGCCGGTCATTTGCTCTCATATAATAACAATCCCCAATGATTGTTTTACGTATCATTGAGCCATTATAACTTGTTCTGCATATCAAAGCCATTAACTTGTGTAATGGCTCTTATAATCTTGTAAAATTTCATACCATCTTTGTTCGCACATCAAAAAATATATCACGATAACTTTTTTATTTGCTATTATGACATATTAATTCTTTCAAAAATACCCTTTTTGTATTGATTGCTCTTTACTTTGTTTTTAAAAGTAGTATCTTTTTCAATTGATTGGTAGTGGTCTTAATGCTTTTGAACACTGAGTGTGCTAAGGGTGAGTTCATGCTTCTATTTATAGTGTTTTGGTTCTGACAATGAGATTTGGGAAAAGAAATGCATTCCTAGTATGTTATTGAAGTTATGTCAAAAGAGAATACCAATTGTCAAGAAGTAAAATAAAGGACAACTGGTGAAAATGCTTGAGCAAATAGTAATTAAGTATAGTTGAATTTTCGCAATATATTCCTTTTTATCATTAAATGGTACTCTTTTGCAGGAATAGTTCTGAGAGCGATAGGTTGAGAACGGGATTAAATCCAATGTCCATGTAAGTCTTTTTTTACTTCTTTTTTTGGTGCTTCTATATCTTGTAGCCAATGTTAGTAACAAATGAAATAAGCTAATGGAAGAGGACCAAACAAACAAGTTTCACATGTATATACCCGTGCATAATAAAATGAACCATTTGGTGTTTTCCACATGTTTGCTCTACTGTAGTAGTTTTAACCAATTGAATTATGTTTTCTAGTCATTGGTAGAATTAGATTTAAAGATAATGATTAAAGAATTTGACATAGGGGCCTGGTTTATCTTCCCAGATGATGTTGGCGCCAACATTGAGGATGCTCATTCTACAACTGGGAAATCCTCAGCTTGTCAAAGGAGCTAAGACCTAGCGATCAAATTCATCTTTGGTGAGTTATAAGAGATATCAATCCATTTTTAAGTATGTTTCTATGGCACTTGATTCTACAAAGTTAGGTGAATATGTGTTTTTGTCCATCTCAAAAAAAAAAGAAAGAGATGTGTTTTTTTGTTGCTAATGTTATCGAGTTTTTTAGTAACTTATGTCCTATATATGTTGATTTCACTTTATCAACCATCAATTTAGTGGCCTTGTTGCACTTGTAGAATTTGCTTTGTCCATCACATTTCTTTAACATTTTTAGTCTTGAATGTTATTGTTTCTTATTGGGATTAATGCATTTTCTTTTTCGATTTTTGGGTTGATTCGTAAAAAGAAGTGCCAAGCATGGATTAGGAATTTTATGCGTGGTATCTCAAAGCAACAAAGTGATTCACCATTATGGTGCTCGATTATTTTTGTAATCCTTGCAAGTAGAAATTAGAAAATTCTTTAGCTATCCATCGTGATAAAACTCATCTTTTGTAACAAATTATACTTATGCATATTTTGACTAAATGAATGAACATGGATGTTGTTTCTTATATAATTTTTGTTGTTTTAAAATAATTATTTTTTCTGAATATTTAACAATATTCATTTTTTTATTAGTAGTGATGTGATTTATATAATGAGTAATTCATATGCAATGCTTACCAAAAATTTCATTTTAAAAATAATTTTAATGAGGGTAATTATTGATGTTATGAGGGCTATAACTTATTTTAATGACGGGTTAATGACTAATAATGACTATAAATAACCTATGGTGAGGGGCAAATAGATATACAATGAGCGGTATCTTGTCATTAAATTACTAATTAATGAGAGTAAATGACACTATAGTGATGGAATTTGTCATCATTCAAATTTATTTTTAATGACGGTAAAATCCCATCATTAAATATATTTAATCAATAATGACAGGACATATTTACCGTCATTATTTACTTTTACCTAGGAGGGCAATAATGAGGGTCACATGACGGGAAATTCCCGTCATTAAAAGTCTTTAATGATGGGCTTTTGACATATAGTGATGAAGTTTCCGGTCATTATAAATCGATTTTCTTGTAGTGAATGATAGAGGGTGAGGAATGGATCCTCTCCTTCCCGAATGATTGCTCTATTCAACAGACCTTGGATCAAAAATATGTATATAATATGTTGTGCAAAATGCGAAGTGAAGAGAAGGCTAGAAGGTACAACTGAGACTCATAAATGTCTCTTCGTACACTAAGCTGCACTGATCCCAATGTCCAAGAAGAAGAGGTGTTGGAATAGGTAGGAGTTGTTGAGTTAAGGCAAGACTTGCGTGAGTCAAGAGAATTATCTGAGCAAGACAACAAGCTGGGCCTGGGGAAACATCATCCCCCCCAGTTATTGGTGATGTGGTCAGGACAATCGCTTTCTCTCATCACCGACTCACTCTCAATCACCGAAAATCCTGAAGTTGGCAATGAAGCTGGTGAAGTAATCATGGTGGATTTTGTCGAAAATGATGATGAATATATGCAATCACCACATTGGGGAACCGAGTTAAGCCTATCCCATAGACTGCTGTTGAGAAAACAAATAAAGGAATAGCTGAAATGTTGAAACAACTAAGACCCCAGTGACAACTGACCTTGTTGAATTTCAAAATCCAATAGTTGTTGAAACAAGGGGGGGAATCTAGGCACACTACAACTCAAGAGATTGTTACAAATCTTGAAGGAGTTGTTGGGGGATAAGTGGAAGAACCAGAAGCTGGAGGCGAAGTGGTTGAAGTTGTTGTAAAAGGAAGTTGTGGTTGATATGCATGCCAAGGACGTTTCAGTGGTTGAGATTACTGAAACTAAGGCACAGGGGAAATGGTTGAGAAAGTTCACGGTTGAGACTATGAGACTATTGCAAGCAATGAAAGTGTAATCCAATGGTTGAGATTGTTGTGGATGCCAACTCTATTGAAGACCCAACAATGGTTGAGCTGCTGCGAGGATTGTTAAGACCCAATAGTGGTTGAGATCACTCACGGGGATTGCAAATTTGAGTATGGATAAAAATATGGCAAGTGCACATAATTTTGGTTCGTGAGTCAATTGAGCAAAGAACAAATCGGGATGCAAATGGATGAAACAAATTTGAAACCAAAATTGAAAATTCTCAAAGATCCATTTGAATCGGACAAAAAGAAAGATCTCGAGGGCGCGCACAAAGAGAAGATTAAATAGCTATGGAAATCGATGGCACAACTGAATCAGAACCAGAAAATGTTGATCAAGCAGCATGGTCCAACTTTGTTGAATTAAGGTTCGTGCTTGTTGATCCACCCCTTCAAGCTGCTAGATCATCTGTAGATGATGTTGTTCACACAACTGATGCAGTCAAATCAATTGGAAACATCAATCTGTTGCTAGTGAAGCGAAAACACAACAGGCATAGTCACCAAAGATGCTAACACGATTCTTGCTTTGCCGATGAAGCTAAAACAACTAGGCACAGAGAGCCGCAAATCAGGGGAGAAAGGAAAGAAATCCTGTTGGTAATAGATCAGGGCCTTCCTCGACTCCTATTGACAATTTCGTTCGGAGAATTTTGTATTCCCGAGAGGAGATCCTCGGTGATGAAAAACCCGATATGTCAAGATTGATTATCCCGCTTATGTAACGAACCATCAGGGAGGAGAACAAGCCTTGTATACAACCCCCAAGAACACATTAGGGAGTATGATTTTGCCCCGAAATCGATAGCCAACTCACATATGAGCTTGAAGAGCATTCAGATATATGTTTGGGGAAATGGAAAAGATGGAGCATGGTTTTTTGGGTTTCCGCAAGCACATTAACAATTATGATGCTCATATCAGTAGTGAAATTTGATGTGTTCTACTAAAAATCAAAGAATGGGTAGCTGAAACTCAAGCTCTCCATAGGGAACAAACTGGGAATTTCCAAAGCTCTATAACAAATTGCTTATGTGGGGTCCTGATCAAGTGGCTTTCCAGAATTGCCAAAAGGAAAACATGAACAAAATGGATGCAAGCCACTGGAGTGACATGGAATTACTTGCTACCAAGAAGGTTGAGAAGAAATTAGAATATATGGAAGCTGCAATCAACAATCAGTTCTCATCCTTGCACAAACAACTGATTGAACTCAGCTCGCATCACTCTGCTGCAGATTATGTAAATCAGATGAAGTTGTACTTCATATTGGAAAATATCCAACCTCCATCCAGTGCGGATGCCAAAAAGGAAAGGAAAGTAGATCCTCCTACAACATTTTCTAAAGGTAAAAGCACAAGCTCATCAATTTTGTCACAAATTCCATATTCCTTGTTAACTAATGAAAAAGCTGACCTTGATCTACAAAAATTGAGGGAAGTAATTGATGCACTTGATAAGAAACAAGAAGACAAAATTGATCAGCTAAGAAAATAATATGGTAGGCCATTAGCACGGTCAATCCCCAAGGAACAAGATAGAACAAATGAAGAGTTTGACACTCTTCTATTTGAGGGTTATTATCATGGGATGAACATTGCTGATGCCTGGCACTTGTACTGGGAAAAAGGTCTAGAAGATATTGAGAAGACACGGGAACAACAAACTCAAAGTCAAAAGACTAAGGGTCAGTAGAGTTCCTCTTCCAGCAGACATCAGAATTCCAGCAGTCAAGTACCCAGGGTGGCAGCCAAATCAGAGGAAGAGGTAGATGAAGAGAACCATCTTCTAGTGGGAGAGGCAAATCTCAAAGTCATTGAAGTAGAAACGGAGACCAAGAAGAGGCAGTGGAATCATGCCTGTAAATCCTCTGAAGAGAGATATGCCCTATTGGCTTGGTCTCCGTGAAGCTCATTCAAAAGAAGATGAACAAAGAGAAGCCGAGTGGAAGAGACAAGTTGAAAGGGAGGATGCTGAAAGGAGGAGAAATCAGAGAAGATAAGGGGAAGACATGAAAGTTGTTGTATTTTTACGAACTCTTTGTAAATATATAATATAATGTAAGTGCGTGAACTAATATGAATACAATTGAAATATTCTTTTTCAATTATTTAGTTTATATCATAGATGTTGTAAAAAGTTTTGGCATCATCAAAAAGGAGAAAATTGTTAGGAAATTTATTGTATAGATTTTGATGATGTTTAGAAAACTTTGTATTAGGAAGTTGGAACCCCATTTTCTATATAATTTCTACTTTGTAATAGAAATGATTTAATCTGAATCAAATAGCAACTAAGTACAATTACAAAAAACTTGCTGAAGAAAACATCAGAAGACTTGCAGAAGACTCTCAGAGTCTGTTGGGAAATTTATGTAATAGATTTTGATGATACCATGTAAAACTTAGATTTGGAAGTTGGCACCCCAATTCAACTGTAAATCAACTTGTAATAGATAGGATTCTATAAGCTGAGTCGAAGGCAACCAAGTTGAAGAATGCAGGACTCGACTGAAGATTGAAGAGAAGACCCAACTGTATGGCAGCTAAGTGAAGTGCAGAGAAGTATCAGTCAAGTGACAGAAAAGCTGTCTTAGTCAGCTGACTGATAGCAAAGTCATTCCAAGATTACTGGAGTTGACTGTCAAAGGGGTTATGCAGTAGAAAGGATCAAAGAAAGCTTAAGAGATCCATTGTCAAAGCAAAGTCAAGTGTTTTGCTAGAAATATGCATGTTTAAGACTGTCTACATTAAAGTTATTTTGCTGAAAGAGTGCAAAAAGCAAGGAGCCAATGAGATGTACCTAAAAACCTGCAGAATTTAAGGAAAGGCTGCAGAACATTAAATTCAAGGTACAGTCTACATCGAAGCTGCAAAACAAGACAAGACAAATGACCTAGAAGTCGAATATGAAAATGCATCTATCTCTTCAACGAATACATTTTTGAACTGCCACTATAAAAGGCTGAAAAATACACAGAGAGAAGGTTAACCAAGCAACGAATTCAAGCAAGCAAAATAGACACTAACCTGCAATGCAAAGAAATATCTCTAAAGCATTCAAATCATATCCTCAAGCTTAAACTCGAAGGAAACCAGTCAGATACATCCAGTGAAGGAAATACAACTTCAATTTGTTGAAGAGGAAAAACTTGTTTCAAAGAACAAGGGGTCTGCACTCCAAGGTTGAAGGAGGTATAGTAAGGTTCTAGATCGAACCAAAGGCTTTAAACTCGTTGGAGGGCTGTGTGAACAAATCCAAGAGTTTGAAGGAGTCAATAGCAGGACAACCATCTTGTGAAGAAGTTCGAGTCCTTGGAGAAGGTTTGTGTGATTAAGGCTATCTCGAACTCGCCATCTTTTTGTAACAAAGTCAGCGTTACTTAGTGGATTATCTCCAGTTTTTGGAGAAGAGTTGATTAGAGGAATTACCCCATCCTCGAACCACTATAAAATTGCTTGTGTCATTTACATTCAGCATACTTACTTTCTTGCACATTATTATTGTTGTTTGTTAATTTGCTAAGTCAAATGATAATAACTAAGCTTAAAACAAGTGTTGAAAAACATATTTCAAACTAAGGGTGAAAGTCTTCCGCTGTAAAAAGTCCAAGTCTACTAAATATTTGAAGAGTTAACTGAATCAGCTACTATCAACAACTCAGTCGAGTCTGTTGAGTGACTAACTCTACTGTGTAAGTAAACTAAGTTGTCCACCAAGGACCCAGATATCTTGAGTCTACTCTGAATTTAAAAAGGACTGAAATAAAAAATTTGATAAAGTCTATTCAACCCCTCCTTCTAGACTTTACTTATCACCCCTTGGGACCTACAAGTGGTATTAGAGCGATTGGTTCATTGAGCCTTCCACACTAGTTACTGAACTAGATCTCATTTTTTTTCAAAGGATACAACACTTGCAGTTTTAGAGCTTTTCTTGTAAAGCAAGTTATTATCATGGAAGCAAATCTAACTTGCATTTTTATGTTCACTGTTGAGGAATTTGATGACTGAAAAATACGCATGCAGGCACAACTTTCAGCCTTACACGATGAGATGTGGTTCGTCATTGAGGATAGGCCACTACAAATAATGAAAGTAAACACAGTTGTCAGGGCTCCAGCTCATGAGGCTGCTGCTGATGCACCTGAAGGAGAGGCTGTTGCAGCTCTTGTTGCACGTGGCGCACGTGCTGCTGCTGCTGTACCAAGACCAACTATAATAGAAAGCCACGATAAGAGTGGACCAACGAGGATAGAAAAAGATACAGCGTGGACAATATTGCCAAGGACATTCTATATAAAACCCTCGATAAAGCCATGTTTAACAAAATGAAATCCTGTAGAACGGCTAAAGAAATATGGGAGAAACTCACTTTTATTTGTGAAGGATTTGACCAAATTAAAGAGAATAAATTAACTGTTGCTGTACAAAATTTTGAAAATTTTAAAATAATTGCAGGTTGTTTGGAAATTTATTTGTTAGATTTTGATGATACCATGTAAACTTAGACTAGGAAGTTGGCACCCCATTTCCCTTGTTATTTTGTATTGTAATAGATAGGACTGGAAGAGCTGAGTGAAGTCAGCTAAGTCAAGATACAGGAAGTTAACTGCAGACTGGAAAGAAGACTCTGTTGTGTATCGGCTGAGTATGGCCTAGAAGGAAGTTATTATCATGGAAGCAAATCTAACTCGTATCTTGACTTAGCTGACTTCAAAGTCGTTCATCTTTTAAGCAAAGTTATTATCATGGAAGCAAATCTAACTCGTATTCCAATGTCTACTGTGGAAAAGTTTGATGACTGGAAAAATCGTATGCAGACTCATCTATCCACTCTGCACGATGAAATGTGGCTTGTGATAGAGGATGGGCCATTGCAAATACTCAAAGTCAATACGGCTGTACGAAGACCAGCTGCAACTGAAGGAGAGGAAGCTGCTACTGAGGCTAGACCAACCATGGTTGAAAAACCAATGATTGAATGGACAAATGAAGATCGAAAGAGATATAACCTGGACAATGTGACCAAGGATATACTCTACAAGACGTTGGACAAAGCCATGTTCAACAAAGTCAAATCTTGCAAATCAGCCAAAGAAATTTGGGATAAGCTGACCTTAATTTGTGAAGGATCAGGTGGATGCCAGAGATAACAAATGAGCTTTCAGCTCTTGGGAAAGAATACACACATAAGGAGATGTGTATGAAGATATTAAGGGCGCATATGGATATGCTTTCATTTTGAAAATTTTCATTTTGCTAGAGAATAGTAGTGAAAAATATTTTGGAAAACAAAAGTTGAATTTTGAGAGTGTGATTGGATGTGAGATGAAAAAGTAATGATGGGAGTTGATTTGATTTAAAAATAGTACAATAATGATTGAATGTGATTGGTAGTTAGAAATGTGTGAGTAGGTGAATAGTGAAATTTGTGGGAGAATGTGTAATAATGATTAGTCTTTTGTGAAAAAATGTGTAGATGTTATTGATAACAGAAAAAATGAGAAAAAGTGAAAGTGAGAGAATAGTATATTTTCTGAAAATTTTCATAAACAATCGCATGTTTGGTCAAAAAAATCTCAAATAAACGAAAATATATTCTCATTGACATCCTATCGTGGCCTAAGGGCCCTCCCAGCTGAATGGGAAATGAAGGTCATGGCCCTGAGACATTCAATGGACCTCTAAAAAACATCCAACCATGAGCTATTCTCGGATCTCAAAGCTTATGAGTTTGAGCTGAGAAGGAAACATCAGGAGGAAACAACTGTACCCAAGACAGCTGCATTGTTGGCCAATGATGGGAAAAGAGCTGAACCAAAGGAAACCATTAACCAGGAGGAGGTTGCCTTCATGGTAAAGAGATTCAACAAGTCCTTTAATAAGAACTACAAGAGAAACAAGGGTGAAACCTCCAGAAGACATTCAGCACCCTCCAAAGCAAGGGAGGACAGGCCACCCAAGAGAGCTGAAAATCAAAGAGCTGATTATCAGAGAGTTGATAATCAAAGGACCAACAGAGCTGATCAGAGAGATGAGAACCTGTGTTGGAATTACAGACAACCAGGACATTTTGCTGTTGACTGTTCCTAACCACCAGTCAACAAGTATAGAAATGAAGAAGAAAATAGAGTCTTCAGGGAAAAAAGACAGGAAAAGAAGAAAGCCATGTCGGCTCATCGAGATCTGTTGAGCGACCCAAGTGCAAAGCGAGACTCAGAGAGTAGTAAAGCTGACTACTCAAGTGACACAGAGGAAGAGGCTTTGATCCGCCTCATGGCCAAAGAACAAGATCAACAAGATCAAGAAGATGAGGTACATTCTAACTCATCTCATTCTGATTCAAGTGATAGTGACTGTGATACACACACTTCATCACCCTGATCTTTATGATTCATTAGGCAAAATGATAAGATTTTGAGCACATTAAAACCTCACACACACACTCTTAAATGAGGAAAAACAAAAGCTTAAAAGCCAAACTCACAACGGTGACAAAAGAGCCGAGTACTCGAGTCAAATAGTGGTGAGAACACTAAGTCAAGGCCTGAAAATGTCAAGATCATAAGGAGTTAGTCCGCTCTGAGAAAGAGGGAAAAAGATCTTAAAAATGTGATGCCTCATTTACAAAAGCATCCAAATCATTGGATGAACTTATTATGAGTCAAAAAGAATTTGAGACAAGACAGACATATGATTTAATTCCTTTGTGCATAGTCAAATTCCAAGAGTGATTTTGGAAAAGGGATCTTCAAGCAATAAAGCATTATAAAAACCCAAAACAACAAATGCCGCACCCACATTCACTCGAAAGCACAATCACAATCATACGGCCTTGGTTACAAGGGTAAAGGAAAGAAACCATTGAGTATCTTTGAAAGGACGGTGAAGAAATTGGATAGGTCCTCAGACTCCAAACAAAAATACTGTGAAGAAGCAAAAAGAACTACCAAAAGCCCTGAAATTTCATCAAAGAAATACATATGATGGGAATGGCAGAAACTATCCAAACCAAGCTGATTGGAATAAAGTGAAACATCAGCAAAGACCTATGGGATACAAGCCAAAATGACAAAGACCTCAACCTCAACAAAGGTCATTCCTAAGGCAAAAGAGCTATTATTAGCACACATATGCACCCAAGCACTACACTCGGAGATTTCATAATTATCCCAAGAAAACAATTGCTAAAACACACACACACACGGCATACGGACAAAAGAGACAGGTTGTATGATCCTAAAACCCCAAGCAATTTGCTAATGTGCTTTATGATTATGGTACTGATTGATGGCAACCTCTTAGAGTCAGATCATCTGGCTATAGGTTGGTTGAAACATCTTATAGCACTAACCCCCAAGACCCAGACAAGTATGGGTACCCAAAAACTGATTTCTTTGATTGCAGGTTCAAGGAACAACTGAGTGCCAAGGAACCTGGTACATGGATAGTGGTTGTTCAAGACATATGACAGAAATAAAAGAAGCCTGTCAAGATTCAAGGAGATCAAAGGATTGAAGCTGGATTGTCTAAGAGATTTTGGGCTGAAGCCATAAATACATCATGCTATACTCAAAATAGATGCATGAGACCAAGACTCCCTATGAGATTTGGATAGGGAAAAAGCCAAATGTTGGATATTTCAAGATGTTTGGATGTAAATGTTTCATCCATAAAAATGGCAAGGATAATTTGAAGGCTTTTGATGCTAAAGCTGATGAAAGTATCTTTTTGGGATACTCAGCTGAGTGTAAAGCCTATAGAGTGCTGAACAAGAGGACTATGGTCACATAAGAGTCTATCCATGTGGTTTTTGATGAACCTAATGTGAATGGAGAAGACATTGATGAGTTAGCTGATAAGTTGAATCAACAAACTATGTAGAAGAGTCCTTATATTGAAGCTGAAGTGAGAGCACTCAACCCTGATGATGATAAGATAGTTGAATCTCAAATACAGCTGGAAGGTCTACAGCTGAATGAAGATGAATGAGTTGTTCAAGACAACTTAGCTGCGAGATGGTTGAATCTAGTAGACTTACTCCAACCTGATGTGAGATGGCTGAGAGACCATCCACTGAGTTACTTATTGGAGATGTTAGAGATGGCATAAGAAACAGATCCAGAGCACAACATGAAGCTATGTTCACTTGTTGTATTTCCCAAATAGAGCCTAAAGATGTGTCTCAAGCATTGAAGACACACATTGGATTCAAGCCATGCAAGAAGAGTGAATCGGTTTGAAAGGAACAAAGTATGGGAATTAGTTCAAAGGCCTACCCACCAAAATTTTATTAGTACTAAGTGGGTTTTCAGAAACAAAAAGAATGAGGAAGGATCTGTTGTAAGAAACAAAGCAAGATTGGTAGCCAAAGCGTATTTCTAAGAAGAAGGTATATATTTTGATGAAACCTTTGCTCCTGTTGCCAGATTGGAAGCAATAATGATGTTTCTTGCTTATGCTGCACACAAGAACTTCACTGTATATCAAATAGATGTGAATAGTGCATTTCTAAATGTACTGTTAGAAGAAGAAGTCTATGTTGAACAACGTCGAGGTTTTGAGCAGAAAACTATTGGAGATAAAGTCTACAAGCTCAAAAAAGCATTATATGGATTGAAACAAGCACCAAGAGCATGGTATGACACATTGTCTCAGTTTCTAACTGACAATGGATTCACCAAAGGCAAGGTTGATAGAACATTCTTCAGTATTCAAGATGGAGAGAGTATACTGCTTGTTCAAATATATGTGGATGACATCATTTTTGGTTCCACAAACAAAAAGCTGTGTGATAAGTTCTCAAACCTCATGCAAGGCAAATTTGAGATGAGCATGATGGGAGAGCTAACTTTCTTCATAGGACTTCAAGTCAAGTAATTGAAGGATGGAACCTTCATAAGCCAAACCAAGTATACCAGAGATTTAATGAATAATTTTTGGTATGGAAGAGAAGTCTTCTGTGTAGATTCCTATGAATACATCAGTCAAGATGGACATGGATGCAGATGGAAAAGCTGTTGATAAAACCAAATATAGAGCCCTTATTGGATCATTGCTCTATCTAACAAAAGGAGCCAGGACATCACCTTTGCGGTAGAGGTGTATGTGCTAGATTTCAATCAACCAAAAAGGGAGCGACATGATTGCAGCTAAGAGACTCTAAGGTATTTGAAGGGATGCCGGAAGTTGACTTATGGTATCCAAAGGAAGGAGGATTCAAGCTGATAGGATACTTAGACTCAGACTATGCTGGATGTAGAGTTTACAGGAACGGTACTTCAGGTACATGTCAAATGCTTGGAAATAGGTTGGTTTCTTGGTTTAGCAAGAAACAAAATTCAATAGCTACATCCACAGCTGAAGCAAAGTACATAGCTACGGGCAGCTGTTGTGCCCAAGTCTTATGGATGAGACATCTGCTGAGAGATTATGATATTGAAATAAAAAGAGATTCCAATTATGTGTGATAACACTAGTGCTATTGCAATCACTCAGAATCCAATGTTGCATTCAAGAACAAAGCACATTGATGTCAGATATCATTTTATAAGAAATCATGTTGAAAAGAAAGACATCACTTTGGAATACATCTCAACTGATAAGTAGTTAGCTGACATATTCACTAAGCCATTATGTGAATCAAGGTTTGAAGATCTCAATAATGAGTTAGGGTTAATTGAGCCGAGTTAGAATGCTCAGAAGACTCAATGAACGGAGATAGAAGATGAGAAAATGGAAAATAAGCAAGTTTCAAATTTCAGCCAAGTGAAACAGCCTAGTCGGGAAGTCAGCTGAATCGAGTTAGCTGACAACTGAGTGATGATATGTGAAGAGAGAAGCAAAGCTAAGTCACTTTGGAAGTAAGCTGAATCATTTATGAGCTAAGGGACAAAAACACAGTCGTCTTATTCGAGCAGGAATGTTTTTAAGGATGACGTCAGTGTAATTATGACTGTCATCACAAAAGCTGCACAATAAACCATATGATTGGATAAAAATGCTGCTGCATTTAATGTGGGGAAATTAATGCGGTTTTGAAGGCTTAATCTTGACCGTTGATTTTGATCAAAATTTTCAAAGTCCAAAAACCGTCCTTTCATGTCTCATATATATGAAAATTCATTTTCTCTCTCCTCACACAAACTTACTCGTCTTCAGCAAGAAAGCTTTTTCTCTCTGCAAAACAAGTTCGAAACCCCAATCTTCAAAGTTCAGTTTTTCACATTTTTAATCGGTTAAAAGTTCTGAAAATGGCTGCAAACCATGATTTTGCGTTGCTATCTAAGAAAATCCACACTAGAGCGTTTGTGGATTTCAAGGGCATGATCAAACAGGGCATTGATGAGGCCCTGGTGAAGAAGATAGCTGAGATGTTGGAAAAGTCCGGTCTGAAGGACTTTCTATCGACGCAGTTCACACATACTTATCTAGAGGAATTGGCAATGTTCTATGTGAACGCCGAGGTGTATGACGATTAAATTCGTTCATCCGTCCATGACAAAGACATCAAAATAACTGTAAAGGACATTGCTGAGCACTGTTTCTTACCGTCTGAAGGTATGAAGGACATCGCTGAGAAGGATGTCAACTTGGCTGCAGCTTGGAAGGAAGTTGCAAAGCCGGAGTATACTGCTAAAGCTGTGTATACAGCTAAGAATGATTTTCTTAAGGAAGACTATCATAAGCTAATGGACATCGTGTCCAAATGCATCGACATGAAGTTGGGAGTTTCAATCGGTTTGTCTCGGACTAAGCCGATTGTGATGGTACGCCATCATACAAGATAAGCAGGTGAACTGGGCTGAGTTCGTCTTCAACCGAGTGTGCCAGAATCTGATCAACCAGTCCTACAAGGAGGATGGGACGTTTGGATGTTCGCTGGGTTATGGCCTTGTCATTGGCCACTTGATGGAATTGAAGGGGATTGCATTGCGCCATGGAAAGCCATTTCATGCAAACAAGAGGATGTTCAAGGCGAACCTCTGCAGTGCGGAGAAGAAGGCCCATGCGAGAAACGCGAATACAAGTGAGGAGGAATCGGTGACCCACCGAAGACACAATCGAGACCTCCCGGCTCTATCCCAAAGCCGATATCCAAGAAGAGAGCTGCGATAGCCAAGTCTACCCCGCCGGCCAGCCAAATCATAAGCACCCGCCCATGCAGCCAAACCCAAAGCACTGCCGCGCGAGCCCAAAGCCCCCGCCCTGCGGCCCGAGGCGAGGAGGAACCCCAAATTCCTTCTCCGGTTTGAAGAAGAAGAAGCGATCGCTAAGTCGGAAGGGAAGCATTGCTTCTAAGAAAGATTCTATTGAAACACAAGCCTTCACCATTGAAGAGCCTACATGAGTGGAACCGAGAGATTCCGTTGGTCGCCACCAAGAGAAGACTACTTTAAGAAGTATACATCTCGAGAAGACAGCCGAGTCCAAGACTCGGTAGGAGAAGACCGGTGAGGCTCACGATGCTCGGGATGAACATTCTCAAGAAAAAGTTGATGAGCCCGAGAAGACCATGCGATCTTTGATCAATAGAGGACAAGAGAAGACCCGACTCTCTGGGAGACAATTGTGGAAATAGAAGGAGCCGAGACATCCAAGACCATGGAAGAACAGATTGTCTCAACCCCAGCACAGACATCTTGTTGAGTCCGAGGATGAACAAGCTCCATTAACCACCATCCAAGAGGCCGAAGACGAAGATGATAGTGATCTTATAATGTACTCTCCAATCTATCCAAACATCCAACGATTAAGGGAGTGGAGGAAATAGAAATGGATTACTTATGATGACACCCGAGCCGAGGCGGAAGCAAATCGATCCATGTGGCCATTCAAAGACATGGTGGTACTATGTGCATACTAGGCCCGGATACCTAGACGGTGGTTGAAGGCCTTCCACAATCCTTGAAGGAGTGGAAGGACAAATGGTTTTGGGTGAGCGGCGAATGGCAGACTCGCGTTGGGGCGGAGGGATTAGTTCTCCATCCCCCTTTGGATTTTACATATAATTTTCGTAAGTGTATCTCTTTTTTCCTTCTTTTCTTTTTTTTTCACTTTTTTTGACCTTGTTTTGTTCATTTTTTACAGGGAATCGCCCCTCGGATAACCGTCTCTCGGCTGCTTTTGTCTGCTAGCTAGATAATATCCAGGCTATAGGCCGGAGGGATAGAAGAATCAAAGGTTTGGCCACTGAGGCCCGACTGGCTGAGGCCGATCTCGTAGTTCCGCCTTACCCGCCGATCCCGAGGTGGAGAGGTGGCCGAGGAAGAGGCGAGTGGTGGAAGATGAGGCTCGGGAGGAGCTCGAGAGGAGTCTGCCAAGGCACGAGGGGGACGAACTCCCGAGTTGGGGCGGCAACTTTGTGCAAATGGAGCAAGCGAGGCCATCCCCGGTGACGGCAAGTCTCTGAGGGGGCAAACACCTGCCTACCGTGGTAAGTACGGACGCTCGAGCAGCCAGGACCGACCGAGGCCCAAGGTGCATGTTTATTTCGAACTTTTCTTTTTCTGAATTCTTTTTTGTCCTTTACTTAATCAATCTTCTTGTAGGGCGCGGGGTGGATGTCTTCGTCTGCCTTCAGCGTGTGAGAGATCTGACCACCCAGACCGTAGCGCGTGGGCGGCTAGCCCGATCACGAGGCGACCCGCAGAGAGGAAATCCGGGATGGTAAACGTCTCGCGAGATGGAGTCCCAGAAGCGGAGGAGCCCCCACTCCGGAGAAGACAAGGGGGCATAGTAATTGAGGAGCTGGGTCAGATGGAAAGGACCAGGCCAACCCCGCCGGTGCCTCCTGTGCAAATTCCAATAGGTAGGGTCCCGAGAACCTTTTCGGACGACCTTGTTCGGGAGGGTGTGAAAGGATGGCCGGGTCGCGACCTCGCTGGTTCATGGAGTTTGCCAAATATTCCACGCCCTTTGAAGAGCAAGTGAATAATTTTCCTAAGCTTTGGCGTTTGCTAGGGACGTCTTGGCGCGGGCCTGTACTATAGGTGTTAAGCAGTTCTGCTTAGAGACCGGCTGGAAGGAGAAGGCCCAGTATGTCATGGGGTTATCCGGTCACATCACCGAGATCCTTTGGCATATGATAGGTGGGATGGAGGACCGAGAGGCGTCTTCGGGACCTACAAAGACGCTCATGCTACCATCCAAGGGGTCCGGGAGTCCCTCAAAACCCAAGTGGAGGAGGCTGCGGCTAGGGCTAACGCCGAAAGGGAGGAGGCTTGTGAAAGCCGAGGCCGAGCAGGGCCAGGCTCGTAAGGCCGAAGAAGAGATCCGGGCTAAGGTCGCAGAGTTGGAGAAAGGTGCTTTGCCGCCCACCCGGGAATTAGAGAGACGCGAAGTCAAGTCCGTAGGGAGGCAAAGGAATCTTCCCAGAAGCAAGTTGAAGAGGCCGAGGGTGGAGGCCATCCGGGCTTACAAAGACTCAGAGGAGTATGCCTTTATGCTGACCTGTGGACATGCGACCAAAGACGGGAGATCCTCCGGGACCTCAAAGCCGGGAAGGACCATGGCCGAGCTTGAGGCCGAGCTTGCCCGATTGGACGCCGATCTAGATGCTATCCGTCCTTACTTTTTAGAGACCACCGGGCGTCGAGATGCCCCTCCTCCGAGAAAAAGAAGTGGCTTCGCCGCCTATCGAGATCCCTCCTCCTCCACTGGGGCTTGAACCTTTTTTTTTCCTTTTGATGTTTTTGTTTTTGTCTTTCGCATTATCCTTTTGTGTAGGCTAGGCGGCCTTGGGCCTTTCAATGTAATGGGCTCGGCCCCCATTGTACATATTTTGCTTAGTAAATGAAGTTCCTTTTAGTCATTTGTGCGTGTATACGCATTTTTAAATTTTTACTAAGTATTGTGCTTGCCTTTCCTTTTGGTTACATAATTTCTACTCCGTCTGCCTCTTTTTTTTTTTTTTTCCAAGTATGGGGCTCGATTTTTCAAAGGCATAAATGGCACGGGGAATAGGCTTTAATCGCTGGATTTATTTGCCAAGTTTTGTGCTCGGAACTTAAGCCGAGTCTTTGTTTTAGGTAGGCTTGTCTCTTGGTCGAGCTTCCCTTATTTAAACATGCACGAGATTTACCCGAGACAAGTAGTCGGTGCTTGGATCTCACCGAGGAGATCGAAACGGCGCTCGGACCTTGGCCGAGGCGAATGAGATGGCGCTCGACGCGTTTGGCCGAGGCGGAAAAAAATCCTCCATTTTAGAGAGCTGACAAAATATCAGATGAAAGGATAAGTCTTTAGAGTTGTGCTTGAACAACAAACTCCATACTCTCTTGATAGTACCTCTTAAGGTATGATACATTCCATGGATGTGCAAACTTTCCCTCACTCAAGTACGCATGCTCGTACGCCCCATTTGACATGACCTTATTGAACCGAAATGGACTTTCCCAGGTCGGTTTTAACGGGCTGGGTTCAACCCCAGTTACCCTTTTCAGAACGAGGTCCCCGACCTGAAACTTTCTCTCCTTTACTTTTGAGTTGTAGTACCTTTCACTCCTTTGTTTATACATAACGTTTCTCATCTCGGCACTGCACCTCTTCTCTTCCAGTAGGTCCAGCTCGGCTCGGAGTGCGGCTTCATTATTTTCTTCGGAAAAGTTTGCAACTCTAAAAGTAAGGGCTCCAATTTCAACAGGAAGAGACACCATGCGAAGGACAAAGAAAAGGCGTCTCCCGTGGCATTTTCGGTGCGTCGTTCTATACGACCATAATATGCCGGGTGATACGGGTTACTTGCCTTGGGGTATACTTGCCTTGAAGGCCAAAGAAAAAGGCGTCTCCCCCGTCTCCTTTGGATTCCTCAAGCCTTGCCTTCATGGTATACTTGAGTATCTTTTTCACCGCTTCGACCTGCCCGTTGGACTGTGGGTGATACGGGGTTGAAAAATGATTCTTAATGTGGAAGCCTTCGCAAACATTTCGAAACCCTCGGTTATCAAATTGTTTTTCATTATCCGTAACAATTGAGTATGGTATCCCAAACCTGCAGATGATAGACTTCCACACAAAATTAACAATCCTTTCTTCATCTATCTTTGCCAGGGGTTCCGCCTCGGCCATTTCGTAAAATAATCAACTGCCAAAATGGCATATCTCATGCCCCCTTTGCCAGTGGGGAGTTGTAGGTCCCAAGGGGTGTAAGTGTAAGGTTTAGAAGGGGGGTTGAATAAACCTTACCAAATTTTCGATTTAGTCCTTTTAAATATACGAGTTGATTCTACACATTTTGTGTCCTTGATGGACAATCGATTTAGTCAATCAGTAGAGTTAGTCTCTCAACAGACTCAATCGAGCTGTTGATGGAATAACTCATTTGTTGATTCTAAATTAACTCAACTGTGGTTTTGTTTTATTGGAAGACTTAACACCCTTAAGTTTGATTAAGCAAGAGTTTAGTGCTAGGTTTAGTACTAGTATTATCAAGTGGATATCAAATTTATCGTGAGATATAAGCGATTAAAAATGCAGGAATTAAAGTCTTTGAAATGTAAATGACACAATGAAATTTTTATAGAGGTTCGAAGATGGGTTAATTCTTCTACTCCTCTCTTCTCCAACTCCTAGAGGAATCCACTAAGTAATGATCAGTTTACAAAGTGGTAACAGATCCAGATACAAGTCTTGATCACACAGTGACTTGATCCTTTGGGACTCGTCTGAGACGCCTTGATCACTCGGTGGCTTCTCTTACGACTCGGCTTCTTCACAGAGTGGCAGGCGCCTTGCTACTACTACTGACTCACTTGCTCAAGCTCTTTGGATTTGATCACGAAGCCCTCCAAAAGCTTAAGACTTGGTTCGACCTTGAACCTTCCTACAATCCTTCATGGAATGTAGACCCTTTTCTTCAAAAGTTTTCTCTTCAATCGATCGAAGTTCTCTTTCCTTCACGGTGAGTGTTGGATTGATGTACTTCGTAATGTAGGCTTGAGGATTAATCTTGAATGATTTGAGAGTATTTCTGGTTATAGTTTAATTGATTTCTTGAATGTTAGTGGTTCGAGGTAACCTTCTCTCGAGTCATTCCTCGGCCTTTTATAGTGATCTTTCAAAAATTTGCCCGTTGAAGAGATAGGCTTATTTTTGAAAGTCACTTCACGATCGTTAGCTTGTCTTGTTGCGATCCTTGGAATTGCCATTTCCTCGTATGAATTGTTCTTTCACCTTTTGAGTTCGACACGATGTAGTGCTTCCCATTGGTTCATTTCTTTTGCACGCTTCGGGACTCGACCTGAGCACTCGAGAAAGGTGGTATGGAGATATTACTTGTTTAAGTAAATCTCTTGATTTTCGTCGGCAACGGATCTTTCTGATTATCTCGACTTGATCGCATTTCCTTGCTTTCCCGAGGTGACTTAGAGTCGACTTCCAATCATTGGATGACTCTTGTCACTTCAACTTGAGACTTGGCTTTTCTCGAGTTGACTTGATCGATACTCCACTTGGCCGCATCTCACCGCTTCTTTAGTAGAGTTCCCGTCTACTCTTCTTTGCCATACTCAAACTGTCTCACACAGCAGAGTCTTCCTTCCGATCTTGATTTGTCTTCTTGCATGTTAGGGCGTAGGCGACTTAACTCTTGGCCTTGGCCACTCTAATTGTTACAATGCATTTTACAACAAGAATTGGGGTGCCAACTTTCTATTCTAAGTTTTACATGGCATTCATCAAAATCTAAACAATAAAATTCCTAACAATTTCCCCCTTTTTGATGATGCCAAAACTTAAACCATTCAAAAATGCAAACAACAAAGATACATACAGATAGTGTATTGACATAGAATGTATGCGCAGAATCAATTCTTTTATTGATCATATCATTCTTGTTCTTTTACACAACTGTTTACAAGGTGTATCAGAGTACATATTTGCCTACACAGAAAAATAAAGAATTTATAGCTTTAATACAGAAGACTTACATTGTATGTATTTACATAATAAAATACACGAAGGGTTGGACAACAACACTTCATCTCCTTCGTTGTCTCCTTCTTTCATCTTGTTCAACATCTTCTTCTTCTTCTCTTTTTCGTCGTCATTTGCCTTCTTTTTCTTTTCATATGCCTTCAGCGACTTCATCTCTTCTTATTCTTTCCGTCTCTCCTCCCATAGCCTGAGTTTGTCTCTTGTTTTCTTCTTCTAGTCTTTTTACATACTCGGCGTTAGTTTTAGCCACTTGCAAATTTGCTACTTGGTCAAGCCCCCAAAGAGATCCCTCCTTTCTTTCCTGGATCCACATATTCAATGTTTTGGGCGAGAGGCCTAGGTCCAAGCTTCTTCCTCCACTCATCGCTTCTTCCTCTACCTCTCGGGCGATATCTTTTGATCGGGGTCTTCTTCTTTCCGGTGAGTGACGGCGGAGTGAGTGAGCAGAGGATCAGGCCAGAGTCTCGTCAGTCTGTCGCCTTCTTCACATAACGTGAGACCCTTTTCCCAAGATACAAGTCCCAAGCTTGAGCCATAGACATATTTGCAAAGTATCCCTCGATTCGAGCGTTTTAAATTCATCAACGATCGTGGCTCTGTCCGATATCCGAGATGGCATAAGTGTCTCCGCTTCATTGGAATACCTCCATGTTCTTTCAAGATGTTCATAATTCGGGCATCCATTCTTCCTTCCACTTCCTTCATCCCCGCTTCAATTGTTTTTTCTCTTATCGGCCATAGATATAGCAGAGTGTTGGAGGGCAGAGTCAGTCACGGGGAGTTTTCTTTGGTTATAATGTCATTTGTGACAGGACCTTGTTGGGGGTTTGTGCAATCATCAAGGTCACATCAGCCGATTCCCCTCAACAAGCTTTCCTTTCTTTTGTTTCAAAACTTCCTCGGTGATTTTCCCTTCTCACCGCTCCTTTCTTTTCAAACTTGATTTTAGCGCTTTAAGGTATTCCTCTTCCCCTTTTTGGCATCATCAAAGGATAGAGGAACCCCAGGGAACATGGCAAGGCAAGGAAGTCGAGCCTGGCGATAGTCGAGTTCTGCTTCAAGTCTGCTGCGTTGTAAGCAAAGACGGAATTCGGATCGAGTAGCGTTGGACTCTCTTGAAATCGGCTTCATCTCGGCCATGAGAAGGCTGAATTTTCTAGTCATGTGTTCTTCCAAACGTAGATCATTCGTATTTTGCTCACGCAGAGCTTTATCACGGCAAAGTGTGAGCTTCATGCATGTGCTCAATATGTTCTCTCGCCTTCGTTTTTGCATCAACATTTTCACTCTCCATACCAAAGACTTGTTGAACAATGTCTGAAGAATCTAACTTGTTCCACACGCATTGTTTCTTCTTTGTTGCAACCATTCCCTTATTCTCGATTGTTATGCCTCTCAAGTCGGCTGTAAGGTTGGCATCTCTGTTGTCCGATCGCATGTCCAAAGAGGCTCGATGCCTCTCCATCCGTTCAACCTCGGCAAATAGTGCCTTGAACACTTCTCGAACCCGGTGATTCTTCATTGCGGTGATGGCCATACAACATCAAAGTCATAAGCAATTTGGAACAATGGTACTCAAGAGAAAACGGAGTCGGATGCGTGATAGCGTGCGCGTTCATTCTCGACTCTTCATGGAGGTCGGGTACCTCAGGGGGAAAAAGAAAAGATTCTATAAAAGATTCATCACCGCCCACCGGGATTTGTTCGATGATGAGCGGTGCGCGTGAAGTTCTTTTAGGAATCGACCTGCTGCGGCTTGAGGAGCCTGCGCGATGGTCTCTTGTTGTTGGTGGGTTTTGTTGTGAAGTGGACCCGCTTCGAGCCTGTTGTCTCAACACCGTTGGTCTCGGTGATTTTTCCATTTGAGTAGGCGGTCCTCGGCCTTATCGAAGCATCATCGGACGATGATGAGATTTCCATTGGTGGCTCATCATCAAAGTTAAAGGTTTGACGAGTAGTCTTGGGATCGACTTGCTCGTGCTTGGAACATCCGCTTGTTTGAGTCTTTTGGATTTGGCACGGGGGATGACTCGGCTTCTTCATCGCCTTCGATCCCGAAAGGTTACATCAGGATTATCCTGGGAATCATGAAGTGCGCTTATCTCCTTCTCGGATGGGTCAATGATAGCGGAGGGATGTTCTCTACTTGACCTCTTTACCCCGGAAGTCTCAACCTCCGTGGGCCTTGATACCTCCGGTAGTCTCTCCGCAATGAGGCATGGTCCTCCCTTTCGTGGTGTCACTGTCTTAGGGTCTTTCGTGGTGGCATCCATTGGAGTCTCAACCCCATGGATTGCACTTTCATCGCCCAGTGTTAACTCCCAGGGTTGTTCCTTCCTCGTGCCTCGACCGCATCGCCAGCGTCATTAGCCTTCAGAGCGGTTGGCACCTCACCGAGACAGTCTCAAGCTCGAGCTTCGTTGATGGCAACTTGTTGTTCTTCTTGTGTTTGTATTTTCTCTCCTTCGCCTCCTTGATTCGTTGTGGAGTCATCTGCGGCATCCTCCGACCTTCTTTGCGGCGGAGGAGTTTCCCCTCGGTGGCGCACCGGTGAGTGACTTGGAATGGGGTCACTCGTCTCCAAACTCCCGGCTGTTTCGATTGAATGTTCAGCCGTTGGGGCGATGGTAAAACACCTTCAATAGGGGTTGGCTCCGGGGTCTCCATTGTCCCGTTTCATCGCCAGTCCCTTATTGCCTTCTTCCGAGTGAGTGGGGAAGTGGTGGCAGCAACAACAACAATGGCGATTTCTTTGAACCACTCCCATTGGATCAATTTCATTGTGTTCGAGGACTCTCCTGGTCCCTCCATCGGCCTTTGCTCGTGAAGGATTCTCGATTCATGCAATGCTTGCTGCATTTGCAACTCTTACGGGCGAAAGCATTCTCCAGGATCCTCATCACATCGGAGAAGACATCAAGGAGAGGATGTGTGTGTTACGTGGTGTCGGGAGATAGGACGGATGCTTGCCTTCTCACGTGCCTCGGCCTTCCTCTCGCTTGCTTTTCTTTCTCCTTGTCCTTGTAGATCTGCGGGATGTCCGTGCGGTTGTCTTCATCAGTAGGAGCACGATAGTTAATCCAAGGAAGTTTAACAGTTCCTCTTCTTCTTCTATGAACTCGGGCCGTTGGAACTGTTCCTTGCTTTACTCAACTTCCATTTCCTCCACTCACGCAGACGATTTTGGATGTCCGGGTAAGGTGAGATAGGATCATCACATCACTATCCGCTCTGCGAGTTTCTTCTTGTGTTTGTTTGCGTGAACTACAGCTGTGTGTCTTGAGTTGCCTCTGCTGATCGCCTTCAGCGAGACTTGGTTGTTTCATCAATTACATCGGAGACTCTACTTCTCCAGCGAGTCTCCCAGATCTGCTCGGTGAGTGGCGACTCATTTGGTTTCTCAAGCTCGGAGCGCTTGATAATTCGTCTTCGTCTCCTAGTTTGTACGGAGGGATTTTTGGTTCGAGAGACGGTGTCCTCGAGTCTTGGGCGGTGGGGCCGGTCTTTGGTGTCTTTTCTCGAGGAGCAGGCCGTCGTGGCTTCTCGGTTCTCCTCTTTTTGACGATCGGAGAAGGTATTTGTGAGTCCTTCTTGACCATCACTGTTGCGGGGGCAGGAGACACGGCTCTTGGGGCGGTGACTCTGCTGAGGGGCGAGGAGCATGTTTGGTTTTCTTTTGCTGCGGGCGGCGTGATCTTCTTAGCACTGCAGGGCAGCTTTCTTCTTGGTTGGAGAGGAAACAGCTATATCTTGGGTCAGTGATTCCCCCTCACTTGTGTCAGCTCTTTTGGTGTAAGCTCTCTTATGTGCACCAGAGAGATTTGCTCGAACATCCTCTTGTTAACATGGAATGCTTTCCCATGTCTAAGAGGGACTCCTTTCACCTCCATCATTCGGCCAATCACTAGGCCATATCCTAGGATCCTCCAAATGTGCCATCTTCCTTGAAGGATTTGTTCCCCACGTTCTGGGAGTCTGCTGTAGACAAACTCAGCCCAGATTTATCTTCTTTTCTGCGATGATTGCGGCCATTACAATCGGCTTTGCCTTTGTGATTGGTCAAAGTGCTAAATTTGATGTCGATACATTTGGCAACTATGTCCAATGACTTGTGATAATCCTCCTTCGCAGATCTCTTGTTTGTTTGTATACACTATTTTATCGGCAAAGTCGGGCTTGGCTATTTCTTTCCAAGCATCGGCCAGGTTTACATCGGCCGTTAATCTCGATGCTCCTCATTTGGTAGTGAGCAATGTTCGCCAAATCCTTGGCGAGAGATAGTCACCGCTTTCCGTGACAGATGACTTTATTCCTTCATCGTGAATCTCGGCATTCACGTAGAATTGTGCAACCTCCTCCACATATGTCATCGGGTATTCTAACGTCGAAACTTGATTTGAGATCGGACGTTTTCTAACTTTTCAGCGATTTTCTTCACTAGGGTGTCGTCGGACCCTGCTTCACCATTCCGTCGAAATCCACCGTAGAGCCGGTGTGGATTTGCTTTCCTAACTTGGTAAAGTCATAAGTTGGTGCCATTTTTCAGAATTATATCGAAGAAAAACTCGTAAATTGATTTGAAGATAGATAGGGTTTCGAGAGAATTTTTGCCTTTGCTTTTGAGAGAAAGAAATGAACAGTTTTAGAAGTGTGAGAGAGAAACGGACGAAAATGGTTTAAATATGGTTTATGAAAGGGCGTGCGGGTGGTTTTGAAATGTGATCGAAATCAACGGCTTGGATTTTGCACGCCTATTTAGCATTTAATGTCTCGTATTTAATGCGGCAACATTTATATCCAATCATAAGCTTGGTGTGCGCTTTATGTCAGTACACATCATCATTATCTTTGACGTATTTCTTAAAACATTCCCGCTTAGTCAAACGATTGCGTTTTTGTCACTTTGCTTATAAGTGACTCAAACTTATACTTTAGCCGATTTAACTCTACTTGTCTGAGTTCTCTTAGTGACTCGGCTATCGGTGACTCGGTGTAGCTATCTTTCCGATCTGGTGATTTCCGGTGATTTACGTGTTGACTCTTTTTCACCTCCTTTTCTGTTCCATTTCTTTTCTTTGATTCTTCCGTGTGTCATTTCATTCAATTAACCCCAACTCATGTTTGAGTTCTTCAAATCTTGACTCACATAATGGTTTTGTGAAAATGTCGGCCCAATTGTTTATCGAGTTGAGATATATTCCAAGATGATGTCCTTCTTTTCAACATGATCTCTTATGAAGTGATATCGACATCAATATGCTTTGTTCTTGAGTGCAACACGGATTTTGAGTAATGGCAATTGCACTTGTGTTGTCACACATGATTGGAATTTCTTTTTCCTCAACTTCATAGTCTCTCATTTCTTTGTCTCATCCATAGGACTTGAGCACTTGTTTGCCCAGACTATGTATTCTGCTTCACCAGAGGTGGCTATTGAATTTTGCTTCTTGCTAAACCAGGAAATTAGCTTTGTTTCCTAGCATTTGACATGTGCACGAAGTGCTCTTCCTGTCCACTCTGCATCCAAAGCATAGTCGAATCGAATAGCCACTTAGCTTGAATCCTCCTTCCTTTGGATACCATAGGCCTACTTCTTGGCTTCCTTTCAAGTATCTCAATATTCTCTTTAGTTTGTCATATGGCTCTCTTTTGGAGCAGATTGAAATCTTGCACATACACCTACATCAAAGGTGATGTCCGCCTTTGTGAGATAGAGCATTGATCCAATAAGTGCTCAGATCTTGTTTGATCTAGGCTTGCCATCCGCATCCATGTCCATTTTGGTGATGTGTTCATTGGTATTTTTACTGAGAAGACTTCTCCTCCATACCAAACTTCTTCATTAAATCTCCGGTGTATTTTGTTTGACTTATGAAGGTTCCATCCTTTTTGTTTCACTTGGAGTCCAAGGAAGAATGTCGGCTCTCCCATCATGCTCATTTCAAATTTACTTTGCATGAGGTTTGAAAACTTTTCACACACGACTCTTTGTTTGTGGAACCAAAAATGATGTCATCCACATATATTTGAACAAGCAAGTATACTCTTTTTGTCTTGAATTCTGAAAAGTGTTCTATCTACTTTTCCTTTTGTGAATCCATTTTCGGTTAGGAATTGTGACAAAGTATCATACCATGCTCTGGGTGCCTGTTTCAATCCATATAGAGCTTTCTTGAGTTTGTATACCTTATCTCCAAGAGTCTTACGCTCAAATCCTGGAGGTTGTTCAACATACACTTCTTCTTCCAATAAACCATTTAGAAATGCACTTTTTACATCCATCGATATACAATGAAATCCTTGTGAGCTGCATAGGCAAGAAACATCCTTATAGCTTCCAATCTTGCTACAGGGGCAAATGTTTCATCAAAATCTATCCTTCTTCTTGGCAATATCCTTTGGCTACTAGTCTTGCTTTGTTTCTTACCACAGTAACCTTCCTCGTTCATCTTATTTACGAACACCCATTTGGTGCCAATAACATTTTTATGTATGGGTCTTTGCACTAATTCCCATACTTTATTTCTTTCAAACTGATTGACTCTTCTTGCATAGCTTGAATCCAATGTGTGTCGTCCAATGCTTGTGACACGTCTTTGGGCTCTATTTGTGAGATGAAGCATGTGAACATGGCTTCTTGTTGAGTTTTGGATCTTGTTTTGACACCTTCTCTTATATCTCCAATGACAAGTTCGGTGGATGGTCTCTTAGCCATCTTACATCAAAGTTGGAGTAAGTTAGTGGATTGATCGACTTAATTTTGTGTTGCGTGGTCGACTCTCTCGTAATCACTTAAGCGCAAATTTTCCAACTGTTTTTGAGATTGACTATCTCATCTTCTTCGAATTGATAATTCGGCTTCAAAGATAGGGACTCTTCGTATGGTTGGATGATTGACTTATTAGCCGACTCTTCAATGTCTTCTCCATTTACATTTGGCTCATCGAATACCACATGAATGGATTCTTCGCAACCATAGTCCTTTTATTGAGTACTCTGTAGGCGCTTTCGGTGAGTATCTAAGAAGATACCTTCATCGGCTTTAGCATCGAAAGCCTTTAGATTGTCTTTGCCATTGTTGTGGATGAAGCATTTACATCCAAATATTCGAAATATGCAACATTTGGTTTTCTTCGATCCGGATCTCATAGGGAGTCTTTGTCAATTTGTCTGTTTTATCATACATCTGTTTTGAGTGTAGCATTTGTGTTGATTGCTTGACCCAAAATCTTTTTGGTAACCCCGCTTGACTAACATGGTCCTTCTTTGCTTCTTTGAGGGTTCTTTTCCTTCTTTCGCAACTCCATTCATTTGTGGAGTCCTTGTCTGCCGATAGTTCATGACCAATACCATTCTCAATATAAGACTAAGTTATTATTCCATTGACAAACTCGGTTCCTCTATCCGATCTTATTTTGATAATGGTTTGACTCTTCTCGTTTTGAATCCTCTTCATTGTGGTAGTTTTTGTAGAGTTTCTTTCTTCTTGCACATGAATATTGTCCATGTATATCTTGAGTAGTCATCTACTACCACCAAGGTGTATTTCTTTCTACTTATCTTTGGCATTTGGTTCCACTTTGGGCCAAATAGATCCATATGAAGCGGATGCAATATTCTTGTTGAGGATGGGCATGTTTTTTCTTTGAATGACGACTTGATTTGTTTTCCCTTCGACATGCGTCACATATACTCTCCTTCTTGTATAATCGAGTCCGGAAGTCCTTCTACAAGATTACTTCCGCAAGTTTGTTAATCGTTTTGAAATTCAGGTGACTCAACTTTTTGTGCCACAACCAACTTGATTCATTTGTGCTCTTTGCTAGTAGACAGTCTTTGGGTGTTGCGGTTGACCAATCCAAGACATACATATTTTTTTGTCTACATCCTTGCAAAGACAACTTCATTTGATTCGATATCTTTGATTTGGCATATACCCATGTTGAATCCAACATTGTAGCCCTTGTCGCGAGTTGGTGATGCTCGATAAGTTGAAGTTGAGTCCTTCAACATATGCAACATCTGTAATCTCTAATCCATTCCTCTTGATGGATCCAATGCCTCTTATTTCGCCAGAGCTTCATTTCCTCCAAATATGACTTTTGCTCCTTTAACTTCCTTGAATTTTGACATGATTTTTCTTATTTCTGTCATATGTCGGAACAACCACTATCCATGTACCAGGTTCCTTGGCACTCAACTGTTCCTTGAACCCGCAATCAAGGAAATTAAGCTTTAGGTACCCATACTTGTGCGGGTCCGAGGGGTTAGAGTTGTAAGATGATCCAACCAACCTATAGCCAAATGATTTGACTCTAAGGGGTTGCCATCTATCAGTGCCATAATCATAATTAATCTGGCAAATTGCTTGGGGATTCTAGGTTCATACAACTGTCTCTTTTGTCTGTATGCTGCATATGTGTTTTAGCAATTGCCTTCCTTGGGTAATTGTGGTGTCTTTGAGTGCAGTGCCTAGGTGCATATGTGTCTTGATGAAAGCTCTTATGCTTTTGGAATGGCCTTTCTTTGAGTTAGGCCTTTGCCATTTGGGCTTATATTCCATAAGTCTATCCGATAGTTCACATTATTCCAATCGGCTTGGCTTGGATATTTTCTACCATTCCCATCATATGTATTTCTTTTATGGATTTTCTCGGAGTTTTGGTAGCTCTTGCTTCTTCTTTTGAGTATTTTATGTTTGTAGTTTTTGAGGACTCATTTGAATCTCTTCTGGTGTCCTTTCAAAGACACTCAACTCGTTGTTTTTCTTTTCCTTTGTAACCAAGGCCGGTTTGCTTGTTATTGTGCTCTGGAGTGAATGTGTGTGCAACATTTAGAGTTTTGGATTTTTCGGACTCTTCATGACTTGAAGATCCTTTTTCCAAAATTACTTTTGAGGTTTGACGTAGCATAGAGGAATTAAATCCTAAGCTGTCTTGTCTCCACATTCTCTTTGACTCATAATAAGATCATCCAATGATTTAGATGCCTTAGTGAATGAGGCAATAACATTCTTGAGGTCATTCTCCTCTTTTCTATAGCAGCAATTTTGCTATTAATTTAGCATTTTCAGCCTTTAAACTTTCATTCTCATCACTATTTGACTTAGAGTACTCGGCTCCTTAGTCCGCTTTGAGTTTTGACTTTTGAGTAGGCTATTTTCCTCATTCAATAGTGTGTGTGAGGATTTAATGTGTTCAAAATCTTTCATCATTTTGCCTAATGAATCATAAAGATCAGTGGGTGATGAAGTGTGTGTGTCATGATCACTATCACTAGTGTATGAGTTTGATGAGTTAGAGTGTACCTCATCTTCTTGTCGAGTTGATCTTGTTCCTTGGCCATCAAGCGATCAGGGCTTCTTCATCGTGAGTCACTTGAGTAGTCACTTCTTGCTCTCAATCATTTGTCTCTCTTGACTTGGTCATTTTTTATTGATCTCTGCGACCATCATTGCCTTTTTCTTTTCTTGTCTTCTTTCTCTCAAGACCTTTCTTTCTTCTTCATCCTTGTATTTGTTGACTACGAGGATATGGGGATCAATGGCATAGTGACCTGGTTGTCTGAGTTCAAAGATAGATATTCAACCTTTTGATCAGCTCTTTCCATTCTTGGATTGCCACTTTGATACTCAACTTTTTGATGATCTGTTCTCTTGGTTGGCCTATCTTCCCTTGATTTGGAGGGAGTGAGTGTCTTCTCGGAAGATTCACCCTTTCCTCTCTTGTAGTTCTTATTAAAGAACTTGTTGAACCTCTTAACCATCGAGCTATTTCTTCCGGTGGTCAATGACTTCTTTGAGCTCGGCTCTCTTCCCATCTTTAACAATTAGAGCGTGAGTTTTGGGTACAATTTGTCTCTTCCTCGGTCTTTTCTTCTCGGCTCAAACTCGTAGGCTTTGAGGTCCGAGAATAACTCATGATTGGATGTCTTTGATAGGTCCATGGAATGTCTCGAGTGCCATGACCTTCATTTCCCATTAATTTGGAAGACTTTTTAGGATCTTCATACACATTTCTTCTCGTGTATATTCCTTTCCAAGTGCGAATGACTCATTTGTGATTTACGTGAACCGAGCATCTAGTTGATCCAGGTTCTCTCCCGAGATCATTTTGAAGTTCTCAAATTTCTCAGATACCATTGATAATTTGTTTTCTTTGATTTGTTTCGAGCCTTCACAAATCAATGTCACTTGTCCTGCATTTCTTTAGCCGTTTTGCATGATTTGACTTTATTGAACATGGCTTTGTCCAAGGTTTTGTAGAGGATGTCCTTGGCTACATTGTCCAGATTATATCTTTTTTTGTCATCATTTGTCCACTCGGTTCTTGGTTTTTCAACCATAATGGTGCGGGAGCAACATCTTCTTCTCCTTGTTGCAACTCTTAAATGCAGTTGTGCTCACCTTTAAGATTTGCAGAGGCCCATCTTCTATCACTATCCACATCTCATCATGTAATCTTTGATAGATGAGCGCATACGAATTTTCCAATCATCAAATTCTTCAATAGTGAACATAGGGATGCGTGTCAAATTTGCTTCCATGATAATAACTTTTAATGATAAAAAGAGTTTCGAGGTTTAAGTACTAAAGCGGACTTTGAAAAGTTTGGAGATCTAGTTCAAGAACGATGCGGAGGGTTCAATGAACCAACCGCTCCGATACCACTTGTAGGTCCCAAGGGGTGTAAGTGTAAGGTTTAGAAGGGGGGTTGAATAAACCTTACCAAATTTTCGATTTAGTCCTTTTAAATATACAGAGTTGATTCTATACGTTGTGTCCTTGATGGACAATCGATTTAGTCAATCACAGAGTTAGTCTCTCAACGAGACTCAACCGAGTTTGTTGATGGAATAACTCATTGTTGATTCTAAATTAACTCATTTGTGGTTTTTTTTATTGGAAGACTTAACACCCTTAAGTTTGATTAAGCAAGAGTTTAGTGCTAGGTTTAGTACTAGTATTATCAAGTGGATAGCAAATTTATCACGAGATATAAGCGAGTTAAAAATGCAGGAATTAAAGTCTTTGAAATGTAAATGACACAATGAAATTTTTATAGAGGTTCGAAGATGGGGTAATTCTTCTACTCCTCTCTTCTCCAACTCCTGGAGGAATCCACTAAGTAATGATCGGTTTACAAAGTGGTAACAGTCCGGATACAAGTCTTGATCACACTGGTGACTTGATCCTTTGGGACTCGATCTGGAGACGCCTTGATCACTCGGTGGCTTCTCTTACGACTCGCCTTCTTCACAGGGCATTTTGCCTTTGCTACTACTGACTCACTTGCTCAAGCTCTTTGGATTTGATCACGAAGCCCTCCAAAAGCTTAAGACTTGGTTCGACCTTGAACCTTCCTACAATCCTTCGTGGAATGTAGACCCCTTTTCTTCAAAAGTTTCCTCTTCAACTGATTGAAGTTCTCTTTCCTTCACGGTGAGTGTTGGATTGATGTACATCGTAATGTAGGCTTGAGGATTAATCTTGAATGATTTGAGAGTATTTACGGTTATAGTTTAATTGATTTCTTGAATGTTCGTGGTTGAGTAACCTTCTCTCAGTCATTCCTCAGCCTTTTATAGTGATCTTTCAAAAATTTGCCCGTTGAAGAGATAGGCTTATTTTTGAAAGTCATTTGCGATCGTTGGCTTGTCTTGTTGCGATCCTTGGAATTGCCATTTCCTCGTATGAATTGTTCTTTCACCTTTTCAGAGTTCGACACGATGTAGTGCTTCCCATTGGTTCATTACTTTTGCACGCCTCGGGACCGAGCACTCGAGAAAGGTGGTATGGAGATATTACTTGTTTAAGTAAATCTCTTGATTTCGTGCAACGGATCTTTTCTGATTATCTCGACTTGCATTTCCTTGCTTTCCCAGGTGACTTAGAGTCACTTCCAATCATTGGATGACTCTTGTCACTTCAACTTGAGACTTGGCTTTTCTCGAGTTGACTTGATCGATACTCCACTTGGCCGCATCTCGAAATTTGCTTCTTTAGTAGAGTTCCGTCTACTCTTCTTTGCCATACTCACTGCCTCACACAGAGTCTTCCTTCCGATCTTGATTTGTCTTCTTGCATGTTAGGCGTGGTGACTTAACTCGGCTTGGCACTCTAATTGTTACAATGCATTTTACAACAAGAATTGGGGTGCCAACTTTCTATTCTAAGTTTTACATGGCATTCATCAAAATCTAAACAATAAAATTCCTAACAGGAGTGGTCCAATGAGGTCTATTCCCCATTTGGCAAATGGCCACGGACTGAATACGGAGGTAAGTTGTTCAGGATGGTACCTAACATGTGGTCCAAATCTCTGACATCTTTCACATTTTTTGACAAGTAAGGTCGCATCCTTCAGGGAGGGCCATTAATACCCCTGTCGTATCAGCTTATAAGCCAATGTTTGGCCCCAGCATGATTCCCACATATGCCCTCATGCACCTTTTGAGTGCATAGTCGCGTCCATTTCGGATAGGCATCGAAGGAGCGGACGAATACCCACGCTTGTATAAGACACCATCCACTAATGTGAACCGAGTAGCCGAGTTAACGTTCTTGCTTCAACCTTATCTTCAAGTTGAACACCATTCTCTAAATCTTTGGATGATTAGGGTCATCCAGGTCACTCGGTTGCTTCGTTAGCATGTATGTTTCAGGTATTGAGCGACGGGTGGACAACGAGTGATAGTTACATCTGTGATTGCGTCAGTCCCAGGGATGGAGTCTAACCATGTCAAGGCATCTACCTGCATGTTACCAGTCCTGGGAATATGTAAGACTTCCGCTTTGAAATGCGAAAGTTTCTTCTTAACCAAGTCTAGATATAGTGCAATTTTCTGTTCCTTGGCTTCTTACTCGCCATTTATTTGATGGACCACCAGTTCTAAATCGTTGTGCACTAACACGCTTCGAGGCCCATTGCCGCGATTTCTAACTCCGCTTTGGAGTGCTTCATACTCGGCCTGCGTTGTTAGTCGCTGGAAATTGAAACCGCATGGACGAGCAGTAGCATTTAAATTTCGGGTCGATTATCACGATCCCACCCCCTGCTCGGCCTGCAGTGGAAGAGCCATCGACGATCAACTTCCATTCTTGGTCTTCGATCACTTCTAGCTGGATGGAAGGTGTAAACTCGGCCACGAAGTCAGCCAACACTTGTCCTTTAATCACCGTTCGTGGCTCGTACGAGATATCGAATTGGCTGAGTTCGACAACCCACTTAATCATCCGTCTGAAGTGCCGGCGGTCGGGTGTAGAACTTATTTCAGTGGATAATTAGTCAGTACTACGATCTTGTGCTCCAGAAAGTACGGACGAAGTTTTTGGGCTGAAGTGACTAGTGAATATGCCAACTTCTCCATGGGCGGATACCGGAGCTCGTCGTGCAACGCCTTGCTTGTGTAATAAATCGGGTGTTGGATAGAGTTGTCCAATCTAATAAGCACCGAGCCGATCACAGACGTGCTCGGAGACCACGAGGTACAAATATAAGTCCTCTCCCGGGTCGAGTTTTGTAGTACAGTATTGAGGCTAAGTGTTGTTTAAGTGACTAAAGCGGCTTGTGTTTGTTCGGTCCATTCAAAATTCTTATTTTTCTTTATTATTTCAAGAAAGGTTTACATTTATCTGTGGACCGTGAAACAAACCGGTTTAGGGCGGCTAGTCGGCCTGTTAAACTTTGTACTCTCTAGCCGCCCTGTTAAACTTTGTACTCTTTTGACCATATATCATTTTTGTGTGAAGTTCCCAACCCCGAATGGAGAAGCCATCCACAAAGGGAATCAGAGGGAGTCACAGGAGTGTTCTCTCAAACTCCGACCCGCGGAGATTAACGCGGTAGAAAGAGGAGAAACCAACGGGATGGTGAAGGACGACCCGAGGGAAAAGGTGAGCCCAAACAGGGTGAGGTTGTTGTTCCAGAGAATGATCCAGGTAGACGACCTGGAAAAGAACCAATGATCGGAGATGGGAAAGAGCCAGGAGGCGACATGTAGCCGGAGGGTAGACCGACAGTTGAGGAAGATTTGCCCCTACAGAAAAATGAGGGGCATAGTAAGAAAAAGAAACACGCGGAACCAGTGGAACAGGTCGACACGGTTGATGTCGATAAGCAACATGGGGGACGCCAACTACATATTGGCCATGACCTCCAAGAGCCATTCGGTCGGAATTGATAGAATTCTCGGAAATAATCTTGACGTCTATGCATGGACGCACTATGATATGCCTCGAATCAATCCCAAACACGCACTCCATCATCTCAACATAGACCTTACATTCTCGACCAGGTGATTCAAAAACAACGAAAGCTCGCCCCGTCAATGTCGCCCGAGGCCGAGGTCAATAAATTACTCGATAATCAGTTCATCGGGAGGCCCTTTACCTTGATGGGTGGCCAACCTTGTGTTAGTGAAGAAGAGCAATGGTTTGTGGCGCTTTGTGTGGACTTCACCGACCTCAATAAGGCGTGCCCAAAGGACCTACCCTTGCCCAACATCGATTATATGGTAGATGCCACAACCGGACATGAGCTTATGAGTTTTATGGATGCATACTCGTGCTATAATCAAATTCGGATGCATTCGGATGACGATGAGAATACGTCTTTTTTCTCCGCTCGTAGCGTGTACTGCTACAAGATGATGCCATTTGGGCTGAAGAACGCCGGGGTGGCCTACCAAAGGTTAGTTAATAAAATGTTCGAGGAGTTGATAGGTCGTACCATGGAAGTTTTATGTGGTTGACATGTTGGTGAAATCCTTGTACATATCTGATCACCTTGCTGATCTTAATAAAATGTTTGCCATTTTGTGAGAGTATAAGATGATGTTAAACCCAAAAAAATGCACTTTTGAGGTCGGCTCAGGTAAATTTTTGGGTTATATGGTTAGCCAAAGGGGAATCGAAGCCAACCCAGATAAAATAAAAGCCATAATTGATATTGAACCTCCCAATTCCGTCAAAAGAGTACAAAGCTTAACAGGCCGACTAGCTGCCCTAAACCGGTTCTTTCACGGTCCATAGATAAATGTAAACCTTTCTTCAAAATAATAAAGATAAATAAGAATTTTGAATGGACCGAACAAACACAAGCCGCTTTCGAGTCACTTAAACAACACTTAGCCTCAATACCGTACTACAAAAACGACCTGGGAGAGGACTTATATTTGTACCTTGCACTCTCCGCGTACCCAGTCAGCTTGGTGCTTATTAAATTGGACAACTTCATCCAACACCCAATTTATTACACAAGCCATGTGTTGCACGACGCCGAGCTCCGGTATCCGCCCATGGAGAAATTGGCATATTCACTAGTCACTTCAGCCCGAAAACTTCGTCCCGTGCATTTTTGGAGCACAAGATCGTAATCTTGACTAAGCTGAAGCAAGTTCTACACCGATCGACACTTCAGACGGATGATTAAGTGGGGGCCGAACTCAGCCAATTTGATATCTCGCACGAGCCATTTAACGACGATTAAAGGACAAGCATCGGGCTGACCGTGGCCGAGTTTACACCTTCCATCCAACTAGAAGTGATCGAAGACCAAGAGTGGAAGTTGTTCGTCGATGGCTCTTCTACCGTTGCACGAGCGGCGGCGGGATTGTGATAATTGATCCGAAACTTAAATGCTACTACTCGGCCATGCAGTTTCAATTTCCAGCGACTAACAACGAAGCCGAGTATGAAGCACTCCTGGCCGGGTTAGAAATGGCAGCTTCAATGGGCCTGAAGCGACTGTTAGTGCACATTGATTCACAACTGGTGGTCCATCAAATAAATGGCGAGTATGAAGCCAAGGAACAGAAAACTGCACGATATCCGGACCTGGTTAAGAAGAAACTTTCGCATTTCAAAGCGGAAGTCTTACATATTCCGAGGACTGATAACATGCAGTCAAATGCCTAGGCACAGTTAGCATCTAGCCCGAGGACTGACGCAATCGCAGATGTAACTATCACTCAGCTGTCCGCCCCATCGCTCAATACACAGAAGATACATGCTAACGGCTAAATCGAGGAGCCGACCTGGATGACCCCAATCATCCAGTACTTAGAGAACGGTGTTCAACCTAAAGATAAGGTTGAAGCAAGAATGTTGCGAACTCAGTCTGCTCAGTTCACATTAGTGGATGGTGTCTTATACAAGCGTGGGTATTCTGTCCCGCTCCTTCGATGCCTATCCGAAACGGACGCAGACTACGCACTCCGAGAACAATGAAGCCGAGTATGAAGCACTCCTGGCTGGGTTAGAAATGGCAGCTTCAATGGGCCTGAAGCGACTGTTAGTGCACAACGATTCACAACTGGTGGTCCATCAAATAAATGGCGAGTACGAAGCCAAGGAACAGAAAATTGCACGATATCTGGACCTGGTTAAGAAGAAACTTTCACATTTCAAAGCGGAAGTCTTACATATTCCCAGGACTAATAACATGCAGGCAGAAGCCTTGGCACGGTTAGCCTCCAGCCCAAGGGCTGACGCAATCGCAGATGAAACTATTACTCAGCTATCCGCCCCGTTGCTCAGTACACAGAAGATACATGCTAACGAAGCAACCGAGCTGACCTAGATGACCCCAATCATCCAGTACTTAGAAAACGATGTTCAACCTGAAGATAAGGTTGAAGCAAGAACGTTGCAAACTCGACCGCTCTTTCGGTTCACATTAGTGGATGGTGTCTTATATAAGCATGGGTATTCCGCCCCGCTCCTTCTATGCCTATCCAAACGGACGCAGACTACGACTCGAGAACAATGAAGCCGAGTATGAAGCACTCTGGTGGGTTAGAAATGGCGCTTCAATGGGCCTGGCGATGTTAGTGCACAACGATTCACTGGCGGTCCATCAAATAAATGGCGAAGTACGAAGACAAGGAATAGAAAATTGCACAATATCTGGACCTGGTTAAGAAGAAACTTTCGCATTTCAAAGCGGAAGTCTTACATATTCCCAGGACTAATAACATGCAGGCAGAAGCCTTGGCACAGTTAGCCTCCAACCCGGGGGCTGACGCAATCGCAGATGAAACTATCACTCAGTTGTTCGCCCCGTTGCTCAATACACGGAAGATACATGCTAACGAAGCAACTGAGCTGACCGAGATGACCACAATCATCCAGTACTTAGAAAACGATGTTCAACCTAAAGATAAGGTTGAAGCAAGAACGTTGCAAACTCAGTCTGCTCGGTTCACATTAGTGGATGGTGTCTTATATAAGCGTGGGTATTCCGTCCCACTCCTTCTATGCCTATCCGAAATGGACGCAGACTACTCACTCTGAGAACAACGAAGCAGAGTATGAAGCACTGCTGGCCGGGTTAGAAATGTCAGCTTCAATGGGCCTGAAGCGACTGGTAGTGCACAACGATTCACAATCGGTGGTCCATCAAATAAATGGCGACGGTCTGCCAAGGAACAGAAAATTGCACGATATCTGGACCTGGTTAAGAAGAAACTTTCGCATTTCAAAGCGGAAGTCTTACATATTCCCAGGACGGATAACATGCAGGCAGATGCCTTGGCACGATTAGCCTCCAGCCCGGGGACTGAAGCAATCGCAGATGTAACTATTACTCAGCTGTCCGCCCCGTCGCTCAATACACAGAAGATACATGCTAACGGCAACCAAGTGACTGGATGACCCCAATCATCCAAGATTCGAGAACGGTGTTCGACCAAGATAAGGTTGAAGTAAGAACGTTTAACTTGGCCGCTTTCGGTTCACATTAGTGGATGGTGCCTTATACAAGCGTGGGTATTCCGTCCCGCTCCTTCGATGCCTATCCCAAAACGGATGCAGACTATGCACTCCGAGAGGTGCATGAGTGCATATGTGGGAATCACGCCGGGGGCCAAACATTGGCTTATGAGCTGATACGACAGGGGTATTACTGGCCCTCCCTAAAGAAGGATGCGACCTTACTTGTCAAAAAGTGTGAAAGATGTCAGAGATTTGCACCACAGGTTAGGTACCATCCTGAACAACTTACCTCCATATTCAGTCCGTGGCCGTTTGCCAAATGGGGAATAGACCTCATTGGACCACTCCTCACTGGCAAATGGGACGTGAGATATGCTATTGTGGCAGTTGATTATGTTACGATATGGGCCGAGGCGGAACCCCTGACAAAGATATATGAAGAAAGGATTGTTAATTTTGTGTGGAAGTCTATCATCTGTAGGTTTGGGATACCATACTCAATTGTTACAGATAATGCACCCTCTGACCCTTCAATTTCTTCTTCTCCAGTTAGAAGAACTTCACCACGTAACCCCAGCGTCGTCGAGCTGTCAAGTTCGAATCATACACCCCCATTCAAGACTCCACTTCAGCAGACACATACGATATTTGAACTGTTCGATTACCATCTATTGAGAGGGCATTTTTACGAGCCAGGTTAGTTTGAGAAGAGTCCAAAGAAAGAGGCCTTGAACACCGATCCCCGAGACAATCAGCAAGAGGAAGGAGAAGACATGGATTCGCGAGAGCATGAGAAGGAGGAGGAGGTGGTGAGGTCTCCGAAGGTATGGGGGCTGCAAGGCTCATAGGGCAGGCGGGCCATCGACATGGAGATGGCAGGTGCGGAGGATTTCCCTGCCTACGTGTGGAGGCCAGCTGGAGACCCTCTGACCAAAACGATACGCCAAGCATGCTGATGATTCGAGAGGTGGACGCCCTCCGCCAGACGTATAGGATCCCGACCAACGTCACATTTTGGTTGCCAGATGGCGGGAATTCCCCCGAGCACCTGCCGGAGGGGTGTATGGCTGTATATGTTCATAGCCTTCTATTCGAGCTGTGGTTTCCCCTCCCATTGGTGCTCACGCGGTGAACTTTCCTGCCGGGGCCGAGCTTCAGTCATTTTTTAATCACCGGTCGGAATGTAAGGTCTATGTTGAGACAATGGAATACGTGTTTGGGATCTATTCCCGGCATATCAGAGTGCGTCCATGCAAAGATGTCAAGATTATTTCGAGGAATTCGATCAATTTCAAGTGGAATGGCTCTTGGAGGTCGTGGGCCAATACGTAATTGGCGTCCCCCATGTTGCTTGTCAACATCAACCGTGTCGACCTATTCCACCGGTTCGCATGTTTCCTTTTCTTACTTTGCCCTTCTTTTTTCTGTAGGGACAACTCTTCCTCAACTGCCGGTCTACTCTCTGGCTCTATATCGCCTACTGGCTCTTTCCCATTGCCGATCATTGGTTCTTTTCCAGGTCATCCCGCTGGATCATTCTCGAAACAACAACCTCACCATGTTCGGGCTCACCTTTTTCCTCGGGTCGCCCTTCACCGCCCCGCTAGTTTCTCCTCTTTATACCACGTTAATCTCCACGGGTCGTAGTTTGAGAGAACACTCCCATGACTCCTCTCGATTCTCTTTGTGGATGGCTTCTCCATCCGGGGTTGGGAACTTCACACAAAAATGATATATGGAAACTCTTTTGCTTTTAGATGGTAAAGCAACGACCTCCAAAAAATCGCGTTGTACTCGAGTTAGCGTTTATAATTTTAAACGTGGTGATGATAGTCCTCTTATGCAATCCCTGTCCCATCCGGATGGGTAGGTTGACTTCCGAGTGGGATGATCCTTCCTCCTCCAAAACCCTAAATACTATCATTACATGGACGAATATAACTATCGACCACGTTCGCCTTCGAAAGCGTAGACATAAATGACATACGAATAGCTTCCTAAGTCAATCGCACTCGTGCACCGGAATGCCCATAATAGGTGTTGTGATGACCAGGGGGTCAGAATGAGGGTGGACCACCTGTCGGCATCCATGTCCGAGAAGAGAAATCGACCTGTCGGTTGGCCTTCCCTAATCTCCGCCACCCGGACCTATCTTTTCTGCGTGAAGTGCTTGCCTAACATCGCTTTTCTTTTTCGATTAGAGCGTGTCCCTCCCGTCGCATTGGTGTTGATTCTGTTAACTCTGGTCCCTTCCTTGATTCTCGTTCTGTGGCAATGGCAGGTGAGCTGCATTTGGCAATGGCTCTGGATTTACACCCGGGGCAAGCGCTGGTGGTGGCGGTACCTCGTGAACATACCTCTTTAGGCCGCCCCCGCACGATGCACATTATTTCTCGATGATGTCTCGGCACTCATCGTGTCATGGCCTATCGACTTGTGATAGGCACAAGATCTCCGAGCATCCAACTTTGCAGGCTCCACCTCAAAGGCCAAGCCGGTGGTAATAAATTAAGACTCAGTATCTCATTCCATATTCTTTGCAAAGCGGTGTGGGTCAAAGCACTCTTAGCGCGACAAGAACCTCGGCTCGCACCTCCCGGCACGCCTTATATCCATTGGTCGGGTTCTCCGAAAAAGCCCCGAACCCCAACCCCGATCCTGGCAGACTCCTTCTTTCCATCTTTCTTCATGCACCCTACCTTATGCTCGGGACGTTGACTAGCCATGGCTTCTTCTCGCATAGATATGGTGATACGCGCGGATAAGAAATTTCGATATGAGGTCGCCCCCGATTCAAGGATAGAATAATTGAACCATGTTTGGGGAGCGAGGCCGGCCATGGCCGCGATCAAAATGGCATCATCCGAGACTGGCTCCATCTCTCGGACCTGCTTATTAAACCGATCTATTTAACTTTTTAAAGGCTCATCTTTTACCTGCTTAATATTTACAAGGGAATCTTTCAGTGCGGCTCAAACTTTGGAAGTAAGAAAATGTGTTGTAAATGCGGCGCCGTGTCGCCTAAGATCGAATGGACCCTTGCGGCAGGGTCTTAAACCAACGGTGGGCTCGTTCGCCCAACGTCAATGGAAACGCCCTACACGCGTCACTGGGACTATAGAGTTCCATCCACGCTAGGTATTTGTGGATGTGTGTCATCGGGTCGGTCTCTCCATTTTATAGACCGACTTTTGGACTTTGGCAGCAAAGGAGTTGACAAGATACTGGGAGCGAATGGTGACACAACAGAGGGCTGGGCCCCTGGGTTTGGTTGGCCCTACCCGGCTCCAATTCATTTAAACGGTGGCAAAGACGCAAGATTTCCACCTCTCGTTGGTTTGGTTGGCCCTACCCGACTCTCTTTCATCCAAAACCGGAGTCCGGAACTTATCGATCGGGTGGGCGGCGGGGATCAAGTCCCGGCCATCCCGCAAACACTGAGCGGGCACGTCGCGGTTGTATGTGCACCGGTGGCGACTCGGCCACCCGGCTTTGCTCTTCTACATCGTCGTGTGGCCACCTTCTATCACGGCGACCCCACTGTTCATTTTGAGAACTGGCCTCCTGGCCTTTATCGCGAGGAGGCGCGGGGGCCTGAGGATTAATGTTAATATTTAATGGGGGGTTAAGTTGGTGAGTATTTACACGGGGTGGAGGCTGTACTTGTGAAAGGAATAGTGGCAAGTGTTTGGGAGATGAGTTGATTCATCTGTTGAACAAAAGTGGTGTTTGCAATAAGTTGAGCAAAAGGAAACAAAGCAAAGTGCTCCTGCTTTTGGGGCACGCTCGCCATTGGTAGTTTGGCGCTTTGATTATTTATGGACGGATCCTCGATTCGGCGTTTCGAGACTGTTAGAAATGAAGCACTCCTGATCGGGTTAGAAATGGCAGCTTCAATGGGCCTGAAGCGACTGTTAGTGCACATCGATTCACAACTGGTGGTCCACCAAATAAATGGCGAGTACAAAGCCAAGGAATAGAAAATTGCACGATATCCGGACTGGTTAAGAAGAAACTTTCGCATTTCAAAGCGGAAGTCTTACATATTCGGGATCGATAACATGCAGCGCATACCTTGGCACGGTTAGCCTCGGCCAGGGGACTGACGCAATCGCAGATGTAACTATCACTCAGCTATCCACCCCGTCGCTCAATACAAATAAGATACATGCTAATGAAGCAACCGAGCTGACCTAGATGACCCCAATTATCCAGTACTTAGAGAACGGTCTTCAACCTGAAGATAAGGTTGAAGCAAGAAGGTTGCGAACTCTGGCTGCTCGGTTCACATTAGTGGATGATGTCTTATACAAGCGTGGGCATTCCGTCCCGCTACTTCGATGCCTACCTGAAACAGACGCAGACTATGCACTCCTAGAGGTGCATGAGGGCATATGTGGAAATCACGCCGGGGGCCAAACATTGGCTTATAAGCTGATACGACAGGGGTATTACTGGCCCTCCCTGAAGAAGAATGCGACCTTACTTGTCAAAAAGTGTGAAAGATGTCAGAGATTTGCACCACAGGTTAGGTACCATCCTGAACAACTTTCTTCCGTTTTCAGTCCGTGGCCATTTGCCAAATGGGGAATAGACCTCATTGGACCACTCCCCACTGGCAAACGGACGGTGAGATATGCCCATTGTGGCGAGTTGATTATTTTACTTAAATGGGCCGGTGGTAACCCCTAGCAAAGATAGATGAAGAAAGGATTGTTAATTTTGTGTAGAAGTCTATCATCGGTAGGTTTGGGATACCATACTCAATTGTTACAGATAATTGAAAACAATTTGATAACCGAAGGTTTTAAAATTTTGGAGAAGGCTTTCACATTAAGAATCATTTTTCAACCCCATATCACCCACAGTCCAATGGGCAGGTCGAAGCGGTGAACAAAATACTCAAGTATACCCTGAAGGCAAGGCTTGAGGAATCCAAAGAAAATTGGCCCGAGGAGTTGCCCGGTGTATTATGGTCGGTTAGAACGACGCACCGATCAGCCACGGGGGAGACGCCTTTTTCTCTGGCTTACGGGACCGAGGTTGTCATCCCTATTGAAATTGGAGCCCCTACCTTTAGAGTTGCAAACTTTTCCGAAGAAAATAATGAAGCCGCACACTGAGCCGAGTGGACCTCTTTCGGAAGAGAAGAGGTGCAAGATCTTGAGATGAAAAACGTTATGTATAAACAAAGGAGTGAAATGTACTACAACTCAAAAGTAAAGGAGAGAAAGTTTTAGGTCGGGGACCTCGTTCTGAAAAGGGTGACTGGGGTTGAACCCAACCCATTAAAACCGACCTGGGAAGGTCCGTTCCGGGTCAGTAAGGTCATGTCAAATGGGGTGTACGAGCTTGAGTACTTGAGTGGGGAAAAGTTTGCCCATCCTTGGAATGTATCATACCTTAAGAGGTACTATCAGTAAAGTATGGAGTTTGTTGTTCAAGCACAACTCTAAAGACTTATCCTTTCATCTGATATTATGTGAGCTCTCTAAAAGGGAGGAATTTTTTTCCGCCTCGGCCAAGCACCGAGCGCCATCTCATTCGCCTCGGACAAGGTCCGAGCACCATTTCGATTGCCTCAGCTGAGATACGAGCGCCGACTGCTCGTCTCGGGTAAGTCCGCGCACATTTAAATAAGGGGAAGCTCGACCAAGAGGTGAGCCTACCTAAAACATAGACTCGCTTAAGTTCCGAGCACAAAACTTGGCAAAGAAATACAGGTAGTTAAAGCCCATTCCCCGTGCCATTTATGCACTTAAAAATCAAGCCCCATACTTGGAAAAAAATAAAAAAAAAATAAAAGAGGTGGACAGAGCAGAAATTATGTAACCAAAAGGAAATGCGAGCACAATACTTAGTAAAAATTTAAAATGCAGATACACGCACAGATGAATAAAAAGAACTTCATTTACTAAACAAAATATATACAGTGGGGGGCCGGAGCCCATTACATCGAAAGGCCCAAGGCTGCCTAGCCTACACAAAAGGAAAATGCGAAAGACAAAAACAAAAAACTTCAAAAGAAAAAAAAGGTTCAAGCCCCGGTAGGAGGAGGGATCTCAACAGGCTCACCAGAATCCACATCTTCTTCTGGAGGAGGGGCATCCCGGCCGCCGGTGGTCTCCAAAAATTGAGGACGGATAGCGTCTAGATCGACATCCAACTGGGCAAGCCCAGCCTCAAGCTCAGCCATGGTCCTGCCAGCCTTGAGGTCCTGGAGGATCTCCCCGATGCTGGTCGCATGTCCACAGATCACCATAAAGGCATACTCCTCCGAGTCTTTGTAAGCCCGGATGGCCTCCACCCGGGCCTCTTCAACTTGCTTCTGGGAAGCTTCCTCTGCCTCCCTGTGGACTTCGGCTTTGCGCCTCTCTAATTCCTCGGCGTGGGCAGTAGCTGCTTTCTCCAACTCTACGACCTTAGCCCGGAGCTCTTCTTTGGCCATACAAGCCTGGTCCCACTCGGCCTCGGCTTTCACAGCAGCCTCTCTTTCGGCGTTAGCCCTAGCCGCGGCCTCCTCCGCCTGGGTTTTAAGGGACTCCTGGACCCCTTGGAGGGTAGCATGAGCGTCCTGTAGGTCCTAATGACGCCTCTCCAGGTCCTCCATCCCACCTATCATATTCCAAAGGATCTTGGTGATGCGACCGGATAACCCCATGACATACTGGGCCTTCTCCTTCCAGCCGGTCTCTAAGCAGAACTGCTCAACACATGTAGTCCAGACCCGCGCCGGCACGTCCCTGGCAGCTCGCCCGGCTTCCGGCAAATTCTTCACTTGCTCATCGGTGGGCGTGGAACATTTGGCAAACTCCACGAACCATTCGAGGCCGCGACCCAGCCATCCTTTCATACCCCTCCTCCCTCTCTTGGCTGGGGGATAAAATGACCCTCCCAACCAAGGTCGTCCGAAAAGGTCCTCGGGACCCTACCTTTTGGAATTTGCACAGGAGGCACCGGTGGGGTTGGCTCGGTCCTTTCCGTCTGACCTGGCTCCTCAATTACTATGCCCCCTCGTCTTCTCTGGAGTGGGGGCTCCTCTGCTTCTGGGACTCCATTTGCAGGATGTTTACCGGCCCATATTTCTTCTCTCCGGGCCGCCTCAGTATCAGCGGGCTGGCCCACAGTTGCTCTGGTCCTGCGGGTGACCGTGTCTCTCACACGCTGAAGGCGGGCGAAGACATCCACCCCGAAGACATCCACCCCGCGCCCTGCAAGAAGATTGATTAAGTAAAGGACAGAAAAGGAATTAAGGAAGAAAGAAAAGTTCGGAATAAACATGCACCTTGGGCCCCGGCCGCTCGGGGGTCCGCACCTGCCTGGTTGGCAAAGGCATTTGCCCCTGAGGACTAGCCGTCACTAGGGACAACCTCCCTTGCTCTGTTTGCATAGGCTGCTGCCCCAGCTTGGGAGTTCGTCCCCCCTCAGCCCTTGGTGGGTTCCTCTCAGGCTCCTTCTGAGCCTCCTCTTCCACCACTGCCGCCTCTTCCTCGGCCACCTCTCTGGCCTCAGGATCGGCGGGCCGCAGGCCGACCTCAGCCAGTCGGGCCTCAGTGGCCAAAACTTCGATTCTTCTGTCCCTCCGGCCTATGGCCTGGATGTTATCTAGCCGACGGACAAAAGCAGCCGAGAGACGGTTATCTGAGGGACGATTCCCTGTAAAAAACGAACAAAACAGGGTCAAAAAAAGTGAAAAAGAAAGAAAAGAAGGACAAAAAAAATACACTTACGAAAATTATATGTAAAATCCGAAGGGGGATGGAGAACTAATCCCATCGCCTTGACGCGAGTCCGCCACTCGCCGCTCACCCAAAACCATTTGTCTTTCCACTCCTTCAAGGATTGTGGAAGGCCTTCAACTAGCCCGCCTCGGGTATCGGGCCTGGTATACACATAGTACCACCCCGATGATTGCACCCATCCCGGCGTCGATGGAGTCGCCTTCCGGACAAATAGCTCATTCATCTCAACGAATTGAGGACGAGGATACCCTTCTCACTGGAACAGCACCAGCAACCCGATAATCCAACCCCAGGATAAAGGGTGCACCTGGGACAGTGGGAGGCCCCATTTGCAAAACCACCCAGCAGGAACCCCGGGGAAACCACGGCCCCAACAGAAGGGAATTTTGTGAACATATACAACCATACACCCCTCCGGTAGGTGCTCCCGCACCCGCGCCATCCGACAACCAAAAAATGACATTGGCCGAGATCCTATACGCCTGGTAGAGGCGTTCACCTCTCGAATCATCGCATGCTTGGTGTATCATTTTGGTCAGAGGGTCTCCACTCGGCCTCCACATGTAGGTGGGGTCCTCCTCCACGCCTGCCATCTCCATGTCGATGGCCCGCTTGCCCTACGGGCCTTGCAACTCCTGTACCTTTAGAGACCTCACCACCCTCCACCTCCTGCTCATGCTCTCGCGGATCCATGTCTTCTCCTTCCTCTTACTGATTGTCTCGGGGATCGGTGTTCAAGGCCTCTTCATCGGACTCTTTTTGAACTATCCTGGGCTCGTAAAAAATTCCCTCTCGATAGATGGTAACCAGAACATGTTCAAATATGGTATGTGTCTGCTCAAGTGAAGTCTCGAATGGGGGTGTATGATTCGAACTTGACAGCTCGACGATGCTGGGGCTGCGTGGTGAAGTTCTTCTAATTGGAGAAGAAGAAATAGAAAGGTCAGAGGGTGGATCTTTGATTTCAACCTCAAGGCTATAGTTGCGGTTCTGACTATCTTCGGAAAAAGACATTATTTGAAACAAAGAAAAGAAGAAGGGTTTTGGAAAATACCTAAGTGACTCTGAAATTTCTGAACTCAAAGGACCGACCCAAAATTTCTGCTCGCTCTCAAGAAATGTTGCTTGGAAGACTATGAATGCAAAAGTGTAAAGTGGAAGGTGAAACGGGTATTTATAGGTTAAGTCCCCTTGAAAAATGGGACACCAACTCAAAAGGCGTGTCTTTTTAATTAAAAAACTGACAGAAACGTCACATCCCCATGTTCCGCTGCCAAAGCTGTCCCACATCTTCGGTTCCTGCGCAAGATTGATCCAACTAAGAGGCGCCACGTGTCCATCATCATAACGCCCCATTAATGCGCCGTTTCAGGCATTAATTGCCAGATGACAAATGTCAGGGATGAGTGACTTTTGAGGTTTCCTCTTCCCCATTAAAGATTCATGATTAGCATTAATGTTTAAATCGACTCGTGAATTCACTCCTCGGAATTAAACTTGGGGCCATTGATGACACCTGAGCTGAGCCGGAAGCAAATCAGTCCACATGGCCATTCAACACATGTACATGTGGGACCTGGGGCACGGATCGGTCGGTGACGCGTCGAGCCGACCTGATGACGTGACGCGAGTTGGGCTCGGCCACCCGAGCTCGACTTTTTGGCGGGAGATTTATGGCGGGAAATTTAAAGGATAACCATCCAATTAAGCTATGTGCCCGATTAACACGGGAAGTCGCCACTTGTCAAAGCATAATAATAAGATGAGTCAACAAGTGGCAAATACTTGGCTAACATGCATGCTTAGGGAAGGACACGTGTCCCTTTGATGTTATTATTATGTGTAATAGTGATTATTAAAAACCCACTAATGAAATGGGTATAAATAGGCCTCGTTTATGAGGAAAAGGACAATGGAGAAATAATAGAGGAAAAACGCTTGTAAAAGAACAGATGTAAAAACAGAACCAACCAGAAACTTTCTGCTCGACATTTTATATAAAAAGGCAGAATTAACCCTATATTAGAATCTATTTCCATTTCCACATATCACATTTCCATACATTTTGCTTGTTGACCAAAACGCACGTCAACAACTCAAGGAAGCAGTTCGCTCACCCTGAGTTTATTGAAGAAGATGAAGAACTTCTTAGCTTCCTTGGACATGCAACTGTCCAATTTGCTCTTAATGAAGAATACTGCATAGATACCCTTCGAATTATCAAGGAGGATGAGAAAGAGAAAGCTGCGGAGAGAGACAAAGCCTTGGAGAAATCCAAGATGTGTTTGCATACTGGGACTCATGAACATCTTGTGGAGTCCACTAACAGCAACAATGAAGAGATGGATCCAACTGTGCAGTAGAGAATGCCGAGTTACAACAGGCCACTTGAGAATCAAGAGCCATGCACGAGCTAAACCTTCAAGAAGGTCCAGGAGAGTCCTCCAAAGTCTCTCCTCAGACTGATCCTTTAGGAGTGGCGTAGGAGATTGCAACCGTCATTGCAGCGACCACATCCCCCGTGCACTTTACTGATGGCTCTCAGGGACATGGCAATGAAGCTGGGAATTTGGGCACCCAAGCCAAGCCTAACCCTTAAGAAGGTGTTGAGAAACCTGCCCATACGGCTGATCACTTAAAGGAAACTACAACCGTGTCTCAGGAGTTGAGTAACCCCATCGTCGTTCACTCAGCTGGTGCGCCAGCTGAGGGGGAAACTCTCTCCACCACAGCAGGGCCAGAGGATGCTGTGGGAGACAAAACAAAGAAGTATGGAGGCGAGGGAGAGAATATCATAGAGATGCAGAGTGGAATTAATGAAGCTCGGACATTTGAGTCTGTCTCGGCTGAGATTTCCTCTGTTGTGCAGGCCGATGAAGCTGCTGCTATAGCTAAGGCAATGGATGGAGAGGCCTTGGGAGTTGAGACTCTGGGCCCTGAAAGTGCAATCCAAGGAGTTGAGACTCAAAGGAAGCCAACCTCGAAGACCCTAAGACAATTGAGTCTGTCGAATGGATTGTAGAAGACCCCACAGTGGTTGAGACTTCTAGGGGTAAAGAAGGCCTAAGGAAGGTTGAGACTTCCCTAGGTAAAGTACTGGAGCAACAGAACATTCCTCAAATCGAAGGAGCTGCTGCAGAAGAGGATATCAGCGCCCTTCGTGATTCCCAAGAACACATAGACACATCATTTCTAGATCCGAGGATGAAGCCAAGTCCACCCATTCTGAAGATTCTTCAATGGACAAGGCTGAGGATGTTCTTAAATCTCAGAGCTATGTCAGTGATAAGACAGCTCCCATGAGATTCAATTTTGATGATGAGCCATCTCCTAAGGTCACATCAAATTTCGATGACGCTGATGAGACAACTGAGGACCAGGTAACTCAATTGGAAAAACCTACTGAGACCGAAGAAGCTATTAAGACAGCTGAGGCTCAGTCAGCTAAGCAAACACATTCAATTGCTCAAGCTGCAACAGAGTCAGCTGCGCAGGCTACCACAACTACAGCAGTAACGACTCCAACAACTCTCTCGCAGGCTACCACAGCTACGATATATGCCGATGACGCTGCCGCAGTCGAGGCACATAGAGCTGATATTATGCATCAAGGGCAAGGGAAGGCTCCACGACATGCACCCTCGGAGATTTTATTTGTTCGCAATGATGTTTTTGAAAATGTGTTTACTTTCAATGCTGAACTGCCAGACATGGGAGCTAAGTCTGCTAGAGAATAAGAGAAGTATACCATGCAGGAAGAGCCCATCATTCACACAAATTCGATTGTGCCAATGGACTTTAACTTCGATGCAGTGTGGCTAGAAGATGAGTCGAATCCGACAAGCGAGTTCTGAAGCCTTCAAGAAAATCTGTGAAGAGATTGAGAAGATGGAATGCCACCAGGCATCTCTGGATCTTAGATTGGACAATCGGGATGCAACCCTCACTGCTGATTTGAAAGGGATTATTGTTCGAATAAGGGAATAGGCTGCACAGCACACTGCCATGCGCTCAAAGTAGGTCCGCTACTTCAAGGCCCTATTTGCAAAGATATTATTATGGAGTGCGGACACTTCAATGTTTCAGCAGAGAATGAAGGAATACATGGTCAGAATGGAAACAACACACAAATAGATAACAATTCTTCTTCTCATAAAATAGATAAGATATAAAGGAATGGAAAAGCTCCAAATTCTTGACCAATAAAATTGCTAATTAATTTTATTGCTAATTCTGGATTAGACTATTAAGATAAAATATTAATACAATGAAAAAGAAAAGGGAGTTCCAGATTATCAGTTTTATTAAATTAGTAACCAATTATTTTTCTAATATTAGCTAGGCTAGAGATTGAGATAAAATTAACAATTTTATTTGAGGAATATATGTACATATATATATATATATATATAATATATATATAGTTAACGAGGGCAACAAGATTACAAATATGAATTGAGGAATACATTAATTAAGTAAAGAATCATATGAATAGGGAATTTATTATATGTACATGCCATATATATAACCTACGTATAATTTAATTAATGTTAAATCTTTTGTTTTGAAACCTGTTACACATTTTTATATGGAAATATGTCAAAATATGGATACCGTGGCAAGTAAGGCCTACTAGGCGAATCATCGGAATAAGAACACAACTTATAAGTATAATATTTTACCTTGTTATTTGACTTGTGTGATTAAATGATTAATGTGTTGGAATGAATTGTTTACTTGTTTGGCTATAGTGATTAGAATCTTGTCGTGCTTTAACGGGAATCGTGTGATTCTCTATGGTTTGCACGATAATTTGATGAAATTGAGATATATGATCTCTATGTGATGAGATAATTGAAATGAAATTGAGATATATGATCTCTACTGATGTTATTGATGTGGAAATGAGATATGCGATCCCTACTGATATTATTGATACGAAAAAACAATATGTGATTACAGAAAATGCATTCATCAGATATTAATGGATTCTGTTATGGCCACTAATGACCTTGAATCACAAAATTACAGATATCCAGAAATTCTGGATTACAGAGTACCGTACGGCCACCCCAAGTTCACTAAACTCTACGTGAATTAAGAATTACAGAGTGCCATGGCCATCTTCGTGATCACGATTTATTCTTGGTATTAGCTGGCCCATAACAGTAAAAGAATATGACCAAACACGTGCATTTTTATGTGTTTATGAATATTCTGAGCAAAAGGGTGTGAAATGGTCACATATGAGATGTGCTTATCTGATGTTAAATAACTTGTTATCGGATTATACTTCGAGCTTGCAACTCACCAAATGCAATGTTGTCAATTTTTAGTTGTAGAGATAAAAGTTGATCCGTGAGGTGTGACAAAGGTTTAAGTCATGGATCAAAGGTCGGCCGACTGGATTTCAATCCTCTCCCTCAACTCATCATTTGCATTTCATATAGGGAGTCTGTTTTGATCGTATATAAAAGGGCATGATCGTTAATGTCCTGTAATATGGATAAATGCACATGTGTGAATAAGTGTTGTTAAATCTTTTTTTAAGTGAATGCTTCGCATGGGAAAAAGGGTTACATATCATGATTAACATGCTAATATCATGTGCAACGAAGTCGTGTTGTTTATGAACTACTATTTTTATGTTATAAGAATACGTGCTATAAGGGTAATGGTGTTACATGTTAGTTTGGTATCAGAGCCCGGGTAGGGGATCTGTAGACCATGGCATGACATGTGCATTATCACTCATGCTATATGTTGGCAAATGTTTTAGTTATGTCATATTATAGGAAAGGGTTGTGAGTCAAGAAGCACATGTAAATAATGATGAGCAAAGTGTTCACGGAGGGGAAGGAGCAGCCGAGCCAGAGTCACACTCATCTCATTCACCTACGCATCATGTGCATGGAATACTGCTCATTTTGGGTATCCACCTTATTCATTGGTAAACTCCGAACCACGTGAAAGAAAGTATGATAAACATAGAAAAATGGGAGCTGTTTATTTTGTGGGTACTACGGATCCAGCAAAGGCTGAAACTTGGCTGAAACAAACAGAAAGGGTTCTAAATTTGATGAAATGTACTCCAGAAGAAAATTTTGATTATGTAGTGTCACTCTTTCAGGGAAATGCGTATGATTGGTGGGAGACTATACCTCATAGTACTATTCAACCACCTATATTGACATGGGATGATTTTCTAAGAGAATTTCATGATACGTACTTGACAGAGGTTTACAGAGATTAGAAAGAAAAAGAGTTTCTTGAACTTAAATAGGGAAATCGATCAGTTGCCGAGTATGAAGTGTTGTTTAATCACCTTTCTCATTATGCCCCACATATGGTAGCCACGGAAAAGAAGAAATGTACTAGATTTGAGTATGGACTTCGATTTGCTATTCGAAACCGTATTAGACCTACAGATTTGGAGTCATATAGTAAATTGAAAGCTACAGTAATACGTGCTAAGAAAATGGAAGCTGAATCAAAACAAAACTTTCTATATAATAAGAAGAGATAGGGTGACAAAACTGGAGGATTTAGAAATAGATAGGAATTTACTGCGCCTGCACAGAGGAGCTTCCCGAGCAGTTCAAAGAGTGGTAGTTTTAGGGGTGCAACATCAGCCAATAAGAGTGCTGGTTCTACACTATCAGTTCCCACATGTCCACAGTGGTAAGAATCATTATGGACAATGTAGATTGCTTACAGGAAAATGTTTTCGATGTGGTGAACTTTGACATATAGCAAGGAATTGCACAAAACCATGCGATGAACCCACAGTTGAGCAAACTAGGTTTAGTGGTTTCAATCCTAATAGAAGTAGAGGTCGAGGAAGATTCGTACAGGAACAGGCACCAATGCAGAAGAAAGTCAAGCGAGCAGACAACAAGGTCCAACTCGAGTTTTTGCCATGACACACGAAGAAGCTAAAGCTGCACCAACCGTAGTTACCGGTAATCTCTCAATCTCTGATACAAATGCTTATGTTTTATTTGATCCAAGAGCTACACATTCATTCGTTTCACAATCATTTGCATCACAATTGAGTAGTAAATCGAAAATATTAAAGCTATGACTTCTTGGTTCGAACCCCAAAGAGGGAGTGTGGTGATTGTAAATCGTATATCGTGATTACAAAATTTTGATCAGTGAATCGAAATTGAGTGCTAGTTTACTTGTTATGCCCTTAAGAGATTTCGATGTGATTCTGGGTATGGATTGGTTAACTGAACACCATGCTAAACTGGATTATTTTACTAAAGAAATTGTGTTAGAGCTTCCTGATCAGACACACATAGTATTTAAAGGGGAAAGAGAAATTCTGTCTACATGTATACTATCTGCATCTATATCTTTCAAAATGATTAAGAAAGGTTGTGAATGTTACCTAGCTCACGTAATAGACACACGCTTATGTGGTTTGAAACTTGAAGACACTCCAGTGGTTAAAGAGTATCCAGATGTGTTCCCGGACAATTTACCTGGGTTACCTCCAGATAGAGATATAGAGTTCACAATTGAACTACAACCAGGTACGGCACCAATTTCTATCCCTCCTTATAGAATGGCACCTGTTGAATTACAAGAACTAAAGATACAATTGGAAGAATTACTGGATAAAAGGTACATTACACCAAGTGTTTCGCCATGGGGTGCATCTATGTTGTTTGTTAAAAAGAAAGATGGTACACTGCGATTGTGTATAGATTATCGACAGTTCAATCGAGTGAGAGCGAAGAATAAATATCCATTGCCTAGAATAGATGATTTATTTGATCAGTTGCAAGGTGCTAGAGTTTTCTCATAGATTGATTTGAGATCGGGATATCACCAGTTGAAGATTGCAGAGGGTGACGTTTCGAAAATAGCTTTCAGAACAAGTTATGACCATTACAAGTTTCTGGTAATGCCTTGTGGTCTAACTAATGCACCCGTTGTATTTATGGCATTGATGAATAATGTGTTTACACCTTACTTAGATAAATTTGTCATTGTCTTTATTGATGATATCCTAGTATATTCTAAATCAGCTGAGGAACACGAACAACATTTGAGAATTGTGTTGCAAACCTTGTAGAGAAACAAATGTCATAAATGCGAATTTTGGTTAGATCAAGTAATCTTTTTGGGACACGTTGTTTTTCGGTGATGGGATTAAAGTTGATCCACAGAAAATTGAAGCAGTGATCAAATGGGAAAACCCAAAAAGTGTTATAGAAGTTCGTAGTTTTCTAGGTTTAGCCGGATATTATCGACAATTTGTTGAGAATTTTTCTCTTATTGCAATGCCACTGACAAAATTACTACGAAAAGTTGTTCCTTTCAAATGGATAGATAGTTGCCAGAAGAGTTTTGAAGAGTTGAAGAGAAGGTTTACCACTGCCCCAGTTTTGACTATTCCTTCAGGTACCAATGGATTTGTTGTTTATAGTGATGCTTCTTATCAAGGTTTGGGATGTGTTTTAATGCAACATGGTAAGGTTATTGCTTATGCGTCTTGACAACATAAACCATACGAGATGTCTTATCCTACTCATGATCTTGAACATGCTGCTGTTGTTTTTGCCTTAAAGATATGGAGACATTACCTATGTGGTGCCACATTTCAAATTTTCACAGATCATAAAAGTTTCAAATACTTATTGAGTCAGAAAGAGTAGAACATGCGTTAACGAAGACGGCTTGAATTGGTGAAAGATTATGATTTTACTATTGAATATCATCCAGGAAGGCTAATGTTGTTCTTTGATGCTTTGAGTCGAAAATCTTATGGTATCTTGTTTCTTATCTTTCAAAGATATTCTTTACCATATTTGTTATACATGAGAAAGATGAATGCCTAATTGAATGTAAATGGCATGGGTGTTATCTCTGCGCTTCACTTTGTGTTCATCCTGTGATGACTGAAAGAATTAAACAAGCACAATTTCGTGATGATAAACTGACCAGTATTGCAGAAAAAGTGAAATAAGAAAATAGTACATAATTTGTTTTGAATGGTGATGGTAATTTGACAATCAACAATCGACTTTGTGTCCCTGATGTTGAGGCATGAGATAATGGAAGAGGCTCATACTGCACCATATGCCATGCAACCAGGCAGTACAAAAATGTATATTAAAGAGCCATTATTGATGGCCTAGAATGAAGAGAGATGTAGCCGAATATGTTTCAAAATGCTTAACTTGCCAGCAGATTAAAGCCGAACATCAAGCACCAGTAGGTAATTGCATCCATTACCTATTCCAGTTTGGAAGTGGGAGCGTATTACTATGGATTTCCTTTATGGTTTGCCTATAACACCGAGAAAAAATGATGCGGTTTGAGTTATTGTTGACCGACTAATGAAGTTATTTCACTTTTTACCATTTTGATGGGGTTTTACTCTCGAAAATCTGGCAAAACGATATGTGAATGAGACTGTTAAACAACATGGTGTACCCCTATCTATTGTTTTCAGATCGCGATCCTCATTTTACGTCTAAATTTTGGGGTAGCTTACAGCAAGCATTAGGTACTAAATTACATTTTAGTACAACATTTCATCCACGACAGGATGGGAAGTCGAGAGGACTATTTAAACTCTAGAAGATATGTTTCATGCTTGTGTTCTTGAATTCAAAGGCACTTGAGATGAATACATTGCCTTGATGGAATTTGCATATAATAATGAATATATATCATAATTTGTATTGGTATGGCGCCTTATGAAGCATTATATGGTAGAAAATGCAGAGTCCGATATGTTGGGATGAAGAGGGAATTCGATTCTTGGAAGGCCTAGATCGATTCAAGATACTGATTGAAAAAGTAAAAATAGTTAAAAGTCGATTAAAAGCACTCAAGATAGGCAAAAGAGTTATATTGATCAACATAGGAGGGAAATGGAATATGAAGTTGGTGAGAAAGTACTTCTTCGTGTTTCTCCTTGGAAAGGTATTCTCAGATTTGGAAAGAAAGGTAAACTGAGTCCTCGTTATATCGACCCATATGAAATACTTGAAAAGGTAGGACCATTGGCTTATCGGCTTGCCTTGCCACATGAATTATCCCAAATTCATAATGCGTTCCATGTTAGTATGCTTCATTGATACAGTTCAAACCCATCACATGTTCTTCAAGATGAACCAGTTGAAATTGCTGATAATTTGAGTTATATTGAAGAACCAGTTGAAATAGTGGGGTACAAAGAAAAACAACTTAGAAACAGAATGATTCCATTGGTAAAAGTATTGTGGAGAAATCATTCTAGAGAAGAAGCTACATGGGAAACGGAACAACATACGAGAGAACAATATCCGTGGTTATTTACTGATACATGTACAAATTTCGAGGACGAAATTTTAAGGGGGAAGAATTGTCATAACCCAAAACTTTATATTTTAATTATCTTGATTAAGTATTCATAATCATAAGTACATGCATTTTGACATTTCACATTCATATTAGAATATAATGCATGTGAAATCACGAAGTTTCACGTTTTAGCATAATTACGTTAGATATCAATATTATATATATATATATATGTTATACGTGGGAGACTTAGAGGTGAAAGGTGACATTTACATGTTTATTGGGTTGAGATATAAGAAATGGATAGATTAATGAAGAGATTAATAGAATAATGTAAAGTTATATCAAGAATGAAAGGGAGCTAATTAGAAGTACATTTGTTTTAAATATAGGGATAAAATATAATTGATAATTAATTAAAAGACTTATAAATAAATATTAAACATAGTATATATATATACATATATCTCAAAGACACATTGTAGGTCCCAAGGGGTGTGAGTGTAAGGTTTAAAAGTGGGGGTTGAATAAACCTTACCAACTTTTTGATTTAGTCCTTTTAAAATTGTTCAGAGTTAATTTCACAGCTGAGTCCTTGATGGACACGAAGTTAGTTAACCAGCAGAGTTAGCCACTCAATAGACTCGACTGAGCTGTTGATAGAATAACTCAGCTGCTTAGACTTATACTTAACTTGGCTGTGATAAGATTTTCAGCGGAAGATTTAACACCCTTGAATTTGGTTTAAATGTGTTTTAACACTTGGTTTTAGCTCTTTGTTAAATATCAATTGGATAGCAAATTATCAGCAGATATTAAATAATATGTAGTAAGTAAATGCTGAAATGTAAATGACACAATAAATTTTAAAGAGGTTCAAAGATGGGGTAATTCTTCTAATCCTCGTCTTCTCCAACTCCCGGAGGAATCCACTAAGTATTGATCGAGTACAAAGTGGTTATCGGTCCGGATGCAAGTCTTGATCACACGGTGACTTGATCCTTTGGGATTGACCGAGATGCCTTGGTCACACAAGTGGCTTCTCATCCGAGTCGCCTTCTTCACATGGCATTTGCTTTGCTACTACTGACTCACTTGCTCAAGCTTCTTGGATTTGATCACGAAGCCCTCCAATAACTTGAGACGGTTCGACCTTGAACCTTTCTACAAATCCTCCTTGGAATGTAGACCCCTTTTGATTCTTCAAAAATTTCTCTTCAAATGAGTTTGAAGTTATCTTTCCTTCACGGACTTGGTGTTGGATTGATTTCCTTCAAATTTAGGCTTGAGGATTTGCTTGAATAACTTGAGAATATTTTTGGGTTACACCTTGAATAATAGCTTGAGTGTTCGTGGTTGGTGACCTTCTCTCAAAGTGATTCTCGGCCTTTTATAGTGAACTTTCAAAAATTTGCCCGTTGAAGAGATAAGCCGATTTCAAAAGTCACTTTGTATTCATTGGCTTGTCTTGTTGCGATTCTTGAAATTGACATTTCCTTGTATTGAATGAACCTTGACTTTTCGGGGTTTTGACACAGTGCGATACTTCCCATTGGTTTATTCCTTTTGCACGCTTCGGGACTAAGCACTTTAAGAAAGCAAAGATGAAAGTATTACTTGTTTAAGTAACTTTCTTGACTTCTGTGCAACGGATCCTTTTTCAGTTGTCTTGACTTAACTGCAGTTTTCTAACTTCCCCAGGTGACTTTGAGTCAGCTCCCAATCATTGGACGACTCATCTGTCACTTCAACTTGAGACTTGGCTATCTTGAGTTGACTTGATTGACACTTCACATAGCTGTATCATAGCTGCTACTCCTTCAGTCGAGTTCTTATCTTCTTTTCCTTGCTACACTCAGCTGCTTCACAGCGAAGTCTTCATCCCAGTCTCCAATTGACTTTTGTATATCCAGGCATAGCCGACTTGACTCAGCTCGAACAACCCTATCTATTACAATGCAATTTACAAAAAAAATGGGGTGCCAACTTTCTAGTCTAAGTTTTTCATGGCATTCATCAAAATCTAAACAATAATTTCCCAACAATTTCCCCCTTTTTGATGATGCCAAAACTTAAAACATACATACAAAATGTAAATAGCAGAGATACATACAGACAATGTAGAAACAGAGAATGTATGCGTAGAATTGATCCTTTTATTGATCAAAACATTCTTGTCCTTTAGACAGCTGTTTACAAAGTGTATCAGAGCATCATGACGTTCTATATCTACGCAAAAAAAATATAGAAATTCAAGATTCTTATTCAATGTACAAAAGACTTACATACATATGCATTTAGAATAGTAAAATACATGAAGGGGTGGGACAAAGAACATTTGCACGCTTTCATTTGTCTCCTTCTTTCTTCTTCTATGCCTATGTCGTCTTTCCTCGGTCTCTTTCTCTTCTTTTCTTCTTCAGCAACTTTCTTTTTCTCGTAGGCTCTTCTGGCAGCTTCATCTTTTCTTCTTCTTTCTTGTCTTTCTTCCCTCAGCTGAGTTTGCCTTTTATTCTCTTCTTCAATCCTCTTTACGTAGTCAGCATTCTTCCTTGCCACTTCCCTGTTGGCTACTTCGTCATACCCAGCCCAATAGATCCCTCCTTTCTTTCCTGGATCTATATATTCGATATTTTTGGGTGTGTATTGTACTGGGTGTGTATTGTACTGGGGCCTTCTTCTTTCCAGTACTTCTTCCTCTTCCTTTCTCCACTACTTCTACCTCTTCCTCTGGGTGTGTATTGTACTAGGGCCTTCTTCTTTCCAGTAGAGTGACCAACAGAGTGGCCAGCAGAGTGACTGCTAGGAGTCTGCTTCCTATCAGCTTCTTCGCACAACTTGAGGCATTTTTCCCAATACAAGTCCCAGGCTTGGGCTATGGACATGCCTTCGAAGTATCCTTCGGATTTGAGCATTTTGAATTCATCGACTGATCTAGGCTTGGTTCCGACGTCTAAAATGGCATCGAGTGTCTCTTCTATTTGGAATGCCTCAAAGATTGTTTTAATATGTCCATCACACGGGCATCCATTTTTCCTTCAACCTCCTTCATCCCTGGCTTCTACTATTATCCTCTTTCTCAGACATGGGCACAACAGAGTGTTGGAGCGGCAGAGTCACTGGAAGTTTGCTAATGATGTCAGTTGTGACAAGTCCTTGTTGAGGGGTTCTAGCAACCATTAAAGTCATATACTTTGAACCTTCCCCCTTAACGGATTTTCCCTTTTCTTTCTTCTCGCTCTTGATTTGTTTTCTGCTTCTCGGCACTGCGTCCTTCTTCTCAGCAGTCGATTCTTTCAACGTCTTTAGGTATTCCTCTTCCCCCTTTTTGGCATCATCAAAGGAGAGAAGAACCCCTGGAAACATGCTAGCAAGCATGAAATCTAGGCGGCTGATAGTTGAGTTCTGCTTGGATTCTCACATGAGTATCGCTTTCAAATTCTGAGCGAGTGGCTTTTGATTTGGCTGTCACCAACTTCATTTCAGCCATGAGAAGGCTGAATTTTTCATTCATATTCTCCTCTACGCGCATAAGTTATTTTTCATTCCACGCAGATCGGCAATAAGATTAGCATCTCTATTATCCAGCCGCATATCCAATAAGGCCTGGTGCCTTTCCATCTTCTCTATCTCCGCAAATATTGCTTGAAGACTTCTCGAACCTCAGCTGTCACCTCTGTCTCAGCTGGCGGCAAAGCAGCATCAAAATAAACATCTGCTGGGACGATGGTATCTGTGGGAATAACTGGATCGGAGGTTTATGGAAACGTCGTTGATCTCTAGCCGATTCTTCATCAAGATCGGACTCTAGTGAGAAAGGGAAAGTTTGTTCAAACGCATCATCACGAACATAGGGAATCTGTTCAATCGTGACTTGTGGCCGTGATGTGCCTGGTTAGCCGTCGATTACGCTCAAAGCATTGGGAGCCTGCGATTGATCGTGATTCGGTTGGGGTCATTGTGGTATGGACTCGGTGCCTCAACAGCCTCATTTGTCTCTCAACCGTCGATCTCGGTTTTTCCATTTGAGTTGTCCGGTCTCGGCCGTGTCGATGAGCATCATCGGACGATGATGAGACTTAAAGAGATGGCTCATCATCAAAATTGAACTTTTGACGTGCACCTTGAATTACTCGCTTACTCGTCTTTGGGAAGAACATCCTCACCGAAGTCGTTTGGGCTTGCAACAGGGGATGACTCGGCTTCATCTTCACCGTCCGATCCCGGAAAAGTTACATCGGGTTGTCTTAGGAATCGTGAAGGGCACTTATCTCCTTCTCGGTTGCATCAATGATAACGGGAGGGATGTTCTGCATTTCTCGCCTCTTTACCTCGGGAAGTCTCAACCTCCCGTAGGCCTTCGCACCTCCCGCAGTCTCAAGCTGCAGCAAGGCCTTGGACATTCCCTTCGATAGACTCGGCTTGTCTTGGGGTCTTCTACGGTGGCATCCACAGGAGTCTCAACTTCGTGGATTGCACTTTCATTGCCCCAGTGTTAACTACCAGGCGAGAACCATCATGTGCCTCGATCGCATCGCAGCGTCCTCGCAGAGAGAGCGTTGGCACTTCACCGAGATAGTCTCAACTGTCCGAGCTTCTTCAGTGACAACTTGTTGTGTTTCTTTTTCTTTTTCCTTCTCCACTTCGCCTCCGAGATTCATGGTGGAGTTATGCTGCAGCAACCTCCGACCTAGGTGTAGTGGAGGAGTTTCCCCCCCCGGTGGCACACCACCGAGTGAGTGACTTGGGTTGGGGTCACTCTTCTCCAAACTTCCGGCTGTTTCCTGTGAGTGTTCAGCTGTTAGAGCGGGTGGTAAGACACCTTCAATAGGGGTTGGCTCGACTTGGGTCCCCAAGTTCCCGTTTCATTGCCAAGTCCCTTAGATCCATTCTCTGAGTGAGCTGGGGAAGTGGTTGCAGCAATAACGGTGGCAATTTGGTGCACCACTTCCAATGGATCAATTTCGGTGAGATTTGGAAGACTCTCCTGGTCCATCCATCATTTTGTTGCTCATGCATCATCCTGGATTCGCATGGCTTGCTACATTTCCAATTTTTCTCAGATCTGCGGCAGCAGGTCCGAGATCCTCATCACTTTCTCGAAAGTATGTCAAGATGTGGATGAGTATGATCGTGGTTCAGTTAGAGGACAAATCTGGCTTTCGACGAGCTTCTTCACTTCACTAGCACATTCGTTTTCCTTTCGAATTTGCAAAGCATGTTGATGCGCTTATCCTCATCAAGAGCTTGCAAAGACTCTATCAACTTCAAGGAACCTCGAAGAGCTCCTCTTCCTCCTCAATAAACTCTGGGTGTTCAAATTGCACCCTAGAGTGACTCAACTTCCACTTCCTCCATTATCGCAGATGATTTTGGACGTCTGGAAATGGTGGAGATAGCATGATCACATCATCGTCATCATCGTTCTGCGATACCTCTTTCTCATGAATGGAAGGTAGTAGAGCTTGCTGCTCTTCACCCTCAGCAGCGTCTGTCGCAGGCGGAGACACAGCCCTGTCGACATGAGACTTAGCATTGTCTCAAAGAAGCATTACTTGTTCCCGGTTGTTCTGTCCACACTTGGTATTCGACTGCCTCTGCTGATCGGCCTCAAGAGACTTGGCGATTTCATCAATGATCTCGGAAACTCTACTTCCAAATTGCATTTTTGATCTGTTCTGTTCGACCAAGTGGCAGACTCGTTGTTTTCTCAAGCTCAACGCTTGAAGATTCTTCTTCTTCTTTTGGTTTTCACCAGAGGAACATCTGGTTCTACTTCCTCCGGTTTCTTGATTATAAAGGCCGTCGTGGGGTTGCCTTGAGGCATTTTTGCCTTTCTAGTCTTGGCGATCCTCTTCTTTTTCATTCTGGAGAAGGTACTAAGGATTCCTTCTCTACTACAGTGCGGGGGTGCGGTTGTTTTCTTTGCACTTGGGCAATGATCTTCTTTCCAGTGCAGGGCAACTTTCTTCTTGGGTGGGGAGACAACAAATTGCTTTCCTCGAGTTCATTTGATTCCCCTCACCAGTATCCGCTCTCCTTGGCATAAGCTCTCTCCGAGCTCCCGAGAGATTCGATCGGAACATCTTCTTATTGACATGGAACGCCTTTCCATGTCGGAGTGGAACTCCCTTCACCTCCATCAGCCGGCCAATAATAAGGCCATACCCCAAGGATCCTCCGAACGATCCATCTTCCTTGAAAGACTTATTTCCAACATTTTGGCAGAGTCTACTGTATACAAACTCAGCCCAGTTTACCTTCTTCTCCTCCATGATTGCATCCATCACGGTCAGCTTGGTTTTGGACAGCTGATTAAAGCTTTCAAATTTTATGTCTACACACTTGGCAACAATGTCCAACAACTTATGATAATCTTTCTTCAGCAGCTTCTTGTCTGCTGTGTAGACAACTTTTGCAGCACAGTCAGGTTTGGCCACTTCCTTCCATGCAGCAGCCAAGTTTACATCGGCCTCCAATATCTCCGGCACTCCTTCCGACGGCAGCAAACAATGCTCAGCTAGATCCTCAGCAGTGATCGTAAATTTCTTTCCGTGAATAGAGGACTTGATGCCCTCGTCGTGAACCTCAGCGTTCACGAGAATCGCGTGAAACCTCTTCCACATACGTCATCTCGAAACTCCATCGTGAGAAAGGGTTTGATTAAGATTTCTCCACTTTCTCAGCTATCTTCTTCACAAGGGTTTCATCGGACCCCTGCTTAATCATCCCTTCAAAATCCACGGCAAAACCAGTGTGGATTTGCTTTCCCAACTTAGAGAAATCGTAGGTGGTTGCCATTTGAGTTTTACCAAGCGAAACCTTAGAAACTTTCTTTGAGGATTAATAGGGTTTTGAGAGAAAAATAAAGTCTTTGCTTTTGGAGAGATGAACAGTTTTGGTGTAGTGTGAGAGAGAAAACGGACGAAATGGTATATGTATGGGTTATGAAAGGACGTGCATGCAGTTTTTGAAATTTGATCAATATCAACGGCTCGATTTAGCACGCGTTGATTAGCATTTAATTGCTCGCATTTAATGCGGCAGCATTTATATCCAATCATATGATTTGTCGTGCAGCTTTTGACTGTACCTGTCATTATTATGCTGACATCATCCTTAAAACATTCCCGCTTAATAAAAACGGCTGCGTTTTTATCACTTAGCTCATAAATAACTTAGCTTTCTCCTTAGCTGATTCAATTCTTCTCTCTTTTCACATAGGTACTCATTTGTCGGCCTAACTCGATGCGGTGATTTTCCGACACGATCGATGTACTTAGCTAATTCATGACCTCGGCTCTATTTTCATCTTTTCTCGTTCCAACTCTTCTCCTTGAGTCTTCCGAGTGTCAATTCAGCTCAATTAACCCTAGCTCATGCTTAAGCTCTTCAAATCTTGATTCACATAATGGCTTTGTGAATATGTCGCCTAAATGCTTGTTTATCGGTTGAGATGTATTCAAGGTGATGTCCTTCTTTTCAACATGATCTCTTATAAAATGATATCCGACATTAATGTGCTTTGTTCTTGAGTGCAACACATGATTTTGAGTGATTGCAATAAAGACTTGTGTTATCACACATAATTGGAATTTCTTTTTCTTCAACATCATAATCTCTCACCGTTGTCTCATCCATAAGACTTGAGCACAATGTTTACTGTAGCTATGTACTGCGCTTTGTGGATGTGGCTATTGAATTTTGCTTCTTGCTAAACCAAGAAACCAATGCTGTTTCCAAGCATTTGACATGTACCAAGTACTTTTCCGTCAACTCTACATCCAAAGATAGTGAGTCCGAGTAACCAATAAGCTTGAATCCTCCTTCCTTTGGATACCATAAGTGACTTCCGGCATCCCTTCAAATATCTTAGGATTCTCTTGGTCGGTCATATGGCTTTCTTTTTGGTGCAGATTGAAATCTTGCACATACACCTACAACAAAGGTGATGTCCGCCTACTTCTTTGTGAGATAGAGCGTTGATCCAACAAGTGCTCAGTATCTAGTTTGATCCACAGGTTTGCCATATGCATCCATATCCATCTTGGCTGATGTATTCATTGGTATTTTCACGAAGACTTCTCTTCCATACCAAATTTCTTCATTAAATCTCTGGTATACTTTGTTTGACTTATGAAGGTTCCATCCTTCATTTGTTTAACTTGAAGTCCTAGAAAGAATGTCGCTCTCCCATCGAGGCTCATTTCAAATTTGCCTTGCATGAGGTTTGAGAATTTATCACATGACTCTTTGTTTGTGGATCCAAAATTGATGTCATCCACATATATTTGAACAAGCAAGATACTCTCTCCATCTTGAATTCTGAAGAGTGTTCTATCCACTTTGCCTTTGGTGAATCCATTATCTGTCAGAAATTGAGACAATGTATCATACAATGCTCTAGGTGCATGTTTCAATCCATATAGAGCTTTCTTGAGCTTGTACACTTTATCTCCAAGAGTCTTCTGCTCAAATCCTGGAGGTTGTTCAACATAGACTTATTCTTCCAATAATCCATTCAAGAATGCACTTTTTACATCCATTTGGTATACAATGAAGTTTTTGTGTGCAGCATAGGCAAGAAACATCCTTATTGCTTCTAATCTTGAAACAGGGGCAAAACTTTCATCAAAATCTATTCCTTCTTCTTGGCAATACCCTTTGGCTACCAATCTTGCTTTTACCACAGAACCGTCTTCATTCATCTTATTTCTGAACACCCATTTTGTACGAATCATATTTTGATGGGTTGGTCTTTGAACTAATTCCCAAACTTTATTTCTCTCAAATTGATTCAGCTCTTCTTGCATGGCTTGAATCCAATGTGTGTCATCCAGTACTTGGGACACATCTTTAGGTTCTATTTGGGAAATAAAACAATTGAACATTGCTTCTTGTTGAGCGCTGGATCTGGTTCTTACACCATCTCTTACATTTCCAATGATTAGCTCTGGTGGATGGTCTCTCATCCATCTCACATCAGGTTGGAGTAAGTTAGCTGGGTTTAGTCTTCTTGCAGCTGTGTTATCTTGAGCAGCTCTCTCATCATCACTTAGCTGCAGATTGTCCAGCTGTCTTTGAGATTCAACTATCTCATCTTCACCTTGATTAACTATTCCAGCTTCAACTTCAACATAGGGACTCTTCTGCACAGTTGGTTGATTCAGCTTATCAGCTAACTCTTCAAGATCTTCTCCATTTACATTAGGTTCATCAAACACTACATGGATGGACTCTTCGTAACCATAGTCCTTTTGTTCAAGACTCTATAGGCTTTGCCTCACCAATTTTGAGTATCCCAAGAAGATACCTTCATCAGATTTGGCATCAAAAGCCTTTAGATTATCCTTCCCATTGTTGTGGATGAAGCATTTACATCCAAATATTTGAAAGTACCCAACATTTGGCTTTCTCCCTGTCCAAATTTCATAGGGAGTCTTTGTCAGCTGTCTATTTATCATGCATCTATTTTGAGTATAGCATGCAATATTGATGGCTTCAGCCCAAAATCATTTGGGTAACCCTGCTTCAGCTAACATGGTCCTTGCTACTTCCTTGAGAGTTCTATTCCTTCTTTCTGCAACTCCACTCTGCTGTGGAGTCCTTGCTGCAGATAATTCGTGAGCAATACCATTTTCAACACAATATTGAGTTATTATTCCATTGACAAACTCAGTTCCTCTATCAGATCTTATCTTTATAATGGTTTGACTTTTCTCATTTTGAACTATTTTCATCAGTTGAGGTAATTTCTGCAAGGTTTCCCTGTTTTTACACATGAAGATTGTCCATGTATATCTTGAATAATCATCCACTACTACTAGAGTGTATTTCTTTCCACTTATGTTGGCTGGCTCAACTGGACCAAATAGATCCATATGCAACAGATGCAATATCCTTGTTGAAGATGGACTAGACTTTTCTTTGAATGATGATTTGATATGCTTTCCCATCTAGCATGCATCAGAAAAACTTTCCTTCTTGCAAGATTACTTCTTGCAAGCTTGTTAATTGTCTTGAAATTCAGGTGACAACCTTCTTGTGCCACCGAGTCAACTTGATTCTTTGTACTCTTTGCTAGCAGACAAGTCTTGGTGTGATTGACGATCTACCACATACATGTTCTTTTGTGCGGATCCTTGCAACAATACTTCATTTGATTCGATGTCTTTGATTTGGCATACTCCCATATTGATTCCAACATTGTAGCCCTTGTCACGAGTTGGCTAATGCTTAACAAATTGAAGTTGAGGCCTTCAACGTAACATCGTGATTTCTAATCCATTTTTCTGATGGATCCAAAGTGCCTCTAATTTCCCCTGAGCTTCATTTCCTCCAAATATGACTTTTGCACCTCTAATCTCCTTGAATTTTGACAGATTTTTCTTGTTTCTGTCATGTGTCCGGAATGTACCACTATCCATGTATGCAGGTTCCTTGACACTCGGTTGTTCATTGAACCCGCAATCAAGGAAATGAGTTCTTAGGTACCCATACTTGCGAGTCCCGAGGGGTTAGTGTTGTAAGACTAATTACAAGAAACATGTACAGTACCTTCCTCACCAAAATAGGGCAGTTCTCAAATACTCTTCTCCAACCTCTTCTCCAACGAACGATTTTCTCGATCGAACAAGAAGATGTCGAACAAGAAGATTAATCCGATTGCCGAGACCATCGCGGTGTTCAGACCCTCTCTTCTTGACTCTCCAGTTCTTTCTTAAAGAACCCTCCGCTAGGGTTTTACATCAAATTCTTTGTTAAAGGTAATATTTCAATAATTCTATCATCCTAATAGCAATTGAATATCTTCTTCCTTGTGATTTCCGGTATCTCGATCGTAATGTGACTGAGTTGGATTTACTATCCTTATTTTCAGATCGGTTATCTTCTAACGACTTGAATATATTTTTATGTTTTTAATTGGTTAAATTGCGGTATGAAATGGGGGCTTGTTTTCACTTCTTCTGAATCTTTTCATATTTTCTAATTTATGTTTTGGTGGTAGGGATAGATATTAGGTTCGACTGATCTTTTTCTTTTGCTTTTTCCCCCAATTTTCTGAACCAATAAAAAGAGTTGGTTATGTGCACTTAGAGGATCAACGAGAACATATATTAGAGAGATAGACATTTGTTATGGAAGTAAGTGGAGATGTTCTTTTATTTTTCATATTTTTTTTTGGGATTTTGCTGAGCTGTAATGAAAATTTGTTATGTACTTTAAATGAGCTTACCATTGTGTTGTACTTATACATGTAGTTGTGTTAAAACTGCAGATTGTCTTAGTAACTTGTTTTCACTTCTTCTGAATCTTTTCATATTTTCTAATTTATGTTTTGGTGGTTGGGATAGAGAGTGGGTTCGACTGAGGTCATGGTACTCAGGTCACAGGTGCATTACCAATATCAAAATCACAAGAAAACTGGTTACATATATCCCCTATTTTAGCATGAAATAGCAATTTTCAAATCAATCTTTAACTTTTTAAACCAAAGCTGAACACCAAGCAATGTTTATTTGTTTATTATAGAATTCTAGAAAGAAATTAAAATTCTACAGATGCAATCATGCAAAAACAAGAAATGATGAAATCCAATTAGGGGTGGGCATCGGTCGGGTTTTCAGATTTCCGGGTCGGGTACCCGATGTTGTCGGGTAGCGAATATAGCTACCCGACCCGATCCGATATTTTTGGGTACCCGACTTTTCTACTAGAAGCATGGGACAACTTCTTCGTCAAGTATTTATACCCATCATTCACTGCAACCGTCTTCTTGTTTGTTGCTGGAACAGTTGCCTACGGAGTTTTAAAGTATGTGCAGAATGAGAATCTAATATTGAAAACTGAACGTTCATTGCAACACCGAATCATTTTTCTGGTCGGAAAAGGTGAATCTAGCTTTGCTGCCATTATAAGTAGTTTCAGAAATGGCTTTTTCTTGTATTACTTGTCATGGCCGTGATGAAATTCACAATGACATACAAATGTTCCTATGAGAAGAATTGGGCCCAATTTGACCCTATGATTGTGATAAATTGATGTTAGTATGCATCCATATGAAAATGCTTCCTTGTTCTCTTTTGTCGAATTTGTGGTCCCTAGTAAATTAGTTGTTCCATGTTGTGCAATCACTTTATCAAGATAATTTTGAGCAGAAGTTCCCTGGAGGCGTGTGATATAATTTTGTCTCTGTATCACATTAGCATCCTCATATCAGGTTCTTATTTTGATTCAATCACTAATCATTTGCTTTTGGTTGGAACAGTTGTTAACTCTGTTGAATTTTCGGAGTTTCTTGTTATATCGTGCTACGTACATTGATAATCTGGATTGATGTTTACAGACTTAGAATTCAACATACCCCTAAATATTTGTGTATCTCTTGTTGAGGTATAGTCCAAGCTACCAATTTTCTTTTATAGTTTTTTTTTTGGTGAAATCCTGTTGCTGTTGGGCAAATTCCCAAATTATAGCCAAATCCTGTTGATTCAGATATATATTTCTTGATGTGGCTGATCATTTTCATTTTGATATTAAATATGGGTTGTTGTTGTTATTGTTTTTAAGATCTTAGGTCATTATTAAGATGGATAAAGAATGGATGTCAAAGAATAGGTTATCACGTGAGTATGAGGATGAAGTCGAATTATTCTTGCATTTTGCAGTACAAAATGCTAGTGATCCTAATGCAATACATTGCCCTTGTGTAAAATGTGGTAATTTAAGAAAGAAAAGTGTTGACATCATTAGGCGCATTTAACTTCTAATGGTATGGATCATTCGATGAGTTGAGTCATAATTATATTCAAAATGTCTACTTTTGAGATTACAGATTGATTGGTATCATTGGTTGATTATAGGGATGGCAAAAATCGCGGGAAACCATCCCTATTGGTACCGAATAAAATGGGGCGGAAATCCCCGATTAATTCGGGGATGGGGATTCCCCGATTATCTAGAAGTGGGGATGAGATGGGGATGGTATTTATATCCCCCGTCCCATCCCCGATCCCGTTTAGATAAAATGGGGATCCCCGTCCCCATCACTATTCCCCATATTTATATTATTAATATTACTTCTATTTATAATACTTTATTTTATTAATTATAAAAATTAAACTCTTAAGTTTTTATAAGTTTACTTGTTCTCATTCTTTATTCTAGAAATTAGGAATTTATTTTGTTTTATTTATTTTAATTATTGGTTATTTTAAATAATTTATTTTTAAAAAATTATTAATAAATATAAAATGGGAATCCGTTTCCCCATGGGAACCCCGTTTCCCAAACGGGATTACCTATTCCCGTGCAGATACCCAAAGTGGGGAATGGTATGGGGATGGTATTTGGGATAAGATTCTCGGGACGGGGATGGTATGTCCAATACCATTTCCGTCCCCCCCATTGCCATCCCTAGTTGATTAATTGGATTCGTGCAGTTTTTGGGCTTTCCTTTTTATATCTAATTGCTGATACTTGAAGTTTGATTTGTTTTGATGTGTGATCATCCATGTAGGATCTGCTTTATATTTACTATCACTTGTAGTGTATGGAAAATGAAATTTTGTTTTGCATTGACTTCTAAATATTATTCCTCATCTTATTTTGATTATTAATTATTTTGCATTATCTGAATTTTATGTGTTGGGGTATAATTTTTCAGCGAGTTCGAACCTAGCTGCCTCGATTGTTCAGATTGTATCTTCCGATTTTGAAACTATGACTTTTTTATTCATTGCAATGGCAGTGTGCTTCTTACTTTACTGTTGATAGGGTGTGCTTTGACTGAATTATTTGTGCATGATTGACTAGGCTGCATTCACCGCGTAACAAAGTACTTTATTTCTCAAATTGATGATAAATCTCAAGTTAAAAATGACAGTGCAGAAGATGCATTTGATGATAAATCCCAAGTTAATATTCAATTCTATGAAATGGAGATTCACTTAAATGCAGAGATTCAACTAATGGAGATACACTCAAGCACTGACTTCAGCATACGATGCTTGCAAGTTTGAGGAAGAATAGAGTTATAAACCAGTAATAGGCCAAACCCATGAACACAACTTGCAACTTCACTTGTCTATGTATAGAACCTATACGTATGTTAAGAATAGAGCTTACATATATACTATAATTCTCAATGAAAAAATGAAGATGAAATTATACGTATGTTAAAAAGCTTAAGGAATGCAATGAATCGGATTGATGATGGTTTTGGGCCTAACTTTCCCGTAATTTCTTGGGACCCTTTAATGTCCAATTTAACAGTCAACCATAAGTATTGTAGAAAAGATTAAAACAATATACAAAAGTCATAAAGTTGTGGACCATGTAGGTGGCACTGCACAAATTAGTGATTCCAATATATAATCTGTGGCATCTTTTTCAATTTTCAGGTACAGTAGTCATCAATAGCTATTGGTGAAGCAAGAAAAAAGAGTATTTTTCTATCTAAATTTGATGTTACTCGCTACAGCTAGCTGTAATTACTAGTAATTGTTGATATTGTAGTTTAAAGTAGAAATGGGATTTTGTTTATCGATGTCCTGCATTCACGAGGCTCATGTGTTGGAGTATGTGATACAGATGGATTGCAAGAATACCATTTTCACCAAAAAAGGTAATTGAAGAAGTTGATGAGACTGAATGCAGCTAGCAACCAATAAAACAAGTCAAGCCTATCCTTGTTGAGGTCATTGTCACTCAGCCAACCCCCTCCAGTACCTGTTGAAGTAACTCTGTTCACTAAAGAAACCAAAAGGGAGCTCAGATAAAATCCAAATGAATAGGAACAGTAAGTCATGGCTGTTAGGAAGGATTGCATCCCTTGGATTGATTGTTTGTAGAAAAATTCAATAAGTCCCACCGCAATGAACATTTCTGATAGGCCGAATATCAGAAACTGTGGAGCTATCCAGAAAATGGACAGCGATTTGTTCAACTTCAAGGCGGCGTTTCTTCGCTTGGGCTCGATAATTGCTGCTGAAACCATAGAGAAAGTGGCGATAAAGAGGCTTCAACACTAAAAAAGCTTATAGGGATCAAGAATTTATTACGGATATATACACATATATGCACTAACAACTTCAAGTATCAATCTTCATTGAAATACTTCATGAATGCTTGAGCACTAACAAAGCTCTACTGCAATCAATGGTAAAATATACAGTTTCATATTTTTTCCTTTTTGAGGAACATATTTCAAATAGTTTAAAATTGTGTAATTTATAATTTTGCAAAGTGATTAATAGTTGGTTTTTTCCAAAGAACTAAGAAAATGCCCGATGAATGGAGAAAAAGTATATTGATACCTATATATAAAAACAAAGGGGATATACAAAATTGTGCAAATTACGGGGAATTAAATTAATAAGTCATACAATGAAACTATGGGAAAGAGTTATAGAAGCAAGAATAAGAAATGAAACTAGTATTTTAGATAATCAATTTGGCTTCATGCCGAAGATCCACAATTGAAGCTATACACTTAATTAGACGATTATGTGAATAATATAACGAGAGAAAACAAGATTTACATATGGTTTTTATTGATCTTGAAAAGGCATACGATAGAGTTAACCATGATATAATGTGGCGTAATGGAAAAAGAGGAATAAAAATAGCCTACATAGATGCCATAAAAGATATGTATGATGGTATAACAACATGTATAAGGACACCAACATGAATATCTAGTGAATTCCCAAACATTATTATAGGTTTGCGTCGGATCCGCTCTAAGCCCGTACCTTTTTATCCTAATAATTGATGAAATCACTAAACACTTACAAAAATCCATCCCTGAATGTATGTTATTTACGGTCGATATAGTTTTAATTGATGAAATAAGGGAAGGAGTAAATGCAAAATTGGAAGTTTGGAGAAAAGCACTCGAATCAAAAGGTTTTACTATAAGTAGGGCTAAAACAGAATACATGGAATGCCACTTTAGTAAAAACAACAGGAACAATGAGACGAAGGTTAAAATTGATGGACATGAAGTGAGTATAACAAATAGTTTTAAATACTTAGGATCTATAATTGAAGAGAACGGAGAAATCAATAAAGATGTCACACATAGGATCCAGGCGGGTTGGAATAAATGGAGGAGTGCATCTTCTATCATTTGTGACCGTAAAATACCATTAAAATTGAAAGAAATTTTTTATAAAACGGCCATAAGGCCCGGAATGCTTTATGGAGCAGAATGTTGGGCGACTAAATATGAACACGAACAAAAAATGAGGGTAGCAGAGATGAGAATGCTAAGATGGATGTGCAGACACACTAGATTAGATAGAATAAGAAATGAACACATTAGAAACAAAGTGGGAGTAGCACCAATAGACGAGAAAATTAGAGAAACAAGATTAAGATGGTTTGGACATGTTTATAGGAGACCTTTAGATGCACCTGTGCGACGTTTAGAAGGTAGAGAATCACTCACACAAATCAAAATAGGAAGAGGTAGGCCTAAAAAGACTTGGAAAGAAGCTATTAAACATGACATGTTATACCTAGAAATAAACAAAAATATGGCTTATGACCGTAAACGATGGCGCGATATGATCTGTATGGCCGACCCCACGTAGTGGGATTAAGGGTTAGTTTGTTGTTGTCGTTGTTGTTGTAGTTCCAAAAAGGTCAATACACTCCAGCACAAACTGATGAAGTGCGTTTGGAGTGGGCGAATTGCATACAAGATCACATGTTTGAGTAGAACAGGTATTCAAACTACCCTTGACTTGGCTAGAATTTTGTTTGTGAATAGTTAAATTTGTTTGGTTTATTGTTTGTGAATATGTTTATTGATGAGTTGTTCTGCTTATGTTTTTGGATATTTCAAACTGGAAGAGGACATGGAAATAGAGAACAAATATCAGTTGTTTCTAAATAATCCCATGTATTACATTTTCCTCCTCCTTTCTCACGCTGGCCAAACCCCATCTCACCATTCTTGAAATACAAACCACTCATAAAACTCTTAATCCATTGTTTATTGCGTGAGTGCTCAAGAAAATTCAAAAAAAAAAAACATTTTTGTTCTACATTTTCGATGTGGGCTCTTGCCAAGAAACCAAAGGGTTGAAGAAATAAAGAAGCTTTATGTGATTGAAATATAACAAGAACCTGAAATTGGTTTATATTTCTGTTATTTTCTGAAGCGAAGATATATGGACCTAGAAAAACCCAAAGCACAGAGGCTTTACCAAGTTTAGAGAGGAAGCAATGTAAGCCCCTTTTTGTTATGCCTCGTTTGGTTGATTATTTGTTTGTTATTGATGATTGATTAGCTGAGAAGGGGATTTCTTGATTTTGATATGTATCTTTACTTAAACCAATAAATTGGTTTCTTGTGGATATGTGGTGAACTTTCTTGCTGTTTGTAATTGGGTCATTTTCTTGTCATTGGATATGACAATTGGAGATATATTTCCTTTATGTTGCAGATTATAATTTTATGAATGTTTGATAAGATCAAAATAGTCAAATATTATTTTCACTAGATTTTATCATATGAGGATGAGTGTGTTGATTTAAATTTGCAGGGATGTGAACTTCTCATATTTGCAAGTTCATTAAAATTCCTCTTCTCAATAGTAAAATTCGAAGTTCATATCGATCAAAATTATTCAAAACTCATCTGTATAGTGTGTATTTCGTTTGGCGTGCAACTATGTATAACAACTAAATAAATTTTTTCTTTATCTTTATTTCATTTGTGCATAAATTTCCATTGAGCTTATTGTTTTATGAGTTAGAGAACAACGTAGGTTATATTGTCATGTATTTTTCTTCTGTATGATTCAGACGAAACATTTTATATGTGCATAGATTATTCTTTCATCAAATTTATAATTTGGTGTCAATTGGGATGCTCTTATGGTTGTGATTTTGGTATATTATAGGATGATTATATTGAGAAAGGGTTCTTGTTATATTTATGCATTTAGTTGGTCCGATATATCATAGAAGTTGATTCCTAATTACTTAAATAATTGGCCCCTAATTGACCTACATGTTTATTTATTTATTTATTTATTTTATTATTTCTCTTAAAGTGAAAATCTTAGTGAAATTATGTGTTGGGTGATACGTATGTTAATATTTATAAACTTTTCTACTTAAAAATTTAATATTATACCCATCTTTTCGGGTTGTTTTCTGCAGGATCGAGGGGTCGAAGGATGTTTTGAGGCGTGTTTGTTCTATATTCACTAGCACTCATTAGATTTTGTTTATAAACATTACTAGTAAGGATTTGCAATGTAAGTTGACAAATTGGGAACTATGAGGCCCCTTTAAGTACTTGTTTGTATAGCCACATTTTTGCCTTTACGTATACTCGTTGTTCACATTTTCAATGAATGGGTTAATGCAAGTTATATTTTTAATGCGATTGTACTTATTTGTTTGTTGTTTTAGATTGGTGAATATTGGTGCTATTATTGTTAATTACAGGGATTTTTGGGTAAAAAACATAATATTGTTCTACGAAATGAAATCAGTTAGAAAACAAACAACATCGGTTATAAAGTGATGTGTAAAATGAAACCGACATCAGTTATGCTAATTAAGACATCGCTTTCAGAATCGATGTCATTTCCTAACTAACTAAACAAAAATAACAACGCTTATTAACCATTGTGGTTGCCGGTATCAACATTGGTTAAAAACCGATGTTAATGACCGATGTTGTTAAAGGAAACAACATCGGTTAGAAAATGTTGTTAAATAGTTGACACTTTAACAACAAGGGCTTTAACATCACTTATATTTCTTAATAAACATCATTTTTTAAACGATGTTGTTTCACTGTTTGACATCGGTTAAAACCGATGTTGAAAACCCCCCTTTAACAACAGGGCTTTCAACGTCGGTTTATTTCATCATTCGACATCGGTTTTTAACCGATGTCTATTACTTTTTTTTCCTGTAGTGATAGCTCTGTTGCCTTTGGAATGACCTTTGCTGAGTTCTAGGTCTTTGCCATCTAGGCTTGTATTCCATAGATCTTTGCTGATATTTCATATTGTTCCAATCAACTTGGTTTGGGTAGTTTCTATCATTCCCATCATTTGTGTTTCTTTGATAGAACTTCTGGGAATTTTGGTAGCTCTGTTTCTTCTTCACAGTATTTCTGTTTTGGAGTTTCTTTGAGGAACTCTGCTTTGGATATTTTCTCACTGTCTTTTCAAAGATACTCAATCGGGCGATTTTCCTTTCCCTTTATATCGAGGCCGTTTGTTTGTGATTGTGCTTTGGAATTTGTGTGTGCAACATTTGGTGTCTTGGGTTTTGAGATGCTTCATTACTTGAAGATCCCTTTTCAAGATCACTCTTGAGTTTGACTATGCACAAAGGAATTAAATCCTATGTCCGTCTTGTCTCCACATTCTTTTTGGCTCATGATAAGGTCATCCAATGATTTAGATGCCTTTGTGAGTGAAGCAATCACATTTTTGAGATCATTTTCTCTCTTTTCTATAGCGACTATCTCTCTCATTAATTTAGCATTTTCACCTTCAACTCTTTGTTCTCATCCTATGTGACTTAGAGTACTCGGCTCCTTAGTCATTTGTGAGTTTTGGCTTTTGAATGGGTTGTTTTCCTCATTTAATAGTGAGTGTGAGGATTTAATGTGCTCAAAGTCTTTCATCATTTTGAATCATAAAGATCGAGTGGGTGATGAAGTGTGTGTGTCACGATCAATATCAATAGAATCGAATGAGATGAGTTAGAATGTACCTCATCTTCTTGGTCGGGAGTTGATCTTGTTCCTTAGCCATTAGACATATTAAGGCTTCTTCTTTAGAGTCACTTGAGTAGTCACCACTACTCTCTCGAGTCTTTGTTTCTTTTGACTTACCAGATCGCCAGCCGATCTCGGACCAACATTGCTCTTTTCTTTTCTTGCCTTCTTTCTCTCAAGACTTTTCTTTCTTCATCATTTCGTATTTATTGACTAAAGGATATGGACAAATCAATGGCAAAGTGTCCTGGTTGTCTCCTAATTCCAACACAAGTTTTCAACTTTTTGATCCTATCTCATTTCTTGGGTTTTACTCTTTGATATTCGACCTTTTGATACTCGGCTCTCTTTGGTGGCCTATCTTCCTTGACTTGGAGGGAGGAGTCAATGTCTTATGGAGGATTCACCTTTGTTTCTTTTGAAGTTCTTGTTGGAGAACTTGTTGAATCTTTTAACCATCAAGGCAATCTCCTCCTGGTCAATGACTTCTTTGGTCTCAGCCTCTCTTCCCTTCCTCGACTATGAGTGCGAGTTTGTTTTGGGCAATCGCTATCTCCTCTTGATCCTTTCTTCTCGTTCAAACTCATAGGCTTTGAGGTCCGAGAATAGTTCATGATTGGATGTTTTTGATAGGTCCATCGAGTGCCTTAGAGCCATGGTCTTCATTTCCCCCACCGGGAGGCTCTCAAGATCTTCATACACATCTCCTTCTCGTGTGTATTCTTTCCAAGTCTTTGAGAGCTCATTCGTAATTTCAAATGAATCTAGCATATACGGTGGTCCATAGTTTCACATGCAAGCATTTTAAAGTTTTCAAATTTTTGAACAACAACATATAATTTGTTTTGCTCAGATCCTTCACAAATTAAGGTTAATTTATCCTAGATTTCTTTGGTTGTTTTGCAAGATTTGACTTTGTTGAATATGGCTTTGTTCAAAGTATTGTAAAGTATATCCTTGGCCACATTGTCAAGGTTGTATCTTTTCTCTCATCATTTGTCCACTCAGCTCTTGGCTTTTCAACCATAGTTGGTCAGGAGGAGCGACCTCCTCTTCCTCAGCTATGGCGTCCTCTCCTTGCGACTTTGTTCACTTTCATTATTTGCAGTGGCCCATCCTCTATGATTATCCACATTTCATCATATAAAGTTGATAGATGAGCCGCATAGGTATTTTTTAGGTCATCAAATTCTTCAATGGTGAACATAGGAATGCGTGTCAAATTTGCTTCCATGATAATAAATTTCGTTTAAAAAATGGCTTTCAAAGAATGGAGATCTAGTTCAAAAGAAGAACGGTCGGAAGTCTCAATGAACCAACCGTTCGATACCACTTGTAGGTCCCGGGGGTGTGAGTGTAAGGTTTAGAAGGGGGTTGAATAAACCTTACCAACTTTCCGATTTAGTCCTTTTAAAATTGTTCAGAGTTAATTTCGCAGCTAAGTCCTTGATGGACAACTAAGTTAGTTAACCAGCAGAGTTAGCCACTCAACAGACTCGACTGAGCTATTGATAGAATAACTCAGTTGCTTAGACTTATACTTAACTTGGTTGTGATAAGATTTTCAACGGAAGACTTAACACCCTTGAATTTGGTTTAAATGTGTTTTAACACTTGGTTTTAGCTCTTTGGTAAATATCAATTGGATAGCAAATTATCAGCAGATATTAAATAATATGTAGTAAGTAAATGCTGAAATGTAAATGACACAATAAATTTTATAGAGGTTCGAAGATGGGGCAATTCTTCTAATCCTCTCTTCTCCAACTCTTGGAGGAATCCACTAAGTATTGATCAGAGTACAAAGTGGTTATCGATCCCCAGATGCAAGTCTTGATCACACGGTGACTTGATCCTTTGGGACTCGATCGGAGATGCCTTGGTCACACACTGGGAGATGCCTTGGTCACTCGCCTTCTTCTTCAAGGCATTTGCGCTTTGCTACTACAACTCACTTGTTCAATCTTCTTAGATTTGATCACGAAGCCCTCCAATAACTTGAGAGTGGTTCGATCTTGAACCTTTCTCTGATCCTCCTTGGAATGTAGACCCTTTTGATTCTTCAAAAATTTTCTCTTCAATGAGTTTGAAGTTATCTTTCCTTCACAAACTTGGTGTTGGATTGATTTCTTTGAAATTTAGGCTTGAGGATTTGCTTGAATAACTTGAGAATATTTTTGCGGAGTTTGGTGGAATAATAGCTTGAGTGTTCGTGGTTGGTGACCTTCTCTCAAAGTGATTCCTCGCTTTTTATAGTGAACTTTCAAAAATCGCCCTGAGTTGAAGAGATAGCCGTGATTTCAAAAGTCACCTGTATTCGTTGGCTTGTCTTGTTGCGTTCTTGAAATTGATATTTCCTCGTATTGAATGAACCTTGACTTTTCAGGGTTCTCGACACAGTGCGATGCTTCCCATTGGTTTATTCCTTTTGCACGCTTCTGGGACTGAGCACTTTAAGAAAGGCAGCATGGAAGTATTACTTGTTTAAGTAACTTTCTTGACTTCTGTGCAACGGATCCTTTTTGATTGTCTTGACTTGATGCGAGTTTTTAACTTCCCCAGGTGACTTGAGTCGGCTCTAATCATTAGACGACTCATCTGTCACTTCAACTTGAGACTGGCTATCTTGAGTTGACTTGACGGACACTTCACATAGTCAGATGTATCAGCGCTACTCCTTCACCGATTTCTTATCTTCTTTTCCTTGCTACACTCACCGCTTTACAAATGAGTCTTCATCCGATCTCGGTGACTTTTGTATATCCAGGCATAAGCGAGCTTGACTCGACTAAATCGTATAACCCTATCTATTACAATGCAATTTTCAAAGAAAATAGGGTGTCAACTTTCTAGTCTAAGTTTTTCATGGCATTCATCAAAATCTAAACAATAATTTCCCAACACACATCGACTTTCTTAAGGATATAACTAAGTAGTATTTAAAAATGTGTAAATTTGGTTAAACACACACCACTAACACGTGTAGACCTTATATAACTATGTAACTTATATATATATATATCCGTTTAATAAATATATGTTCATATTTTATGGATAAGTGCAACTTATCTGCCTTCATTAGATTATTACTAATTAAGACTATAATTTAGTTATTCTTTAGAAGTTATCAAAGCCCACTTAGAATGTATATCTCCAAGCTGACTTAGCATTCTAGGTACACGTGCAACTATATGGATATATGACTCATGAATTCTTCTAATTTAGCCACCAACTATGTTCAGCCCCATTTTCATTATATTTTAACCAAATATCAACAACTCATTACTTTAATCTAATGTTATAATACATATTGATATATGAGAGAATCGCTTACAAGAAAAACCAAAGAGACGGCTGAAAACAAGTTAACAGAGAAAGTGAGAGATAACGTGCAGTGCTAGACATACGCGGGGAGAGATTTTATAAAGCTTCCAAAGGTATATATTCACTTTTTATTTAATTCATAATTATAATCATATGAGACCGATTTAAATACTGATTTTGGTTATGAGGAAAAAAATATGTGCATAGCTTACATGTAATTAAATTGCAATAAAGATATCTTTTGTGTTAACTTATAAAAAGTAGAAAGATAGGAACTAATTTGGGTTTAGAAATTGAATGTTGGTAAAGGCCTTTTGTTGGCCTTCAGATTAATGCAATTGGAGTAAGAGTTTTTATTATGATTGCTTTGCGCCAAAAAAGCACTCAGATAACGCTTTTTTTCCCCTTCAGATAGCGTTACAAAGTGCTATCGGAACGCCCGTTATCTGAAGCCCGATCCTGTAGATAGCGTTTATAAAGCGCTATCTGAGATGCATATTTGATAGCGCTTTTTTGAGAAAACGTTATCCCATATTTGTATTCATTAGATAGCACTCCATAAAATAAGCGTTATCTGATATTAAATTGATAGCGGTTTTGATAAGAAGCGTTATCCCATATTTTAATTAAAGAAGTATTCTCTTACGATGATTTTTTTGCTTTCTGTATTCAGCCAAATTTATGTTTCCCACCATTTAATCATGTGGCCAACAAGAGCAAACTAGATGCAACAGGAGAGCCACAACAAAATTCATAAATCATAAAATTAGAAAATAAAGAGACAAAATTTATCCTAAAATATTGTTTTAACAATATAAAAATATTAAACACTCAATCATTCACTTGAAACTAAAACAGAAGTATCTCAATATAATGTGATAAGAGTAGTTCGCGTCTCCAAAATAAAGCTAATAAGTCTTAGAATTCAAGCAATTATCCGGTAGTTTTCGAACAAGAGTTACACTAAGTTAGCTTTCTTCAAGAACATTATGTGTGCCATTCACTTGGAAACCATTTTCTCAACCTTTGCCGGATCAAGAAGCACATGCCTGTGGATTATAAAAATAAAAGAATAAGACAAGTAACAAATACAATTAAAATATCATTATACATATATAGCCTGCCAAATTAGCATGGTGAAAAATAAATGTCTTGGTCACAGATGTTAATGTTATATCTTTTTCGTCATGGTGAATAGAGATGGCTGAAGCTAAGTAATGTAAAGGCCATCAGTGAATCTAATTCTTCTAAGGCATATGAAATGTCACAATTACATATGAGACTACAAAGAGATTAGTAATTCATGAAATTCCCAATTCAAAACCCTAGACATAAATACAAGTCACATTATCAGGTATGTAAAAATCGTGCTAAATATAGATATGCACGCATGGAAAGAAATATAAAATTAAACCATATACTACCATTACAGTAAACTCCATTGTAGTGTTAGAGTTAAGATAACCAATGCAGTAATCCACAATAGTAATCCACACTAAAACCAAAGTTAACACTAATTAACTTGAGCCCTCAACACAACATCCTGAACATTTAATCTTGATAAGATTATTTCCTCAAACCCCACACACATCACAAACAAACCCCGGTAGTTTCTTGAAAAATAAAAAACAAACATTTTCAAAATGGCAAAAAAAACACCATAACTAAAAAATCATTCAAAAACGAAGAAAAACCCATAAAGAATTTTTAACACAAAAAGCTACAAATACTCAGAGAAGAAGAACAAGCACAATTAGAGCATGAAAATGAAAAGTTCGAGCCAGCCCTCCTTTCATTCCTAATTACAATTTTGCCCCCACCCCACTGACAATGAAATTGACAAACAATACACAAGAAAAGCACCCCAAAAAATTTTTAAAAGTTTTTATGCCCAAGAATAAAACTTTGAGCTCAAAAGAAAATCACCTAATGCAGTGTTATTTACCCAACAAACTAGCAACATAGCGAGACCATTCTTCCCGAACATCATTTATCGTTTTCTTGAATATCTAATGCCTTCGGTACCAGAGAAGTACTATAAAATCTATAATTATATTAAAATAAAATTATAGAATACATGTATCATTTTTTCATAATTTTAATGTGGTAACGGTGAATATTATGTGTTTGGAAAACTGATTTATGAAAAAATAATCTATAAAGCAATGCAGTACACACGATTATCGTAAGAACATAGATCCGGGAAATTGTAAGATTAAATACTTATTGTCGTATATCATCACAAGTTCACAACAATTATAAGAGAATAACTTACTGAGTGTTTTCCTTCGACGCGAAGCACACTTCTTTATACTTTTTGGTAGGAAAATTGGCTACAACGAGCGGCTCAAGACCATGAAGACCCCTCTCCAATTGTCAAAAGAAACAGAGTCTAGCTAAAATTCAGATTTAAAAAAAAAAAAGAATCAGAAGTTATCCATGGGACTAGTCATTTGATGGATATGCAATCAGTAAGAATCTCGCGGAGGATAAAACAAAATCAGGAATATATTATCGGCCTTAACCCATTATAGACGAAGACCATGTCTGACCTTTGTCCCATTTCTGCAAGGTTATGGTGCATTACATCACCTTCTGCAATAATTAAAAATCATCAGTTTGCTTAATGCAGAAGTCATGGATTTCGAACCGCAAATTCACTATTAGCACTTCATTTGATATGGTTAACTCCAACTATTTGATAAACAGATCAACTAACCCACGATCATCCATGTTCTTGTGCCATTCTAAAGGAAATCACACGAACTTTTCCAAAGTAAATAAAATCCAGAAAAAATTAGTTGATCTAAATACTACGGGTTAAATTGAATAAAAAACCACAAACTTGTTCTCTTAATTGGAAAACAAATAGGCACAAGAAAATACCGAGAGTCCAAAATGAAGAATCAGTCTTCACTGGCTGGTATGGTCATGTTGTAATTTATCAAAAGAAAAAAAAAACATTGAAATTCAATCAACAAATTCCAAATATAAGGGTGAAAAACTAACATTAAGGCATGTAGGGTTTCCTTTGGCCTCAACTTCAATGTGCTTGGAATCAATGTTGCAGTAGAAAAGCTTCCAATTATCATCACATGTGCACAAATATAACAGGGTGACTGTGGCAGCCATACACAGAGATTTAGGTAGGAGGGCTGGAGTTTTCCTTTCAGCCTAGGTCAAGCTAATAATTAGCTTTTAATTACATGTCTACAGGAATGAACTCACCAAATAAAATATAAAAGAACCAATCCGCTAAACTGGCACAACTTATACAAAAACTAAACAAATAAATCTAACATGATTTCAAGTCTGTTTATAAATGAATGTAGCCAAGCATCAAATCAACTTCAATAGAGCTTACACAACAGATTCAACTTAAGCTATTTCTATATTGGTTCAGGAAAGTAGATAACATGTTATGTGTTTTTCAATTTATCAGATGTATTACATCCAAAATTGAAGAACATTCATGATACGAACTGTTCTAACACAATTATGAGGTAAATTGCAATCTTTAGTTGCTTACAAGGAAGTGAATTTCTTCCAAACCAAGCCAAGAACTCAAAAATGAGGCAAGCTCGTTCAGTGAAACATATAGATGACTACCAAATTCTAGCCCTGAGTTTTCTAGAAATGAGAGCACAAAAGTCATTTGGTTCGTTGCTTATAATGCTTCAGGAATTTTCAATTAAAAACAATTGTTCTATCTAACACGCCAGGTTCCATGTATTTTAAACACATATAATAGTATAACATACAAGAAACTTTAACAAATGTAAATATCAAACACAAATAATAGATTTAAGCTAACAGGTCCAGAAAAAAAAAATCTCATCTCAGCACATCTCACAAATTACCCCCAAATTCCCCTTTTCCACATATATAAAATTATTTTTCTGTAATCAATTTAACATTTCACAAAATTGGGGATTATAAATTGCTCAGAAATTGTACATCGATAGAGGATTTCTCGACATTAAATTAACTAAAGAGTTCATGAGCGGACATTATCCAAACTGAATAGCAAAAATGTCAAGAGGCGATTAACAAAAACAGTCTCGTGAGGAAGTAATGCACATATCTTCTTCGCAGTCCAGTAGGAGGAAGAAAGGGACTTACCCAAGTCCAAGGTTTCTTCCAACTGTTGTTCACAATATAGTAGACTCGCCTGATCTATGCCATTGAGCGTGGATGGGCAACCAATATGCTATATTTGTTGTTGTCGGCGGAGAGTGGTGGAGGGGCTGGGGTTTTGTTGTGAAGACTGAAGAGAGAATTGGGAGAGAGGGAATAAAGGGAAAAGAGATATAAAAAATATGTACTGTTGGGATCGATGGAGGTACGGTTATTGAGAAAGGGTTTTTGAAGAAAGCAATTGAGCGCGAGAGATAGATGTGCAGGGGATTTTTTTTTTCACAGTTAAGACATTAAGATAACGCTTTGTGCAACAAAGCGTTATTATGACGGAAACTATATAGCGTTTCTTTAGTTAGTGTTATCTTAATAAAATAGACTCGATCGAGAGATAACACTTTAGAATAACGCTTGTTGTTTGAAGCGTTATTCCAATAACATGTATAGCATTTATTTAAATAAGCGCTATATTCAGTTTTCTTCATATAACGCTTAGTTAATAAAACGCTATTATATGGTTTATTGTGATAGCGCTTTCCAACAAAAGTGTTGTCTAAAATATCTGCGAATATTTCAATAGCACTTCCATCTAAAAGCGCTATCGAAATATGTTATCTGAACTATTTTTAAGGCGTAGTGTTGTGATAACAATTCTTCTCCTCATTAAATAGATAAGATATAAAGGAATGGAAAAGCTCCAAATTCTTGACCAATAAAATTCCTAATTAATTTTATTGCTAGTTGTGGATTAGACTATTAAGATAAAATAGTCATACAATGAAAAAGAAAAGGGAGTTCAGTTATCGATTTTATCAAATTAGTAACCAATTCTTTTTCTAATATTAGCTAGGCTAGAGATTGAGATAAAATTAACAAATTTATTTGAGGAAGATATGTACATATATATATATATAGTTAACGAGGGCAACAAGAATACAAATATGAATTGAGGAATGCATTAATTAAGTAAAGAATCATATGAATAGGGAATTTATTATATGTACATGCCATATATATAACGTATGTATAATTTAATTAATGCTAAATCTTTTGTTCAAACCTGTTACACATTTTTATACGGAATTAGGTCAAAATCACGGATACCATGGCAAGTAAGGCCTACTAGGCGAATCAAGAGAATAAGAACACAAATTGTAAGTATATATAATCTTTTAGCTTGTTATTTGACTTGTGTGATTATATGATTAACGTGTTGGAATGAATTGCTTACTTGTTTGGATATAGTGGTTAGAATCTTATTGTGCTCTAACGTGAATCGTGTGATTCTCTATGGTTTGCATGATACTTTGATGAAATTGAGATATATGATCTCTATGTAATGAGATAATTGAAATGAAATTGAGATATATGATCTCTACTGATGTTATTGATATGGGAATGAGATATGCGATCTCTACTGATATTATTGATAAGAAAAAAAAATGGGATTACAGAAAATGCATTCATCAGAGATTAATGGATTCTATTATGGCCACTAATGACCTTCAATCACGAAATTACGGATATCCGAAATTATGGATTATGAAGTACCGACGGCCACCCCGAGTTCACCGAACTCTACGTGAATTAAGAATTACAGAGTGCCATGGCCATCTTCGTGATCACGATTTATTCTTGGTATTAGGCGGCCCATACGGAAAAGAATATGACCAACCACATGCATTTTTATGTGTTTATGAATATTCTTAGCAAAAGGGTGTGAAATGGTTACATATGAGATGTGCTTATCGATGTTAAATAACTTGTTATCGGATTATACTTCTTTGAGCTTGCAACTCACCAAATGCAATATTGTCAATTTTTAGTTCTGTAGATAAAAGTTGATCCATGAGGTGTGACAGAGGTTTAAGTCATGGATCAAAGGTCGCGTTTGGATTTCAATCATTCTCCTCACTCATCATTTGCATTTCATATAGAGAGTCCTGTTTTGATCGTATATAAAAGGGCATGATCGTTAATGTCTGTAATATGGATAAATGCACATTTGTGAATAAGTGTTGTTAAATCTTTTTAAGTGAATGCTTGACTTGGGAAAAAGGGTTACAAATCATGATTAACATGCTAATATCATGTGCAACGAAGCCGTGTTGTTTATGAACTACTATTTTTCTGTTATAAAAATACGTGCTATAAGGGTAAGGGTGTTACAGGAAAGGTCAACATCACAAGGGTGCAGACAGGAAAAGACAAGCCAACGAACACAAAGTGACATTTGAAACTAACCTATCTCTTCAACGGGCAAATTTCAAATGTGCACTATAAAAGATCGATGAAACATTTGAGAAAAGGTTATGAATGACAGATCTTTTAAGCATTATTCAAGCGATTAATCCGCAATATTCTCAAAGCATTTCAAGATATTCCTCAAGCTTAAAACTCGAAGAAACTCGATCCAACACAAGTCGTGAATGAGAGATAACTTCAAGCAATTGAAGAGGAAATATTTGAAGATCTAATAGGGTCTACTTTCCAAGTTGAAGGATTGTAGAAAGGTTCAAAGATCAACAAGTTTCAAGTTTGTTAGAGGGCTTCGTGATCAAATCCAAGAACTTGAGAAGTGGTTGAAGTAGTGACAGTGCCTCGTGAAGAAGAAGCCGAGTCGTAGGAGAAGCATTTGTGTGATCGGTGTCTCTGCATTCACTCCTTTGTAACTTGATCCATTACTCGGTGGATTCCTCCAAGAGTTGGAGAAGAGTGGATTAGAAGAATTACCCCATCTTCGACCACTATAAAAATTACTTGTGTTAATTTACTTCAAACATTTAAATTCTGCATTTACTTTATATATGATGTTAGTTAATATTTGCTATCCAAGCGATAAATAACTAATTGCTAAAACAAGTGTTAAAAACAAGCTTAAAATGAATCAAAGGGTGATAAGCCTCCGATGTTATAAAACCTATAGGTCCCAATGAGTGTGAAGTAAGGTTTAGAAGGGGGGTTGAATAAACCTTACCAGATTTTCGATTTAGTCCTTTTAAAATTATTCCACAGAGTTGACTCAAACAGTTGTGTCCTTGATGGATAGCTAAGTTGGCTTTTCACTAAGTTACCCCGCTCAAGACTCTATAGAACTGTTGATAGTATAACTCTTTGCTCAAGCCTAATACTTAACTTGGATGATTGGTTTTTAACAGCAGAAGACTTAACACCATTGATTAGATTTTAGCTTGTTTTAAACATTTGATTTTTAGCACTCGATTATTTATCAGTTGAATAGAAAATATAATACTTGACAGAAGATATAAAGTAAATGTGCAGGAAAGTAAGTTCGTTGAAAGTAAATGACACAAATATTTTTATAGAGGTTCGAAGATGGGGGTAATTCTTCTAATCCTCTCTTATCCAACTCCTGGAGGAATCCACTATGTAACAAATCAGTTTACAAAGCGGTGAACAATCTGGAGACAACCTTGATCCCACAGTTGGCTTCTCTTGCGACTTCGGCTTCTTCACGAAGCGGCCGCCATGCTACTTCATCTCACTTCTCAAGTTCTTGGATTTGAACACGAAGCCCTCCAACAAACTTGATAATGGTTCGACACGGGAACCTTTCTACAATCCTAGCTTGGAAAGTAGACCCCTTTGTTTTCTTCAAAAGTTTCCTCTTCAACAGATTTGAAGTTGTCTTTCCTTCACGGCTTGTGTTAGATCGATTTCATTCGAGTTTCAGTGCTTGAGGAATTGCTTGAATGTTTATGAGAATATTGCAGTTAAATGCTTCAATATTGCTTTCTTGTTTGTGGTTGAGGTAACCTCTTCTCAATAACTTCCTTAGCCTTTTATAGTGCACATTTGAAATTTAGCCCATTGAAGAGATATGCTAATTTCAAATATCACTTGTAATTGTTTGCTTGTCTTGGTCGCGATCCTTGATGTTGACCTTTCCTCGTATTAAATGTCTTTGCGGCATTGCGAGTGCCTGGCATAAGGTGCGGTGTTTCCCATTCGTTCATTCCTTTTGCATAATGCAGGACTAACACTTTGGGCGACAACTTTGACATATTACTATATTGAGTAATATATTCTTGACCTTAATCAACGGATCTAAGTCGATTGTCTTGACTAGATCATTGCCTATACCCCATGTGACTTGAGTCGGCTCGGTCGTTGGATAACTCAATCATCACTTTAACTTGAGACTTGACTTCTTGGGTTGACTTGACGACACTTGTTGTTCCCCAATGAATCTTCTTGATCGATTCCTTGACTTCTGCATGGCATTACTCAACCGACACACAACGAGTCTTTACATAATCCGATTGACTTCTTGTAATCCTTGGCATAGTGACTTGACTCGGCTTTTCCATTTATCTATTATAATACAAATTACAAGGAAAATGTGGTGCCAACTTCCTAGTTTAAATTTTACATGGTATAATCAAAATCTACTCAATCAATTTCTCAACAATGTGCATTATGATTATGGTGCGATAGATGGCAACCTCTTGGGTGCGGTTGAGCGAGTTGAGTGCAAGGAACCTGGTACATGGATAGTGGTCGCATTCCCGGACATATGACAGGGAATAAAAGAAAATCCCGATTCAAGGAGATCAAAGGTGATAAAGTCATATTTGGAGGAAATGAAGCTCGGGGAGATCAAAGGCACATGATCCATTAAGAATAATGGTGGAGATCACAAATGTTGCTTATGTTGAAGGCCTCAACTTCAACATGTTCAAGATCGACCAACTTTGTGACAAAGGCTACAATGTAGGATTCAACATGGGAATATGCGATTAAAGATCTTGAATCGAATGAAATTGTGCTACAAGGAACAAGACAAAAGAATATGTATGTAGTGGATTGGTCTACTACCACACCAAGCACATGTATGAAAGCAAGGAGTACATCCGAATCCAGTTGTTTGTGGCATAAAGAAGTGAGTCACTGAATTTCAAGACAATCAACAAGCTAGCAAGAGTCCTCTTGTGGAAGGATTGCGAACTTAGTGTACAAGAAAGAAATCATATGTGATGCATGCCAAATGGGAAAGCAAATCAAATCATCATTCAAGGATAAGCAAGTCCTTCTTCAACCAGGATATTGCATACATTTGCATATGGATTTATTTGGTCCAGTTGAGACAGCTAGCATCGGTGGAAAGAAATACACCTTAGTGGTGGTGGATGACTATTCAAGATATACATGGACCATTTCCATGTGTAAAAAGAAGATAACAACTGCAGAAATTGCCTTAGGCGATGAGAAGAGTTCAAAATGAGAATAGTCAAACCATTATAAAGATAAGATCGACACGAACCGAGTTTGTCAATGGGATAATAACTCGGTATTGTTTTGAAATTTAATGCTCATGAGTTATCGAACTCCACAAAGAATGGAGTAGGTGAAAGAAGGAACAAAACTCTCAAGAAATTTGCGCAAGGACAATGTTAGTTGAAGTTGGATTGCCTAAGAGATTTTGGTGAAGCCATAAATACAACATGCTATACTCGAGAATAGATGCATGATTAATGTGCAATTGACCAAGACTCCCTATGAGATTTGGACAAGGAGAAAGCCAAATGTTGGACACTTTAAGATATTTGGATGTAAATGCTTAATCCACAACAATGGCAAGGACAATTTGAAGGCTTTTGATGCTAAAGTTGATGAAGGTATCTTCTTAGGATACTCGGTGAGACTAAAGCTTATAGAGTGCTAAACAAGAGGACTATAGTCGAGAAGAGTCTATCCATGTGGTGTTTGATGAGTCCAATGTAAATGGAGAAGACATTGATAAGTTAGTTGATAAAGCGAGAATCAACCAACTATGCGAAGAGTCCTTATATGGAAGCGGTGAGAGCACTCAACCACGATGATGATGAGATAGCTGAATCTCAAAGACAATGGAAGGTTTGCGGTGAATAACGATGAAGAAAAGCTGGTCAAGACAACTTAGCTACAAGACGGTGAATCCAGACACTTACTCCAACCTAATGTGATATGGTGAGAGACCATCCACTGAGTTAATCATTGGAGATGTTAGAGATGGCATAAGAACAAGATCCAAATCACATCATGAAGCAATGTTCACTATGAATACATCAGTCAAGATGGAAGAGAATTTAATGAAGAAATTTGGTATGGAAGAGAAGTCATCAGTGAAGATTCCTATGAATACATCAGTCAAGATGGACATGGATGCAGATGGAAAAGTTGTTGATCAAACTAGATATAGAGCCCTCATTGGATCATTGCTCTATCTAACAGCAAGCATGCCGCATCACCTTTGCAGTAGGTGTATGTGCTAGATTTCAATCTGCACCAAAAGAGAGTCACATGACTGCAGCCAAAAGAATCCTAGGTTATTTGAAGGAATGCCAAGAAGTTGGCTTATGGTATCCAAAGGAAGGAGGATTCAAGCTGGTAGGATACTCAGACTCGATTATCTTTGGATGTAGAGTTGACAGGAAGAGTACATCAGGTACATGTCAAATGCTTGGAAACAAATTAGTTTTTTGGTTCAACAAGAAACAAAATTCAATAGCTACATCCACAGCGGAAGCAGAGTACATAGTTGCTGGCATCTGTTGTGCCCAAGTCTTATGGATGAGACAACAGCTGAGATACTATGATATTTAAGAAAGAGAGATCCCAATTATGTGTGATAACTTTAGTGCTATTGCAATCACTCAGAATCCAGTGTTGCATTCAAGAACAAAGAACATTGATTTTAGATATCGTTTCATAAGAGATCATGTTGAAAATAAAGACATCACCCTGGAATACTTCTCAACTGATAAGCAATTAGCTGACATATTCACAAAGCTATTATGTGAATCAAGATTTGAAGAGCTCAATAATGAGTTATGGTTAATTGAGTTGAGTTAAGATACTCAGAAGACTCAACCAGCAAAGACAAAAGAAGAGAGAATGTAAAATAAGCAAGTTTCACATTTCAGCCAAGTGAAATAGCCTAGTCGGGAAGTCAGCTGTGTCGAGTTAGCTGACAGCTGAGTGATCTTATGTGAAGAGAGAAGTAGAGTTAAGTCACTTTGGATGATAGTTGAATCATTTATGAGCTAAGTTGACAAAAACACAGTCGTTTTATTCGAGCGGGAATGTTTTTATGGATGACGTCAGCGTAATTATGACTGTCAGTACAAAAGCTGCACAATAAAACATATGATTGGTTATAAATGCTGCTGCATTTAATGTGGGGAAATTAATGCGGTTTTTGATCGCCAAAAATTTTTTGGTTCATACAACTGCAAGTGTACAGTCTAGTTTATAGGATAATGGCAAGCAAGGTCGTATTCCTCAGGGATTGAATCTCAATACACTTAGGCTATAAATTCCAATTTTATTGAAGCGACCGAATATCAAGGATTTTAATAACTAAAAATCGAAAATTAAGAAAATAAATAAAATAATGTTATGAGCCCCACAAGTATTTTCAACATCATTAGGAGAAACCTTAGGCACATAATCTCAACATGTTTCTTCAATATTAAATGCGATTAAAGTTTTAAAAACCAATCCATGCAATTCTATGGGTTGATTCTAAAATAGTTTATTGTGCACATAAATCGTAAATTAATAATAATTGAGGTCTCGATCCATCACAATTATTACTAACTCCCAAAAGATCTTTGAATTGAAGTACTCCCCAAAAATAGAAGTAGTCTCCCATACATTACTCTATTTATGTCTGAATTCGATTTCCGTCTTACTAGAACTCACTTCCGGATTATGGACTAGAAGTATGACATGCAAATTATTGGCAATATAAAAAGAAATTAAGAATAAGCACTCGAATTCATAAAATAGAACGCATGAATTAATTAAGAAAACAAATAATCATATTTAACATAAATCAACAGTTTCGATTATGCCCTAAGATCCAGAAAAATATGCCAAACATTGATTACAAACTCATAGACAAATTCAAATCAACATTATGACATCGTATAAGCACAAACAAGAGTTCTTAGACATAAAAAGAAAACTCCTTCTTGTCGGGATGGATTCCCCTTCCTAGCCCTCGAAGTTCTTGGGCTCCCTAGATGCGAAAGTCATGTGGTGTATTTCGCAACCTAGCCTTCTTCGCTCAGAAGATCTTCGATTCCTTTGTTCTGTGTTATTTGATGTGTTTTTGTTGTATCTAGTTATGTATTTTCGTGCAAGCCTTGGGTCCCTTTTATAGATGCATGGAGAGATCACTTGTAGAGTCCTGGTAGGATTAGGAGAACAATTGAGGCCCGAGAACGTCGCACGCCCATTTCATTCCACACGGTAGGGTCGTGTGATCGAGTGGCCACGGGGTCTTCACGAAAGTTGTAGACCTTTCTCTTACCTTTATATAGCAACTTGAATAACCTCAATATCAATTATGTAGATAAAGTAATGGTCAAAATACTAAACCCAGCAAGTCTTGAAAGCTGTTAGCGCGCTTTGCGTTTTTGAACGAAATTCCTTTTCTTTGACCGTCCATGCTTTTTCCTTGATATCTTTACTCGTACCTTAGCTATTGACCTATACTTTGGAATGTGATATCACTTTTTATCCAATTTTGCTCCATTTCCTGTAAAATTCACAAGAGTACATAGTATCACGCCCAACAAAGAAAACCAAGTAAAACACAATAAATATGCGTGCAAATGCATCAAATATATATCATTTTAAACCCTCAAATGCACGTATATATTACACATATCAAAATCCCCCAAACTTAGAGCATTGCTCGTCCTCGAGCAAATTAAGAAAAATAATATCAAGGGGTAAAAAGAAAACACAAGAACACTATGAACATTAAATAACATTTGACTCCATACTTAAGAAAACCATGTAATTCATAATCAAGAAGTCATCATTCATAAACTCGGCATAATCAATACTCTTTTGGGTACTCGACATCGCGACTCATAAGTAGATAGTGTATCACTCAATTCTCAGAAGTATATGGATAGTGTTTATGCTCAAATTCAATTTAGTGAAAGTAAAACTACCATAGGCTTGCAAATCGTCTAACATTTCGACCACTTTTGTGTGCACAATCTAAGAATCAAAAAGGACTTTTATTAGGTTGTAATGTAATCTCTTTGGTAAAGGTAGGGAAAATTTGGATTAAGTGACTTGACTTGAGCAAATAGAATTTACGCGCACAGACTTATAATTTACCAAACCAATTTCAGCATAATACTCATTTTCTTTTTCAATTCGATTCCACCCTTATTTCTCATTTTTCATACTTAGGTCTTTTTGCTTTTTTTACTTTTTCTTTAACCTCAAGCTTTCATTTTTTTTTTCACAATTTTCAGAATTTTTCATTAGATTTGCTCGATTTTTCTCTTCTTTTTCGGATATATAATATTTTTTTCTTTTTTTGAGCTTCATGATTTTTTACATTTACCCGATATCTTGTTCATTCCTGTTTCTTTTGCCAACTTCCTCTCGTTTTTCATAAATTTTCACATCATCTCCCCCAAACATATTCATTTTCTATAAGCTCAATAAATTTTAGGGATAAAAACATATAAATTTTAAAGACCAATGTGGCTAAGAATAAAAGTTTTGGCTCAAAATTGGCTAACTAGGGAATCATGAGTTCATAGGTAGGGTTTTTAGGCTAAGTAGGCTAAACAAAGATGGCATTAGATCATTTTCAAAAATTGCACACACACATGGCTTCAATAAAGATACCAGAGCAAGTTCTAGAGTTCTATCAATTATGAATGACACACTCAAGAAAAAATAAGTCTGCATAATATAAAGCAGTTTAACGCACAAAAGCTCACATGCTTATTTTTCGCAACATGCTCAAATACCCAATTTTCTTAATACATGCCAAGCAAATAAATAATTTTCCTCCTAAGAATTTATTACATTATTCCCACAAGTATGTTATCCCATGCCATAAAATATTCATAGTAAAATCACAGGGAGTGGGCATCGTATTTGAATAAAAAAACCACACACAAAAGCAATTAAACGTGCTAAAACAAAAATAAATAAAAATCGAAAAAAATTAAAAAATCGATTTTTGTTTTCGAAAATTATAATGCAAAGTGTTCTACATGCAGTCCTAAATGCAATGTAAAATGCAAGAAGTTACTAAATTACACATTCTTGACAACCCCCACAAACTTAAAAACATGCTTCGTCCAAAACATATGAGGAAATTATCAAAAAGAAGATGAATGCGTAAAGAGTACTTACCTGGATCGTTCCGGTGAAGCCGAGAAGCTCGTCCGTCAGATTTGAAATTGGAGAAGCAGATCGCATGGCGGGGTCGTGTGCGTCCACACTCCTGTGTGCATCTGTCTTTTTTTTTCGATTTTGTTTACCCCCGGGGTTTGTCGCGATGTTTCTTGGGTTGTCTCCCACAAAGAACTAAGTTTTTCGTCTTCAGCCATACTCATATTTCTAACATTACTTTCGTTGAACCGTGTCGGTTGAAATCCTTGAGCCCTTATATTTTGTATCATCCATCGACGAATGGCGTTGTACTATTTTCTCGATTAAGTATCGTCTGAGAATTTGTCCTTTTGATGTTGGCATCCCACTGCAGTTGTGATTTAGGCTTCTTGTATCTCCAAAGATTCCCGTCTCGCATTCAACAAAAACAATGTTAGAAACGAAAAAGAAAAAAAAATAAAATAAAAAAATTGAAAAAAGAAAAAGAATATTTACAAAAAATATGCTTCAATTAAGATTGAACTACTTATTACTATATCTAAGTAGAATCTAATCAATCCCGACAACAACACCAAAAACTTGTTCGCCAAAAATATTTTGGTTCATACAACTGCAAGTGTACGGTGTTTTTATAGGATAATGGCAAGCAAGGTCGTATTCCTCAGGGATTGAATCTCGAAACACTCAGGCAATGATAACATCGTATTCCAATTTTATTGAAACGACCGAATATCAAGTATTTTAATAACTAAAAATCAAAAATTAAGAAAATAAATAAAATACATTTATGAACCCACAAGTATTTTCAACATCATTAGGAGCAACCTTAGACACATAATCTCAATATATTTCTTCAATATTAAATGCAATCAAAGTTTTAAAACCAATTCATGCAATTCTTGTGTTCAATTCCTAAAATAGTTTATTGTGCACATAAACAGTAGATTAATAATAATTGAGGGGTCCCGATCCATCACAATTATTATAACTCACAAAAGATCTTTGAATTGAAGTACTCCCCACAAATAGAAGTAGTCTCCCGATACATTACTATATTTATGTCGAATTCGATTTTCGTCTTACTAGAACTCACCTCCTAGGATTATGGACTAGAAGTATGACATGCAAATTATTGGCCAAATAAAAAGCAATTAAGAATAAACACTCGAATTCATAAAATAGAACGCATGAATTAATTAAGAAAACAAATAATCATATTTTACATAAATCAACATTTTTTATTATGCCCCTTAGATCGAAAAATATGCCTTAGAAGCATCAACCTTGACTATCTCGGACTATCTTTGGTGGTGATGGTTGTGATCATGCAAGATAAGAAATTTAACGGGCTGAGATTTTTCAGGCATCATCCAGTAAAGTGATCAACAAGTCCTTGAGGATGATGGGAGTCTTGGATGCTCGTTGGGTTATGGCCTGGTGCTTGGCCATTTGATGGAAGTGAATGGGATTGCCTTGCACCATGGAAAGTCATTCTATGCAAACAAGAAGATGTTTAAGGCAAACCTCTCGGAGCTCGGAGGAAGGCTCGTTAGTCCAAGTGGCTATGATAATCTAGAGGGGGTGAATTGATTATGCCGATTTTTCGCAATTAGACCTCTTTTTCAAATGAACAATCACATATAAGAATAAAGGTGCGGAAATTAAACAACACGCCTCGATTTATAGAGGTTCAACCCACCTAAGGCCTAGTCCTCTACCACTCCGGTATCTCCAGGATGGATTTCAAAAAAAGAAAAAAGATTTTATTAATTACCATAATAAATACAACATCACCTTACAACACCTCCTTGGAGATTACCTCAATAACCTCCGAAGATTACCACAATCTTCTACGGCACCGTGTGAAGATTACCACAATCTTCAACCTTGGAGAATACCAAATTCTTTAACACCTCAAAGAGCACCAAACTCTTCAATAAGAAGATTAGCACAATCTTCTTGCACCTAACACCTAGATCATCCAAGTGTGTTCTTACTCAAGAACACTCACAAGGATATCTTGTGTTGAATGATGAACCCAAAAACTCAAGATTACAATTTTGAGTGCAAGTGTAATCAAGAATTAAGCCTAGACCTCAAGATGTGAAAGTGAAATACTTAGGCTATAAATACAATAAGAGTGTTGAATATGAAAGCTTAGAAATTTGCAGATTTCTTGTTGTGTGCTTGCTTGTGTTGTTCTTCTCTTGTGTCTTCAAATCATCCTCTATTTATAGGAGAATCTTCACAAACATAGGCTCCTCCTTCTTCACTTTTGTCTACAAAAAGAGGATCGGATCACAAGATGTAGAAATAATGTACAAAAATGAAAAGCAAATCTACTGATGAGGATGTCCAACGGTACAAATTTTGCTGTCAAAAGATTACACAGCACGACCGGTCGCCATGTATAAAATTTCGAACGTTGAATGAAATTAGTGCAATCTAGGTACCATTCAGAGGGGGGGTCGACCGGTCAAGGGGGGTCCGACCGTCGCCCTAGGGGTCGATCGGTCGGCCCCAGGTCGGTCCAGACCATCTTGTTTCATTTTTCATGTTTTTAGATATGGGTCGACCATTTGTTCGACCGGTCGACCTCCAAATTGAAGTGTTGTCCAATTTTTGTCAAAAATAAACTTCAAGAAATACTCCAAAAAATTAGTAAAAACATTTTAAATCGATTGGGAGTATTTGGACAACATTCATAAACATTGTTTTGGTATAAAAACACATTTAAACAAAATCATCAAAATCTTGATAAGAACATTTATCTAAATGACCTCCCCTTTTTGATGATTACAAACCAAAACAATTTTAGGACATCGATTTTAAAAACAAAACACATTTTCGGTCTAAAACATCAATCCATAACAAGCAACATTTGTCATAAGTACAAACACTAGGATAGGAGCAAATATATTTCAAAAACATTTTTGCACAAGCTCCCCCTATCAATATGCACATCAAGAACAAGTATAAAAAACCGACTAAAAGCTAAAAGTTTAGCTTTCACAAAATAAGCTTGAATTATTTGAGCTTAGAAGCACCCCCTGTCACAAAGACATCATTAGTCAAGCATAAAAGTCCCTAATACATCAATTGGACTAAGTATCATTCACAACTTTTGGCTTTTAAGTCCCTAATACATCAACATTTTTCCTGTTTCTCCCCCTTTGGAATCATCAAAAAGAATGTTAGCACGATAAAAACATCATACAATCATATCAAAGTGCGCAATTTAAGCGTTTTATCGAGCATTTTGAAAATTTAAGCTTAAATTCCAAATAAAAAGGGAAAAGTTGCTCATTTGATTTGCAAAAGCTCATTTTATTGATAAAACATGATCTCTATAAACTTATAAGACTATTCAAATCAACAGAATCATGTAGGTGATGAATTTTTCATTGAAACATTTTGTCGAACACTTGGCGTGCGTCGAATAAAACAAGAGATATATAACGCCTTTGTAATTCATCTAAGACAAAAAATTTCATCACCAAATGCAATATAACAACATTCATCCAACAACAATCAACATATACATCATACTAATACAAGAATTTTATCAAAATAGCAAGATACAAGCACATTCTCAAGGGTTCAACCCAATTGAGATAAAATGAGAAATTCTTACCAATTGATCGGAGAAGTCGGATGATATGGATGAAATAGAAGTTACATAAACTCAAAAAATATAGATTTTATAAGAAGAAAATCATTTTGAGTGAATTTTGAGTGAAAAATGCGAAGGGTTAGATTTTGGAAGAAAATAGCCAAAATGACGAAATGAAGGACAAAAAGCATTTTAATCCCGAAAATCACCTAGGCGACCGGTTGATGGGTAGGGCGGCCGGTGCCTGCAAGGGTCGACTGGTCGACCTCTCTGTCGACCGGTGCCTGAACACCAGTTCTGTTTCTATCTGAATTTTGCACAAAAAATCCGATTTTTCACCCCTAAGTTTTAAAAACATGAAAATAGCAATCATAGACCTCATTCAATATACATTATGCCTAAAAAAGATCGAAATGAGGTAAAAGACTCGTGATTAACGATTAAAAACAAATGTCCGTGAGTTATCTTTGAGACGGAATTAAACACATCTCAAATTTTTGTTTAAGAAGTACAATCCCTTAAAAAATATTGAATCTCAATATATTTTGTTTGGTTATGAATGACCATTTGTTGAGAAACTATTTTCACCGAACTTGTTATCCCGAAAAATATTTAAGGTTTTAAAATTTTGGATAAAACAAGCCATAAGAAGAAGTGCCTTTCAAATATTTGAAAACTTCTTTTAATGGCACTTTAATGAGATTCGTTGGGATAGTTTTAAAATCGAGCATATATGCATAAGGCATGAAGAATTTCGAGTCTATAAGAATAATGAAAGTTGATAAACATACCTCGAATTTATTTGTCAACCAATATGCCTTTCGCAATCTTGACACTTTAATGACGTAGATGGCAATGGATGAGTCTCACGATCATTTGTTCCTTAATACCAATATTTCTGCAAAAACTTGACAAAATATATTGCACAAGAGCATAGTGATATCGAATAATATACACAATATTGAACAACATAGAAGTTGAACAAGTAGCACATACTATGGTATTTAAGGAACCAACAAAAGTTTGATAAAACAAGTGCTTATTGAACATCCATATAAGGTCTCTTTTGAAATTTGAAAATCCGAGAGTATAAAATTGAGACCTCATTTTTAAGAAACATTTTTATAAAGAATTTTGACAATCAATACAAAAATTAAATACACAATGTGAAATTCATACTACAAGAAGAGGATAAGAGTTAACAATTTTGCCATTGCAAGGTTGTATCTATCCCATTGTTGATTATACCTTCTTCTTGAAAAATAATTTTGTTGATAATATCTCTTCGTTCGATCATATGGTGCGATCGTTTGTTGTCTATATGAAAATTTAAAACTCCTTTGATTTTTTTGCGCGAGTACCTAACATAAAATTTCTTGTGGTACCCTCAAGTGTTTGGGTCATTTGGGATTAACATTGAAACTTTTAGGTCTCCAATAATAATTAGAACTATTTTTAACCTCACAAGTATTAGTCGTGTGACCAATTTTACCACAATAAAAGCAAGTAATAAATCTAGAAGCATAATGACCAACATGCATAGAGACTTGGTTCTTTTTCTTAACATTAAGGCTTATAACCAAGTCCTAGTTTCAAATGATCACAACGTTGAACATCAAGAATTTTAGTCATTTTATCGGTACTCAAGTTAAACTTCAACATATCCTTTTTCATGCAATCAATATCCTTAACTAGAGTACTATTTTCTTCTTCAATAATTCTAACCTTATCAAGTATAACATTATGAGAACTAGTAAGAGATTCATAAGAAGCATGTAAACTATCCTTTTCATTTGTCATGGTGTTGAATTCCTTTTTCAAATTTTTGTATTTAAAGAGCAAGCTTGGAATTCATTTTGAAGCTCATCAAAATCATTTCGTAATTCATCATAATCATCATGCAATCCATTACCAAAAGAAGTAGGGATTAGAGCGTACCTCATTTTCTTCTTCGATTCCCATTAGACATTGCTCGACTTTTTCATCATCGGAAGTTATAAGGAGCTCATCCCAAGTTATTATAAAATCCGGTTGAGAGGTGGATGCTTTTGAATTTCTCCTTTCATTTTCATATGCTTCATATATGATAAGATTTCCAATAAGCTCATCAAAATTTAGAGTTTCTAAATTTTGAGCTTCCATGATAGCCGTCACCTTTTCGGACCAAGAGCCGGGAAGAGCATTTAAAATTTTGGTAACTTTGTCTTCTTCCGAAATGACTTTTCCGACCATTTTTGAAATCCCTTAACCCTCGAGCATTGTAAAATTTTCAAAATCTTTAACAAACATTATTTTTCTATCTTGTTTAACTTTCTTGGTGCCTTCATAGATATTTTCTTTTTTTTCCCACACATCACGAGCGGATCGAATACCTCTAATTTGATTATACTCCGTATCGGTAAGAGAACAATGAAGAATATTAAGAGCTTTACCGTTTAATGAGAATATTTTCTTGTCTTCATCATCATACTCCTTGAGGACTTTGGGAATTTGAGTACCGTCTTCCTTTTTCTTCATTTGGATGGATACTCTGTTTATAACCGTGTCCCAAATATCAAACCTGCAACCTTGTAAGAAGCATTCCATTCGATCTTTCCAAAATGCATAATTGTTGGAGTTGAAAAGAGCGGTCTATTGAATGGGCGCCGATTGGTAGATATCTCTCGTTCATAGCCATGGATCTTTCCTCTTTACTCGGAACGAGCTAGCCAAAGAGTTTGGCTCTGATACCACTTGTTAGTCCAAGTGGCTACGATAATCTAGAGTGGGGGCGAATAGATTATGCCGATTTTTCGCAGTTAGCCCTCTCTTTCGAATGAACAATCAAAGACAAGAATAAAGGTGCGGAAATTAAACAACACGCCTCGATTTATAGAGGTTCAACCCACAAAGCGCCTAGTCCTCTACCACCCCAGTATCTCCGGGATAGATTTCAAAAAGAATTTTTTTTATTAATTACCACTATTAATACAACATCACCTTACAACACCTCTTTGGAGATCACCTCAATCTCCCTTGAAGATTACCACAATCTTCTACGACACCTTGTGAAGATTACCACAATCTTCAACCTTGAAGAATACCAAATTCTTCAACACCTCAAAGAGCACACCAAACTCTTCAATAAGAAGATTACCACAATCTTCTTGCACCTAACACCTAGATCATCCAAGTGTGTTCTTACCTCAAGAACACTCACAAGGATATCTTGTGTTGAATGATGAACCCAAAAACTCAAGATTACAACTCAATAATGAATAACACAATTTTGAGTGCAAGTGTAATCAAGAATCAAGCCTAGACCTCAAGATGTGAAAGTGAAATACTTAGGCTATAAATACAACAAGAATGTTGAATATGAAAGCTTAGAAATCTACAGATTTCTTGTTGTGTATTTGCTTGTGTTTTTCTTCTCTTGTGTCTTCAAATCATCCTCTATTTATAGGAGAGTCTTCACAAACATAGGCTCCTCCTTCTTCACTTTTGTCTACAAAAAGAGGATCACAAGATGTAGAAATAATGTACAAAAATGAAAAGCAAATTTGCTGATAAGGATGTCCAACGGTACAAATTTTGCTATCAAAGAGCACCAGTGCGCGACGGTTGCCATGTATAAAATTTTGAACGTTGAATGAAATTAGTGCTATCCGTGTACCGCCCAGAGGAGGGTCGGCCGGTCAAGGGAGGTTCGATCGGTCGCTCTACTCGTCACCTAGGTCCCCCCTCTTCATTTTTTCAAGTCCGACCATTCTGCATTTTTAATTTTTCATGTTTTCAGACACGGGCCGACCATTTGCTCGTAGGTTGACCTCCAAATTGAAGTGTTGTCCAATTTTTGGCAAAAATAAACTTCAGAAATACTCTAAAAAATTAGTAAAAACATTTTAAATCGATTGGGAGTATTTGGACAATATTTATAAACATTGTTTTGGTATAAAAATTCATTTAAACAAAATCATCAAAATTTTGATAAAAACATTTATCTAACAGGCTCATGCCACGAACTCGACACTAGTGAGGGTGAGTCGATTGACCCGCCGAAGATACAGTGAGACCGGTCCATCTCTCTCTCCTAAGCCTATCTCGAAGAATAGAGTTTTGGCAGCTAAGCCTCCACCTGCCCTTGCAGCCAAATCCAAGAAGGCTCTTGCCCCTGCAGCGGAGCCTCAAGCACCTGCCCTAGCTGCCGATCCAGAAGCCCCTGCCCAAGCAGCCGAGACCGAAAAGGATACTTCTATGCCTTCTCCGGTTGTAAAGATGAAGCGCACAGCGGCATCGAGCAAGCCAGTTGCTGCGAAAACGATAAAGACGGTGGAGCCAGAAGCCACCACTGAAATAGTAGAACATGATGAGATTTCCCTTTTCTAGACCAAGAGGAGAAGAAGACTTTTTAAGAAGTCTGAGCTTGAAAAAGCTGAGTCCGAGCACTCAGTTGGAGAAGACTGAAGAGACTGTTGATGCTCAAGAAGAGCAGTCTCAGGAGAAAGATGGTGGAGTTGTTGCCACCATAGATGCCTAGAAGACTGTTGATGTCGATCAACAGAGTATCAAAGACCCAACTGTGGAGAAAGAGACAGCTGAGATAGCCAAAACTCTTGAAGAAAAAGTTGTCTCATCCCCTCAGACAGATGCCAAAGTACTTAAGGAGGAGCAAGCCTCACTTGCAACCATTCTAGAAGATGGAGACAATGATGATGACATGATTATGTACTCTCCAATCTACCCGGATATTCAGCAGAGATTGAGGGAATGGAGGAGATGGAAGCTAGATTACTCTAGATAGCAATTCGAACATTCTTAGTTCATTGAAGAAGAGGAGGAGCTTCTAAGCTTCCTCGGAAATGTCACTATTCATTATGCCCTCAATGAGGAATTTTCTGATGCCCTCCGTGCTATTAAGGAGTATGAGAAAGAAAAGGCTTTGGAGAAGGCCAGGAGCCGCTGAAAAGTCCAAAATGTGCATGTTCTCTGGAACCCATGAGCATGACATAGAGTCAAACGACAAAGAAGCAATCTCGAGGAGTTAGACCCCTTCAACAGTTGAGAAGGCCGAGTTCCAACGGGCCATCAAGGAATCACGAGCCATGCATGAGCAAAATCTTTAAGAAGGTCCAGGAGAGTCTTCCCAACTCTCTCCTCGATCTGATCCTTTGGGAGTGGCGTAACATATTGCAACCGACATTGCTGCCATTGCATCCCTCGTGCATTCTCAAAATGGCTCTAAGGAGAATGGCGATGAAGCTAGGAAAGGTGATGACGTGGGCACCCTAGCCAAGCCAAACCCTGAAGGTGTTGAGACACCTGCCTCAACGGCTGACTGCTCAAAAGGACAAACAACTGTGTAACCCCACAACCATTCACTCAGCTGGTGCGCCAGCTGAGGGGGAAGCTCTCTCCACCACAACTAGGCCGGAAGACGTTGTTGGAGGCCAAACTTTGCAGTTAGGAGGCGAAGGTGAGCAATCAATGGATAAGAAGAGTGAAGTTAAAGAAGCTAGGACGCTTGAGACTGTCCCAGCTGAAACTTCCTCTAACCTGAAGGCCGATGACGCTGCTGATGCAGCTAAGGCAAATGATGGACTAGAGGCCATGGAAGTTGAGACTTCTGGCCATGAAAGTGCAATCCTAGGATTTGAGACTCTGAAGGATGCCACCGAAGACCTTAAGGTAGCTGAGTCTACCAAAGGGATATATGTCGAAGACCTCAAGATAACTGAGTTTGTCGAAGGAAATACTGAAGGCCCTACAGCGGTTGAGATTGCTGGGGGTAAAGAAGACCTATAGGAGGTTGAGACTTCCTTAGGTAAAGAACCTGAGCAAGAGAACATTCCTCAGATGGAGGGAGCTGGTGAAAAAGAATAGATCAACGCCCTTCATAATTCCCAAGAAAACATTGATACATTTTTGGAATCAAAAAATAAAGCCAGGTCCACACATATTGAAGATTCTACTCAAGACGAGGCTGAGGATGTTCACAACTCACGAAGTACTGTAAGTGACAAAACAACTCTGATGAGATTCGTTTTTGATGATGATCCAACTCCTATGGCTACATTACACTCCGATGACGCTGATAAAACAACTGAGGATAAGTTAACTCAAAAGGAAACTCTTACTGATGCCAAAGAAGTCAGCATTACCACAATCGGGCTTAGTCAACTAAGCGGATCGACATAATCGCTTCCAACTAGAACTAAGTCAGCTGAGCAGGCTACCACATCTGCTTCAACAGTGACTCAATCGGTTCAACAACAGGCTCCCACAGTTGTGTTGACTGCCGATGAAGTTGGATTAGCCGAGGCAAATAGAGCTGATGCACAACAACGAGAGAAAGAAAAAGCTCCACAACATGGACCAACGGGAATCCCTCTCGTTCTGGACGACAAGTTTACTAAGATATTCCATTTTGATGCCGAACTGCCCCCTCGGATGCCGAATCTTCTCGAGAAGAAGAAAAGTATATTGTGCGGGGAAGATCCAATAATTCGGTGATTCGGTGATTCCATTGTACCGATAGGTTTTGACTTCGATGTCATGTGGCACGAGGAAGAGTCGGGTTCCACAAACCTAAGTTCGAAATGCGTTCAAAGACATATGTGCTGAGACTGAGAAGATGGAATGCCACCTTGCATCGTTAGACCTCCGATTGGACAATCGTGATGCAAACATTAGCAAAGATATTCGAGGTGTTATCCCAAGGATCAGGGAGCGGGCTGTATAAACTACTGCTATGCGCTTAGAGCAAGTCCATTATTTCAAATAATTCTTTGCAAACCTACTCGTATGGGTGCGTACAATGCACAGTTTCAGCAGAGGCGAGAAAAGTTCATTGTGAGAATTGAAGATTCCCACAAGTCGGACTTGGAGTTACTCAAGCTGCAATATAAGAGCAAAATTGCCAGACTAGAAGAGACCATGAACCAGAAATTCAGTCTCCTTCAGGCACAAATGTATTTGATGGGAGCTGAGTCAAAGGCTACGCGGTCTGAGTTCCGAATAGCCTACTCCAGAGCTGATGAAAAGCAAAATTCGACAAAACAATCGACTCGAATTTATTCTCGGTGGATTGTTCCCTGGCCTGACCCTTTCGTTTGGAGATGACGCTAAAAAGGGGGAAGATGAGGCCTTAAAGGGACAGAAGGAGGAGAAAGGGAGTCATAAGGTGGAGAAGAAATGTGATACAACTAAGGGGGAGAAAAGTTCAGAAAACCCCCCTTGAAGCTTATGTTCGCTGAAACCCCCCAATAAGGAGAAATCACAACTTCTATTCTCAGCAAGCTGCCAAAAAAGTTGTCCGTGGAATAGAAAGCTGAGATGGCAATGAAAGAATCAAGAAAAGCCATCGAAGCTGAATTTGAGAAGGTAGCTGAGAAGCAGTCTTCATGCATTCAAATATAAGGAAGCAATATGATGGTCCTCCAGCCAGAAAGGATCACCTTGCGATCAAGCGCCCGAGAGACATTGCCATGCCTGATGCTGGGTCTGAACCCAGATCCCTAGAGGAGTTTCTAACTCAAGAGGCAAAATGCTACTTTGAAAGTTTGACTCTACCGCAAGCCTGGGATTTGTACTGGGAGAAAGGACTTGATATATGCAAATCAGCAGATAAGCAGCAGAGTTCCAGCAGTCACTCAGCTGGAAAATCAAAAACTCCAGTATAGTATACTCCCAAAGGAGGAGGAGTTGAGTTAGGGAGATGAAGGGGAAGATCCAGTGGAAGTGGAAGAGGCAGAGGTTCTCGACCACAACCGAATCTGGAGAACGTCAAGTATATTGATCCTCAGAATAAAGGGATCACATATTGGGCTGGATATGATCATCTAGCTAACCTGGAAGTCGCACGAAAGAATGCAGAAGCTGTAAGAAGATATGAAGCTGAAAAGAAGAGGAAGTATGAAGAGGAAAGGAATAGGAGGAGAGCTGATGAAGACAAAAGGAGAGCCGATGACGAAGAGAGCAGAAGGAAGCAACCAAGGCGTTGAAGACAGCTACAACCCCTTCGTGTATTTTACTTAGCTGTAAATACATAGCTGTAAGTTTTCCCTGTAATATGGCAGTATTAATTTCCTTGTAATATTTGCTGTAATATCTTCTTTGTAACCTAGCTCTGATACATGTTGTAACGCAATACTTGTATAAGCTCTGTTACATATTGTAAACAATTTTGTAAAGGACAAGAATGCTATGATCAATAAAATTGATTATTTAAAGCATACATTCTTTGTTACTGCACTGCTTGTGTTTGTTGTTTATCTTTTTTATTTAAGTTTTGGCATCATCAAAAAGGGGGAAATTGTTAGGAAATTTATTTGTTAGATTTTGTTGATACCATGTAAAACTTAGACTAGGAAGTTGGCACCCCATTTTCCTTGTAATTCCATGTTGTAATAGATAAGACTAAAAGAGCTGAGTGAAGTCAGCTAAGTCAAGAATGCAAGAAATCAACTGCAGACTAGAGTGAAGACTCTGTTGTGTGTCAGCTGAGTCTGGCCAAGCAGGAAGACAAGGACTAAACTGAAGGAGAGCCAGCTAAGGAACAGCTGTGTGAAGTATGAGGAAGTGTCTGTCAAGTCAGTTAAAGGAGCCAAGTCTAACAGTGGAAGTGACAGTTGAGTTATTCTCATGATTGGAGCAGACTTAAGTCAAAAGAGGTAAAGGCAGCAGTCAAGTCAAGACAACTGACATTGATCCATTGGAAGAAAGTCAAGAATATTACTCGATATAGTAATATGTCCAAGCTGCTAGGTCTTAAAGTGTTTGGCCCAGAAACATGCAAAAGGAATAAGGCATTGGGAAACATTGAAGCATGTGTCAGACCCTGTAAAGCTGCAGAGCCATTTAAAACGAGGAAGTGTCAACATCACAAGTGCTGCAGACCAAGAAAAGACAAGCCAAAGAACAAGAAGTGTCATTGAAAATATCCTATCTCTTCAATGGGCAAATTTTCAAATGAGCACTATAAAAGGCTGAGGAAACATTTGAGAAAAGGTTACCTGAACCTAACACGAACAAATCAAGCTATTATCAAGCAAGCATAACCTGCAATATTCTCAATATTATCCAGAGAATTCCTCAAGCCTAAAACACACTGTGAAGGAAAGATTACTTCAATCAATTGAAGAGGAAATATTTAAAGAACGAAAAAGGGTCTACTCACCAAGTTGAAGGAGCTATATAAAGGTTCAAGGTCGAACCCGGAGATTCATGTTTGTTGGAAGGCTGTGTGATCAAATCCAAAGACTTGAAGGGAGCTGTAGCAAGGAAGCTGTCTTGTGAAGATGCTGAGTCGCAGGAGAAACCAACTTTGTGATAAAAAATGTCTCTAAACTGAGAACTACTTTGTAACATGATCTGTTACCTAGTGTATTCCTCTAGGAGTTGGAAAAGAGTGGAGTAGAGGAATTACCCCATCCTCGAACCACTATAAAACTACTCGTGTCATTTCTTTTCAGCATTTACTTTCTTGCTTATATTTTTCATATCTGCTGTTAAGTTATTTTGCTATCCAACTGATAAATAATAAGGGATAAAACAAGTGTTGAAAACAAGCTTTAATCAAATAAAAGGGTGTTAAGTCTTCCGCTGTTAAAAACCAAAACAACTAAAGTTACGTGTTAGCTGACGCAGCCAAGTTATACTATCAACAACTCAATAGAGTCTGTTGAGTGGGTAACTTAAGCTGAAGATAGCTATCCTAGTCTGTTCCCCTAGGACATAGCTGATTTGAGTCAACTCTGTTGAAATTCTTAAAAAGACTAAAAGTGAAAATTTGGTAAGGTTTATTCAACCCCGCCTTTATAAACCTTACACTACACCCCTTGGGACCTACATGATTGACGAAGAACTAGGGTTTGGTTGCAGAGAGAATTTCTTGAGAGTTTGGAAGTTTGAAAGTGTAAGTGAGGAGAGAGAAATAAAATTCAGAGTATATATGTGACTTGAAGAGACGGTTTCGAAAACTCAAAGGTTTGAAATTTGATCAATGGCTAAGATCAAATCTTTCAAAAGGCACTAATTACTTTGCATTAAATGCACCAACATTTATATCCAATCATAAAGTAAACTGTCGCAGCTTTTACTGACATCATTTAATGATGCTGACATCAAGTGTAAAACATTCCCGCTTAAATGCAGACGACCTCATTTTATTACTTAGCTCATAAATGCTTCAGCTATCTTCATTTATGACTTGACTCTACTTCTCTCTTCCTTCGATTCGACTGAATGACACTCGGCTATCCAGCTAACTCGATTCTGCTGAATAGCCATAAAAGATGTTTCACTTGGCTGAATGAGTGAAACTCTTCAAATATGTAATTCTCCCATCATTAACTCTGCTGAATGAGTCTTCGGAGCATTTTAACACAGATCAATCAATCCAGGCTCACCTTTAAGTTCTTCAAATCTTCACTCACATAAGGGCTTTGTGAATATATTAGCTAATTGCTTCTCACTTGATATGTATTCCAATACGATGTCTTTCTTTTCAACATGATCTCTTATGAAATGATATCTGACATCAATGTATTTGTTCTTGAGGGCAATACTGGAATTTGAGCGATTTCAATGGCACTTGTGTTATCACACATAATTGGAATCTCTTTTTATTCTATGTCATAATCCCTCAGTTGTTGCCTCATCCATAAAACTTGGGCACAACAGCTTCCTGCAGCATTGTACTCTGCTTCAATTATGGATGTAGCTATTGAATTTTGTTTCTTGCTAAACCAATAAACTAATCTATTTCTCCAAGCATTTGTGGTGCGGATGTACTTTTCATGTCAACTCTACATCTAGCATAGTCTGAGTCTAAGTATCTAATCAACTTAAATCCTCCTTCTTTTAGATACCATAAGCCAATTGGAATCAGTCTGCAGTCATATGACTTTTCTTTGGAGCAGACTGAAATCTAGCACATACACCAATAATAAAGGTAATGTCAGTTCTGCTTGTAGTCAAGTATAGCAATGATCTAATAAGTGCTCTATATCTTGTTTGATCAACTGATTTTCTTTCTCCATCCATATCCATCTTCAAAGAAGTATTCGTGGGAATCTTCACAGATGACTTCTCTTCCATACCAAATTTCATCATACAATCTCTAGTATATTTGATTTGATTAATGAAGGTTCCATCCTTCATTTTCTTGACTTGAAGACCTTGGGAGAAAGTTAGCTCTCCCATCATGCTCATCTCAAACTTCCCTTGCATAAGGTTTGAGAATTTGTTAAACAACTCTTTGTTTGTGGATCCAAAGATGATATCATCCACATAAATAAGAACAAATAGTATACTCTCTCCATCTTGAATTCTGAAAAGTGTTCTGTCAACTTTGCCGTTGGTAAATCCATTGTCTATAAGAAACCGAGACAATGTATCATTCCATGTCTTGGTGCTTCCTTCAAACCATACAATGCTTTATTGAGCTTGTAGACTTTGTCTCCAATAGTTTTCTGCTCAAAATATGGAGGTTGTTCCACATAAACTTCTTGTTCTAAAAGTCCATTCAAAAATGCACTCTTGACATCCATTTGATAGACTGTGAAGTTCTTGTATGCTGCAAAAGCAAGAAACATCCTTATTGCTTCCAATCTTGCAACATGAGCAAAGGTTCCATCAAAATCTATTCATTCTTCTTGGCAATACCCTTTGGCCACCAACCTTTCTTTGTTTCTCACAACAGATCCTTCCTCATTCATCTTGTTTCTAAATACCCACTTAGTACTAATAACATTTTGGTGGGTAAGCCTTTGAAATAATTCCCAAACTTTATTCCTTTCAAAATGATTCAGCTCTTCCTGCATCGCTAGAATCCAATGAGTGTCATCCAATGCTTGTGACACATCCTTTTGGATCAATTTGATAAATTAAACAAGTAAACATGGCTTCATGTTGAGTCCTGGATCAGGTTCTCACTTCTTCTCTAAAATCTCCAATTACTAACTCATGTGGATGGTCTCTCAGCCATATCACATCTGGGTTAAGTAAGTTTGCTGGCTTGAGTCTTCTTGCAGCTAAGTTGTCTTGAACAAATTCTTCTTGATCTTCATCATTCAGCTGCAAACCTTCCAACTGTATTTGACATTCAGCTATCTCATCTTCATCAGGGTCGAGTCTTCGGATACTTGCTTCCGCATATGGACTCTTCTGAATAGTTGGCTAATTTATCTTTTCAGCTAACTCATCAATGTCTTCTCCATTAATATTAGGCTCATCTAAAATCCACATGGATAGACTCTTATGTGACCATAGTCTTCTTATTCAGTACTTTGAAATCTTTACTCTAAGGTGAGTATCCTAAGAAGACATCTTTATCAGCTTTATCATCAAAAGCTTTCAATTTATATTTGCCATTATTATGAATGAAAAACTTGCTTCCAAAGATATGAAAGTATCCCAGATTAGGCTTTCTTCCTGTCCAAATTTCATAGGGGGTTTTGGATAGCTGCCAATTTATCATACACCAATTCTGAGTGTAGCAAGTATTGTTAATGGCTTCCACCCAAAATCTCTTAGGCAGTCTAGCTTCGGTTAACATGGTCCTTGCAGCTTCCTTGAGGGTTCTGTTCCTTCTTTCAACTACTCCATTATTCTGTGGAGTTCTTGCAGCAGATAACTCATGACCAATAACATCCTCTGTGCAATACCGAGTTATAATCCCATTGACAAACTCAATTCCTCTATCGACCTTATCTTGATAATGGTTTGGCTCTTCTTATTTTGAACACTCTTTAGAGCGGTGGGAGCTTTTTCAAAGTTTCTTTCTTTTAACACATAAAGATGACCCATGTGTATCTTGAGTAGTCATCCACCACCACTAAGGTGTATTTCTTTCCACTGATACTTGCTGGTTCAACATGACCAAACAAATTCATATGCAATAAATGCAAGATCCTTGTTGAAGAAGGACTTGACTTATCTTTGAATGAAGACTTGATTTATTTCCCATCTGGCAAGCATCACATATGCTCTCTTTCTTGTACACTGAGTGTGGCAATCCTTCAACAAGATGACTCCTTGCATGCTTGTTGATTTTCTTGAAATTCAAGTGACTCAACTTTTTATGCCACATACAACTTGACTCGGCTGTGCTTTTTGCTAACATGCATGTACTTGGTGTAGCAGTAGACCAATCCACTACGTACATATTTTTCTTTCTTGTTTCAGATAGCACAAGTTCATTTAATTCGACATCTTTGATATGGCAGACATCCATGTTGAATCCTACATTGTAGCCTTTATCACGGAGTTGGCTGATACTCAGCAGATTGAAATTAAGCCCTTCAACATAGGGCTACATCTGGCACTCATCAGATTGAATCCATGTATCAGGTTCTTTGGCACTCGGCTATTCCCTGAACCTGTAAACAAGGAAATCAAGTTTTAGGTACCAAAACCTGTTTGGGTCCTGAGGCGTTAACACATTAAGGTGATCCAACCAGCCTATATCCAAAAGATCTGACTCTGAGAGGTTTCCACCTATCAGTTCCATAATCATAACGAATCTTAGCAAATTGCTTAGGAGCTTTAGGAACATACATATATCTCTTTTGTCTGTATGCGTGTGAGTGTGCTGGTGCATTTGCTTTCTTTGGATAATATGAAAACTTTTGTGCATTATAGACATTGTGTTTTGGTGCATAAGTGTGATGATATTATTCTTTTGCTTTGGGAGTGACCTATATTGAGTCCGAGGTCTTTCCCATTTGGGCTTGTTTCCCATAGGACTTGGTGATATTTCATTTTATGGTTCCAATAAGCCTGAGTAGGGTAGTTTATACCATTCTCTTCATTTGGTTTTCTTTGCTGAAACCTCTGGGGCCTTTGGTAGTTATGCTTTGATTTCATAGAATTTTTTCTGTTTGGAGTCTATTGATGGACTCTTCCTCGAAATTGGTTTTGACTTTCTCAACAAACTCAACTAGCTTTTTACCCTTGCCTTTGTAACCTAGGCTAGCATGTGTGTGCTTGTGATCGTAAGTGGGTGAAATGTTGGGAAAATTATTGTATAAATTTTGATGATGCTATGTAAAACTTAGATTAGGAAGTTGGCACCCCATTTTCTGTTGTAAATTCAACTATGTAACATATAGGTTCTATGTGCTGAGTCAAAGCAGCCAAGTTGAAGATTACAGAAGTTGACTGAAGGACAAAGTGAAGAATCAGCTGGGTTGTAGCTGAGTATTGAGGAGAAGTCTCAGTCAAGTACCACAAAGCTGTGTATTTCAGCAGATTAACAGCTAATTCACTCCCATATGTTTGGAGAAGACTTACAAAGCAGCTCCTTCTACTGAAGGGATTGTCTAAGACCCTACTGTAGCTGCGTCTACTAAAGGGAATGTTGAAAGCCCCACAATGGTTGAGACTGTGGTTGAGGTTGATGAAGGCCCAAAGGAAGTTGAGACTTCCTTCGGTAAAACGGTTGAAGAAGATAAACAAATGCCAACTCCTCAACCAGAGTCTACTGAACACGAAGAAATCAGTGTGCTGCACGACTCTCAAGAAAATATTTCTGTGAAATTTCTTGACACAAATGACGAAGCTGAGTCCGCTCAAAAAGACAAACCAGAAGAGGACACATAGATCGAGGAGGCTGTGGCAAAAATAAGGAAGGCAAGCGAGAAAGCTGCCATTTCAAAAGGAAACCCCCTATGGTGCCATCACCTGCCCGTGATGATGATGAATTAGCTAAGGTCGAGGTTACTCAAAAGGAAACACATACTGAGGCCAATGAAGTTGTTAAGATAGCTAAAGATCAGTCAACTCCACAGGCTAATACAATTCCGACTACCGATGAAGCTGAAATAGCTGAGGCACATAGAGTTGAAGCAAGTTTTAAGGGAAAACGAAAAGCTCCTGAAGGAGAAGTGGGAGAAATTCCTTTGGTCCCAGATGATCTGTTCTCAGACTACTTTCCTTTTGTAGCTGAGGCTCCACTGGAGACAGAGTTCGCTGCTGAAAGTGCCAAATATACTACGTAAAATCCACCCCGATGAGTTCAAAGCTCCAAATGATCTTAGAGTTGTGTCATTCGGATTCGACTTTCGATGTTATATGGCCTGAAGAGCAATCCGCTGATTCAATAGATTTTCGAAGAGCCTTCAAGGCTATTTGCGCTGAAATAGAGAACATGGAGAAGGGATTTTCTCCTCTTAACCAACGACTAGATAATCATGATGCAACTATTTTTGGAGATATTCAAGGCACAGTGCTCAGAATCAGGGAATGGACATCTTAAACAAAAGCACTCAGGAGAGAAGAAGTCAGCTACTTTAAATCATTGTTCGCAAAATTGGTGATTTGGAGTGCTTAAAATGCAAAGATGAGGCAAAGAGACCACATTTTTAGGATGGACAAATCGTATAAAATTGATATGGAGTTGTTGAAAGCTCAACATAAGCAAGACCTTCTAAAGTTTGGAGCCAACATGCGCACCGAGATGATGGTGATGAACGCAGAGATGAAGATAATGCTTGTTGAAATGAAGGCTCTACGATCGAAACACAATGCAGCTCACTCCACACCTCATGAAAAACTAGATCTCATCCTAGGAAAATCTTCTCAGTAGACTCTGTCTAGTGATGATGCAAAAAGGGGAAGATAGCAGTAAGGGGGAATGAAGTGAAGTGAAAAAGACTCCCTTGAAGATCGTTTTTGCTAAACCCCTACAAGGCTCATCCACTAGCTATCTCTATTCGCAGCTGCCACAGGGCTTATCAACTAAAGAGAAAGCTGAGCTAGCTTTCAAGATGTCTAGAAAAACTATCATAGCTGACTTCGCCAAAGTTGAAGAAAGGCAGCATGGTCTTATAGAAGATTTGAAAGCCAAGTTTGATGGTCCACCAGTAGGGTTACGTAAAGACTCTCCAGTAGTAAAGGTCCCTCAAGAAATTGCTCCCGCTCTAGATGGAGTATCAGAGCTAAGATCGTTGGCGGAGTTCTAAACTCTCCAGTCATAAGGATTTTTTGAGAGAATGACCCTTGAGTAGGCATGGGATCTATACTGGGAAAAGGGCTTGGAGATCTGCAAATCAGCTATGAATCAGCACACTGGAGGAAGCAGTCACCAGACTCTAAGAGCACAACCTATTCAGTATACTCAAAGGGGAGGAGCTGCTTCTAGAAGAGGAAAGGGAAAAAGTGGTGAAAGTGGCAAAGGCACTTCACCAAGCACGCCAATGAATTACACTTATGTTAATCCCTTGAAGAAAGACTGTTTATACTGGACTAGATTCAATGAACATGCTAACAGAGAAGTTGCCAGAAAGAACGTTGAAGCAGCTAAGAGGCAAGAACTAGGAAAAGAAGGTAACAACAATAATGGGAAGAGAGGGAGAGAAGGGAAGACCGAGCTGCGAAGAGAGCATATGATAGAAAAAAGAAGGAAGAAGAAGAAAAGAAAAGGAAAATAACTGAAGATGACATACGAAGAGCTAATGAAGAAGCTGAGAGAAGAAAGAAACAGTAGAGGCGTTGAAGACTGATGTGAACCCTTTCATGTTGCTATCTTTACTTAAATGCAAATACACAAACATTCGGAAGTACTTTGAATACTCTTTTCATTATACATTGGGAAGCAATGTAAAGTGCAAGAATGATATGTTCAATAAAATTGCATATTCAATACAATCATTATTTCTAAATGCACTATTTACTTTGCTATTTTGATTTAAGTTTTGGCATCATCAAAAAGGGAAAATTATTGGGAAATTTGTGTAATAGATTTTGATGATACCATGTAAAACTTAGATTACGAAGTTGACACCCTAATTCAACTGTAAATCAACTTTTAATAGATAGGATTCTATAAACTGAGTCGAAGGCAGCCAAGTTGAAGAATGCTCGACTCGACTGAAGATTGAAGAGAAGACCCAACTGTATGGAAGCTGAGTGAAGTGTAGAGAAGTATCAACCAAGTGACAGAAAAGCTGTCTTAATCAGCTTACTGATAGTAGAGTCATTCCAAGATTAGTGGAGTTGACTATCAAAGGGGTTATGCAGTAGAAATGATCAAAGAAAGCTGAAGAGATCCGTTGATAAAGCAAAGTCAGGTGTTTGCTGGAAATAGGCATGTGTTAGACTGCCTACCTTAAAGTTGTTTTGCTGAAAGAGTGCAAAAGGCAAGGAGCCAATGAGATGTACGTGAAAACCTGCAGAGTTTAAGGAAAGGCTGCAGAGCATTAAATTCAAGGTACAATGTACATCAAAGCTGCAAGACAAGACAAGCCAAAGACCTAGAATTGGAGTTTGAAAGGGCATCTATCTCTTCAACGGATACATTTTTGAACTGCCACTATAAAAGGCTGAGGAATACACAGAGAGAAGGTTAACCAAGCAACGAATGCAAACAAGCAAAATAGATACTAACCTGCAAAGCAAAGCAATATCTCTCAATAATTCAAATCATATCCTCAAGTCTAAACTCGAAGGAAATCGATCCAACACATTCAGTGAAGGAAGATAACTTAAATTTGTTGAAGAGGAGAAACCTGTTTCAAAGACAAGGAGTCTGCACTCCAAGGTTGGAGGAGGTGTAGTAAGGTTCCAGATCAAACCAGAGGCTTTAAACTCATTGGAGTATTATGTGAACAAATCCAAGAGTTTGAAGGAACTGCAGTAGCAGGACAACCGTCTTGTGAAGAAGCTGATTCCCAGGATAAGCCAACTATGTGATCAAGGCTATCTCAGACTGTCATCCTTTTGTAACAAAGTCAACGTTACTTAGTGGATTACGTCCAGGGGTTGGAGAAGAGTGAATTAGAGGGATTACCCCATTCTTGTACCACTATAAAATTTCTTGTGTCATTTACATTCAGCGTACTTACCTTCTTGCACATTATTATTATTGTTTGTTAATTTGCTAAGTCAACTAATAATAACTAATCTTAAAACAAGTGTTGAAAATCATATTTCAAACTAAGGGTGAAAGTCTTCCGCTGTAAAAAACCAAGTCTACTGAATATTTAAAGAGTTAAATGAATCAACTGAGTTATACTATCAACTACTCAGTCGAGTCTGTTGAGTGTCTAACTCTTCTGTGTATGTAAACTAAGATGTCTGAATTTAAAAAGAACTAAAATCGAAAATTTGGTAAAATCTATTCAACCCCCCCCCCCTTCTAGACTTTATTTATCACCCCTTGGGACCTATAGAGTCCATCGAGAAGAATGTCTAAGAAGACTCAAGTCTAAGTCAAAGGGGTAAAACAACTGAAGGACTAAGAGACAACTGAAGAAGTCTGTTGCATTGAAATCAAGAAAGATGCCTATTTTGGTGATGAGGACACACTTGCAACCTTAAAGTGCTCAAGCTGAAAGGATGTAAAAGGGAGGAGCAAATGGGAAGCATAGAAGTGCTGGCACATTTTCAGAAACCTGCAGAAAGCTGATAAACAAGGTTGGGTAAACATCTATAGCTACAAGACAAGACAAGCCAACAAACACAAAATAGATTTTGAGTTTTTGTTTATCTCTCCAACGGACAAAATTCAAACTCTTACTATAAAAGCTGAGGAATTTTTCAGAGAGAAAACAAGGCACATACAAACAATACATCTAAGGAAACAAGAACACAAATAGCAATCTTTTGAGCAATAAATTCAATATTCTCTCTCAAGTTTAACTGCTAAAATCCTCAAGCTTATTCTAAGACACTTTATCCAACACTTTCAGTGAAATATTGAAGTTGATTCAAACAGTTGAAGAGGAAACTTTTGTGAAAAATAAAAAGGGTCTGCACAACCAAGTATTGAAGGAAATGCAATAAGGATCAATGCCGAACTAGTTTTGAATCCAAAGGAGGGTTTTGTGATCAAATCTTGAAGATTCAAAGAGTTGAAGTATCTTGGCAGCTGCCTAGAGAAGAGTTGAGTCCCAGATAATAGTCAGCTATGTGATCAAGGCTATTTTGGACTGTACTTTTGTAACTAAAGTTACTTGCACTAGTGGATTCCTTCTGGAGTAGAAGAAAAGTGGAGTAGAAGAATTACGCTATCCTCAAACCTCTATAAATTTTATATTATTTACATTATTGCGTTATATTTTTGCATTTTACTTCATTGCTTTATATTATATATTAATCAAATAAAGTGTTGATAAAACAAACTTAAAAAGGGTGTAAGACTTCTGTTGTTTAATACGAAGACTGATTTTCTATAAAGTTGATTTTCTTCAGCCGAGTTACTCTATTAACAACTGTTTCAGAGAAATGTTTAGTGGTTAACTCTCCTGCTGAATCTCAACACTTAAGTACTTAGTTGTTTTCTTCAATACTGATTTTAAAAGATCGAAAAATTTGGTAAAGTCTATTAAACCCTGCTCTCCCCTTTAAGACTTTACTTGCACCCATTGGGACCTACATGTGTTTCATCTTCCCCTAAAACCTAATGACACATAAAATATTGATATTGTGTTTGTAGAAGCTAAACTAAAATAGTCAAAATTGCACCAACTTTTAAGCAAGAACTTTAGTAGATGATGCATATAAATATTTTTTACACTCACCTGATATAGAGAGTTTTGATTTCGTGGAATCCACTGAAAGTGAAACTTGCGCGACTAGACAACTCCCCTTAAGTCATCCATTGCTCAATTACTTGCATGATAACTTCCATTTTAGTTCACATTAATAACTGTCATACTATTGTGAATAGGAGAACCTTATGGGATAATATTAAAATTGTTAACTCCAATTGTATTGCCCATGGATGGTCATTGGTGACTTCATAATATTATGTCTATTGATGAGAAATTTAATGGTGTTGCAGAAACATGGTTTGAGAAGAGATACCTCATTAAATGTTATTTTGTTGTTGGACTGTCTAATTTAAGACCAATTGGTAGTTTATTTACATGTACCAACAATACCGCTTGCAAAAAACTTGATAGAGCCATAATTAACAACAATTGGTTGCATGCAGGTTTTTTTGATCTTGCAAGTTACCTAACCACTCCCTATGTATTGTCTCAGTTTTGTATGAGGAGAGAAAGTTGCAAGCCGTTCCGATTCTTTAACATGCGGACAAATCATGAGTACTTTCATCAATTAGTATCAGCAAGTTGCAATCATTTGCTAATTGGATACAAACAGATAATTTCTTTGTTAGAAACTTCAAAGACTGAAAAGTCCTCTTAAGCAACATAAAGAAAGACATTGCGAACACATTTCCAGTAGGATAGACCGTACACCAAAGGATCTTAGATCTTCTCGGCATGGGCTGCATGATAATCCTACAAACATTGATCTTCAAGTTAAAGTTGTTGATTTGAATAAATTTGTTAGGATCTTGGGTGAAGCAGAGAGATGTTTATTCTATCAATAAGCCCTATATACTTATCTTAAGCAAAGTAATGAATGCACTGAATTTCCCAAAACATGGTGAAATGGAACACAAAGCGCAATCACATTGTTGTCATATATAGTGAAAATGGTACTATCACTATGTGAAAGTACATGTTTCTACAAAATTCGTTAAATATTATGAGCTACTCTAGCGCACTTCTACCATTTAAGATTCAATTGACATGTATACTTTAGGTACTGGACTTTGGTTTCTGATCTTTAGGCACAAAATTTGGTTAGGAACATCTCTCTTCAAGAGATATGATGTTATTAACATTGGAGATGACAAATCTTCAAGTTTGAATGGGTACACTTGTTTTTTCAAGAAGACTTGGTAGACCGCCGGAGATAATTTTTACGGGGTAGTTGAGGAGTTCTTTGTTTCTGTTTCTTTCTTAAATATTCGAACCACACAATGATTGATCTTGTTCCGAAAGCACAACATCACTTACTTGTTACTGATTTTAGATCAGTTGTTTGTTACAATGTTATGTACAAGGCTATTACATATATCATTGCAAGAAACTTGTCGATTGTTCTTAGGACAATCGTGGACTAGGTTAAAATCACTTTCGCAGAAGACAAATCCATGACAGAGAATATCCACCTTGCCCCAAGAACTTTTAATACAATACATCAAGTAAATAATTCATGTGAGATGCCTCCTTAAAATAGATTTGAAGAAGGTTTTATGTTGGTCCCAAAAGAAACTCAATTAAAGTCTGTAGGGGTGAATATACTTTAAAATTTTCTTGATAGATATGTTTTAGATACAATTAAGTGCAAATAACAACTATTACAGAGTTAAACAGCTGCGTGACTTAACACTTTGATGTGCAACAAAATGAGATTGTTGTTATATTAATATGTTATTAAATTAAGATTACGAATGTAATATTCGTACAATGATTGTTGTGAAACTTTACTGTGCTGCGGAATGAGATTTCTATAATATTAATATCTGATCAAATTAAGATTGTTGGTGAAATTTTTTGTGCAGTGATTTTCGCGCAATCGCTAACAGTGAAATATGCAAGTGTATGTTGTAGACAATAAAGTAAATAAAATAGGCAAAGAACATAATATTATATAGAGATGTCAGGAATGGTGTAATCTCCCACTAATCATCTCCCCCCTTACTACTAAGGGATAAAATCTACTAGATGCTCATGTTGCAATACTCTTGTACAACCCTACTAATATATATCCACTTTGTTGCTACTCACAACAAACACAACTTCTTCTCAAACTACTCTCAAGCTTGATATTATATGGACTCCTTCACTAGCGTCTTGTCAACCCAGTTTCTGCTTTCAATCGATTTTTCACTAATGTCTTCTCTACTCACCTACTACAGTCTACGTCTTTAAGTAGATTGATTGATGATCAACATTTTTTCTCTCAACCAATATTTTTTTTTACTTCTTTTCAGACTGAACTCGAAGACTTGGATTCTGATGAAAAACTTCTTGTAAGCCCGAAAAGTTTCCGGAGTATAAAAAATTGGTTTATCAATTGCATTCTTGTTTCTCACGTGTTAGATTTTCATATATCGCATCATTCATATGTATGCATGCTATTGGTGAACTTCTATTTCGAGACAAATTTCAAATCTTCCCATAGAGAGATGGAGGCAAATTTGAATGTTGATAGTGCAATGCCAGCGTGGCCACTAACTCGGGGGCTTATCTTTTTTGACGTTGAGTGAATATTTATTGATTTTATATGTCAGGTGTCAATTGCAACGGTCACCATTTGTCCTTTTTATAAACATCGTACCTCGATGTTAGTGTTAATTCCTTAATGTTGACTTGAGCTTATTTCAAGTTAGCAACTTACATGTTAGGTGTTTGTCATCAGCTTACTCTTCTGACTCATTGATGCTCTCTTGCTCTTAGTTGATGGTCTTGGCTGCTGACTCTTGTCTTTGACTTCTCTTAGCTGCTACTCGACTTAACTCTTCGCATTAGCTAACTCATCTATACTCTTTTAATGTTAAGGTTCTTGGCTGCTTCATCGCTATTCTATTTTATAATACAAAACAAGGGTAGCTAACATATTATATTTTTATCATCAAAACCAAAACTATTTTGTAATATTTTATGATTCAATGGATTGAAATTTCTTGTAAAAATTCTTCATGGTTAGGTTTTTCTTCAACAAATTGCTTTCCCTTCAAAACTCTAGAGACTGGACCGGAGTCATCTTCTTCCTTAGAGAATGCATTTGAAATAATCAAAAAGTTGGAGGTGGTTGGATGGGATTCGGTTATAGATGAAAGTGTTTGGATTGGTTTAGAGGATTCTCAGATGGAGAAATGTCAGAAGATAAAAATGATAATTTGTTGTTCATTTTCATGAGAGAGGGTTGTTTCGTGGGTGGGGGTTGAAGAAGCTATTGTGGGGTTGGCTCAATTTGTTTAGGGGTTTAGTAGAGTGGGGATTGCGATTGTTGTGATATAGTGGGGTGATTGTAAGCCCAAGGGGTGTGAGTGTTAAGTCTAGGGGGTGTTGAATAGACTTAACAAATTTTTCGATTGTGATCTTAAATAAGAGTTTTTACACAAGTAGCAGCTTAGTTCAACCTCAACAGGAGGATTAACCACTCATCAAACTCGACTGAGCTATTGATAGAGTAACTCAACTGAGTGAAGTGAGCTCTTTAAAAATTCAGCTTACTTGGTTTTTATAGCGGAAGTCTTACACCCTTTGTGTTAAATGGTTTTACAACACTTGTTTTGATTAAGTTATTATGAGTGAGTCAAGCAAATATATATATCAACAAAGTAAAATGTGCAGTAACTAAAGTGTTGAAAATAAAAAGACACAAGGCAATTTATAGTGGTTCGAGGATGAGGTAATTTCACTACTCCACTCTTCTCCAACTCCTGGAGGTAATCCACTGATACAACAACTAATACAAGATGGATACAATAGTCCAAGTAGGCCTTGATCACACAACTGGCTTTACCCCTAGGACTCAACTTCTTCGCAAGACGGTTGTTTCACTACTTTAGCTCCTTCAAACCCTTGGAACTTATCAAAAAGCCCTCCAACGGATTTAAAGCTGGTTCTAACTTGAAAAAACTTTTCCTCTTTAAAACAACTTTTCCTCTTCAACTGGTTGAAGCTTTTCCTCCTTCACAATGTGTGATGGACATATACACTTTGAATGTAGGCTTGAGGATTTATAACGTATTGCTTGAGAGTGTTTTGGCTTGCTTTGCTTTGCTCAGATGTTCACTTGTGTCATTTGTACTATCTCTCATACTTTCCTCAGCCTTTTATAGTGACAGTTTGAAAAAGTGTCCGTTGAAGAGATAGACAATTTTCAAACTTCACTTCTTGATTGCTGGCTTGTCTTGTTGTGCATCAAATAATGTCGACCCAACCTTAATTTAAAGCTTTGTAGGTTTCCTGAAACTTTGCAGATTTTTGCGAACATCTCATTGGTTCCCAGCCTCTTGAACTCTTTCAGCAAGATAACTTTAAGGTTGCAGGTTTGTCCCCTTAACATTTTAGGTAAGTTATTGATTTTTCATTCCAACAGACTTCTTCATCATTCTCCGAGTCCTTAGGTTGTTTTACCCCTTCATTAAATCTTCTCCATATATCTGGGAAAGACTCAGCTGTTAGTCTGCTGACAAACACAACTTATTGTACTTGACTTAATCTCTTCTTCGATACTCAGTTGCAACTCAGCTGATTCTTCACTGCATTCTTCAGTCAACTTCTGCGATATTCAACTTGGCTTCTTTGATACTCAACTTATATATCATATCTATTACATGTTGAATTACAACAGAAAATGGGGTGCCAACTTTCTAATCTAAGTTTTACGTGCATCATCAAAATCTCTACAAATAAATTCCCAAAAATTTCCCCCTTTTCGATGATGCCAAAACTTAAAATAAAAATACAACATAAAAAGTGCTAAATAAAAGAATAATTGTATGAATGTATCATTTTATTGAACATATCATTCTGCATTTTACATGTACTTGCAGTAATTTTTGTGTATTTACAAGAGTGTAAAAATATTACAAAATTTTGCAACTGCTTCATCTTCTTTGCTGCTTCCTCCTTCTTTCTTCATCTTTTTCTCGCCTACGGTGATCTTCATCATCCTTCCTCTTCTTTTCTTCAGCTTCTCTTTTCTTCCTCCTTTCATAATTTCTCTTCAGCTACTCCTATTCCCTCAGTCTCTCTTAATACTCTCTGTCCTACCTCACATTGTTTTCCTCATATTTACGTGCAAGTTCTTCATTGCAACGAGCAACTTCCATGTTCTCAAGTTTTCTGTAGCCCATCGAGTATTCGATGTCCTTTTTCTAAGGATCTACCTACATAACCTTTTTAGGTCTTCTTAATGGATAACCTGTTCTTCTTCCACGAGGCCTATAGTCTCTTCCTCTTCCTCTAGCAGGTTAGCTCCCCTGGGAGGTTAACTGGGATGAGCCATCGAAGTTTGCTGGCTCTTTGAAGATTGAGTATGCTGCTTCTTGGCAAAATTTACAACTTCAAGTCCTTTTTCCCAGTACAAGTCCCAAGCACTTTTTAGATCCATCCCCTCAAAGTATCCTTCAGACTTGAGAGTTTCATACTCTTCAAGTGACCTTTCCACAAAGTTTGCTGGGGGAGTGGATTCTTCAGTTGATTCCTGAAGCATTCCTGCTGGTGGACCACCGAATTCTCAATCCTACCATGTTTCCTTCTTTCAAGTTCTTCTATATCAGCTTGATGTTTCTTGAAGGCAAGCTCAACTTTCTTTCCAGCTGACAAATCTTGTGGCAGCCGAGATAGGAGAGAACTGGTAGATGATTCCTTGGGAGTTCAATAATGATTTTCATGTGGGTCTTCTCAGTTGTTCCTTCCCCATTGCTACTTTCCCCTTTTTTGGCATCATCACTTGGAAGTAGAGAGAAATTAGGAGTCGACTGAAGAAGGGAGAAGAGTTTCTTATGAGTGATGGAGTCTGTTGTCCTTTGCTCAGTACGGATTGTATGTAGCTCTGCCTGCATATCCATCATCTCAGCTCGCAAAGAATTTTCAGTGTGATGGATATCGTTTTTGAATTGTAGCTTGAGTAGCTCCAATTCGCCACACCAGATCACAAGTTTTCAGAAAAGTGACACAAAGTAGCCAACTTGCTCCCTGCGAAGAGCCTTAGTTTGAGTAGTCCATTCCCTGATCCTTAGCAAAACTCCTCTGATATATCCAGAAATCATTGTATCGTGATTATCTATCCTTTGAAGTCTCCATTTCGTCGCACATAGTTTAGAAGGATTTTCTAAAGTCAGCTGCCTCAGGAGATGAATCCTCTAGAAGGAGGGATTCAAAGTTATGACCAAAGGGAACAATTCTCATGTCATCTAGAGCTTGGAAGTCTGCTGGACTTATATCAACGTGATAGCATGCAGCTTCCTCCATAGTATCACCTTCTAAGGGGACTTTATTGTTGGGAAATTAATTTTTAGATTTTGATGAATGCAATGTAAAACTTAGAATAGAAAGTTGGCACCCCATTTTCCTTGTAATTTGCACCTTTGTAATAGATAGGGCTGGTCGAGTGAGTTAAGTCGCCTATGCCTCGAACATGCAAGAAGTCAACCAGGAGACTAGAAGGAAGACTCATTGTGAGGCGACTAAGTGTAGCAAGGAAGACAACACAGAACTCGATCAAGGTGCGGTGAGAAGCAACTAAGTAAAGTGTTAGTCAAGTCAATTCAAGATAACCAAGTCTTAAGTTGATGTGACAGATGAGTCATCCAATGATTGGAAGCTGACTCGAAGTCATCTGGGGAAATCAAGGAAATGCGGTCAAGTCGAGACAATCAAAGAAATCCGTTTACGTAAGTCAAGAAAATTACTTAAACAAGCAATACTCCCATCTCGCCTTTCTTAAAGTGCTCACCCTTAAGCGTGCAAAAGGAATAAACCAATGTGAAGCATCGCACTGTGTCGAACTCAAAAGTCAAGACTCATTCAATACGAGGAAATGTCAATTCCAAGGACTGCAACAAGACAAGCCAACGACCACAAGTGCCTTTTGAAAATTAACCTATCTCTTCAACGGGAAAATTTTCAAAAGAACACTATAAAAGGTTGAGGAATCACCTTGAGAAAAGGTAACCTTGATTACCTGAGAAAACCATTACAAGCAAGAAAGCAATATCTGTAACCTGAAATATTGTCAAGTCATTTAAGCTTAATCCTCAAGCCTACATTACGAAGGAAATCAATCCAACACTCATCTGTGAAGGAAAGACGACTTCAATCAGTTGAAGAGGAAACATTTGAAGAATCAAGGGGTCTACATTCCACACAGGATTGTAGAAAGGTTCAAGGTCGAACAAGTCTCAAGTTTTTGGAGGGCTTCGTGATCAAATCCAAGAAGCTTGAGCAAGTGGGCTATAGTAGCAAGGCAGCTGCCCTGTGAAGAAGCTGAGTCATTCGAGAAGCCAGCTGTGTGACTAAGGCATCTCCAGACTGAGTCCCAAAGGATCAAGTCAGCTGTGTGATCAAGACTTGCATCTTGACTGATAACCACTTTGTACATTGATCATTACTTAGTGGATTCCTCCAGGAGTTGGAGAAGAGAGGAGTAGAAGAATTACCCCATCTTCGAACCTCTATAAAATTTATTGTGTCATTTACATTTCAAAGACTTTAATTATCGTGCATATTATTTTGATATCTCTTTGATAAATTTTCATGTCCATCCGATAATTAACAAAGTGCTCTAATCAAGTATTAAAACAAACTTAAACCAAGATTCAAGGGTGTTAAGTCTTCCGCTGAAAACATATCACAGTCGAGTTAAGTTTTAGTCAAAACAGCTGAGTTACTCTATCAACAGCTCAGTCGAGTCTGTTGAGTGGCTAACTCTGCAGATCAACTAACTTAGTTGTCCATCAAGGACTTAGCTGTGAAGTATTAACTCTGAACGTCTTTAAAGGACTAAATCTAAAAGTTGGTAAGGTTTATTCAACCCCCCTCCCCCCGTCTAAACCTTACACTCACACCCCTTGGGACCAACATTCATCAACTTATGGAAAATCTATTTCAAAAAGACCAATAGGCACTGAGTAAGGACCCATTCCTCCTTCGGGAGCACTTCCCTTATTGCCCAGGCTACTAGCTCTTTGTGCCTCGGCTGTTTGAGCTTCATGTAATTCACAGCTATGGAAGCCTGCGGAGCAGATTCGGCCTCAGCTCTTTGGCGCCAGAGTTATTTTCCTTTTGAGGTATCTGGGCCTCAGTTACCTTAGCAACATCACAGGCAGGTGATGGCACCATGGGAGGTGGTCCATCAACCAAATCAAACTTTGTAGAGGCTATTTTTGAGCGAGCCTCTCTAGGCCTCCAATTCCCTTTCCTCTGGATCGGACTCAGCTTCATTTTCAGAGTCAATAAAATCCAGCATTTTTTCCTCTGAGTCATGTAATGTATCGATCTCTATAAAATCAGTTGACTCAGAATATGGCATATTGGGATGGGCCTCAGGTACTTGCACATTTTTCCTGGAAGTCTCAGCCTCCTTGGGGTCTTCATCTACAATCGTAGCAGTCTCAACCGATGCCAGGCCCCTTCAGCAATCCCTTTTGCAGACTCAGCTGCATTAAGGTCTTCTTTATTGGCATCCATCGAGGTTGGATTGTAGTTTCAAGACTAGCAGTCTCAACTGCGATGGTCCTCCTCAGTCCATCATGTGCTATAGTTACATTAGTAACTTCATCGGCCTGCAATAGAACTGGTTCCTCAGCTGAGACAGTCTTAACCGTCAAAGCGTCGTTGGTTCCAACTTGCTCTTCTTCATGAGTCTCACCATTACCTCCTAACACCAAGTTTTTTGTCTCCTGTAGCCTACTCCGACCTGACTGCAGAGTGATCAGCTTCCCCCTCAGCTGGCTCACCAGCTGATTCACTGGCAAAGAGATCAGTTGTCACCGGAGAGTTGGCAGTTTCCTTTGAGTGTTCAGCTAATTCGGCAGTTGTCTCAACAACATCAATAGGGTATGGCTCAGTTGGGTTGTCCTTTTCTACTTCTTCCCCATCTTCATCGCCATCCTTCCCAGATTGTTCCTCTGAGTTAGCTGGTGAGGTGGTTGCATCAATGTTCCTCATAGTGTCAATGATGGCAGGGGCTGGAGAGATGGTGATAGATGATTATCCAACACCCCTGAGCATAGATTGCTCATACAACTCACAAGACTCATGCAGTGCTTGCTTCAGCTAAGCCTTCTCCATAGGATCAACTCCATCAATGACTTCAACGTCGTTGTTGCTTTCAGTTGGGTCACCAGCTTACTGGCCTTTCTCTAGGGCCTTGGCCTTGGCATCATCTTTTTTCTCATACAAAATAACAGTGCAGTAGGTTGCACAAGGCCAAAAAGGACATTAGTATTTTCCAAAAAGCCAAGGAGATATTCCTCCTAATTAATCATGTCCGGCCTCTGAAACTGGACTCGGCTGGCACTCAGCTTCCAAAGCCTCCATGCGCGCAGTCTCTTTTCTATATCTGGATGGGCGGGGGACTCTGGACGTTCATTAACAATAGGATCTGGCACAGGCTCTTCAACATCAACCTTCTTGGACCCATCATCTTCCTCAACATCAATCATTTCGTCCTGAGGGACAACAACTGAGCTATTTTGAGCTTCTTAAGCATCAGCTCTTTCATCTGTTGTTGTGAGGGCAGCTGCTAAATTATCTTGAGTTTCTTCACTAGTGTATTGTGAACCATTTTCGTCCCTTTGTTATCCTTGGAATTGACATTTTTACATTAATCCTCGGATACTGGGGATTGAGCAATTCAACAATAACTGATACAACTATCTCAATTTTTTTTTTTTTTGCAGCATGCGCCTTCACAAGCCGTCTCCTGTAGCGCCTCTCTAGGAGAGCTTCGACCTCCTTCGTATCAGATCCTTCAGGCATAACCCGGAGGGTGGACTTAGCTAGATAGGCTCGATTTGCGAGCTCTTCAACGGCCTTGGCAACTAACTCTTCTTCATCTCTCAGACCAACAGTGGCCTGAGTATCTTCTTAACGGCTGCCTTACGAGGAGCAGTTGCCCTTCTCATCTTTGTCAATTTTGGAGTGACATCAACAGGTTTAGGGGAGGAAGCTGGAGTGGAGGCAGTTGTGTCCTCAGGGACGTGATCAACTGATACCCCCACAGAAGTGGCAGTCTTCTTTGCATGTGCCCTCTTCTGAGCAACTCTGAAGTTGGCTTTGAACATCCTCTTGTTCGAGCGGAGATGCTTTCCCCTGCAAAGGGTTACACCTTTCTTCTCCATCAAATAGCCTAAGATCAGGCCATAACCCAGGGAATGCACAAGCTCCACATCAACCACTTTCACGTTATGAACATTCTGGCTCAGCTTCTCGCTCCAGTTCACCTCAACCTCCTCCATGATTGCAGCCATGACAATCAGCTTAGTTTGGGGAAACTAATTGAATGACCCAAACTTCATATCCAAGCACGTGGCCACCACATCCATCAGCTTGTGATAGTCATCTTTAATGGCCTTCTTGAGGGCATAGTAGTTCACTTTGCCAGATAACTCTGTTCTGGCAATCTCCTTCCATTCTTTCACCAGGTCGAATTCCGCTAGATGACAAGTGATCTTCCAGCTAAAACCTTGTCCTCGGACTACTTGACAAGGCCTTCAAAATCCACCAGGGAGCCATTGTGGATCTTCTCAACAAGTTTTTCAAAATCAATAGCAACTTGTTTTGGGGCCATTTTGATTTTTTCTGAGTGATTGACGAAGAACTAGGGTTTGGTTGCAGAGAGAATTTCTTGAGAGTTTGGAAGTCTGAAAGTGTAAGTGAGGAGAGAGAAATAAAATGCAGATTATATATGTGACTTGAAGAGACAGTTTCAAAAACTCAGAGGTTCGAAATTTGATCAATGGCTAAGATCAAATATTTCAAAAGGCACTAATTACTTCACATTAACTGCGCCAGCATTTATATACAATCATAAGTAAATTGTCACAGCTTTAACTGACATCATTTAGTGATGTTGATGTCAAGTGTAAAACATTCCCGCTTAAACGCAGACGGCATCATTTTGTTACTCTACTTTTCTTTTCCTTCGATTTGACTGAATGACACTCGGCTACCCAACTAACTCAATTCTGCTGAATAGCCATAAAAGATGTTTCACTTGGCTGAATGAGTGAAACTCTACTGATATGCAATTCTCCCATCTTTAACTCTGTTGAACGAGTCTTCTGATCATTTTAACACAGATTAATCAATCCAGGCTCACTTTTAAGTTCTTCAAATCTTGACTCACATAAGGGTTTTGTGAATATATCAGCTAACTGCTTCTCAGTTGATATGTATTCCAATGTGATATCTTTCTTTTCAACATGATCTCTTATGAAATGATATCTGACATCAATGTGCTTGGTTCTTGAGGGACATACTAGATTCTGAGTGATTTCAATGGCACTTATGTTATCACACATAATTGAAATCTCTTTTCTTCTATGTCATAATCCCTCAGTCGTTGCCTCATCCATAAAACTTTGGCACAACAGCTGCCGACAGCACCGTACTCTGCTTCAGCTGTAGATGTAGCTATTGAATTTTGTTCTTGCTAAAACAATGAAATAATCTATTTCCAAGCATTTGACAGGTACCATATGTACTTTTCTGTCAACGGTACATTTAGCATAGTCTGAGTCTGAGTATCCAATCAACTTAAATCCACCTTTTTTTAGATACCATAAGCCAATTGGAATCAGTCTCCAGTCATATGACTTTTCTTTGGAGCAGACTCAAATCTAGCACATACACCAACAATAAAGGTAATGTCAGGTCGGCTTGTAGTCAAGTATAGCAATGATCTAATAAGTGCTCTATATCTTGTTTGATCAACTGATTTTCTTTCTGCATCCATATCCATCTTCACAGAAGTATTCATGAGAATCTTCACAGATGACTTCTCTTCCATATCAAATTTCATCATCAAATCTCTGGTATATTTGATTTGACTAATGAAGGTTACATCCTCATTTTATTGACTTGAATACCTAGGAAGAAAGTCCCATCATGCTCATCTCAAACTTCCCTTGCATAAGGTTTGAGAATTTGTTACACAGCTTTTTGTTTGTGGATTCAAAGATGATATCATCCACATAAATAAGAACAAGCAGTATACTCTCTCCATCTTGAATTCTGAAGAGTGTTCTATCAACTTTGCCTTTGGTGAATCCATTGTCTATAAGAAACCTAGACAATGTATCATACCATGTCTTGGTGCTTCCTTCAAACCATACAATGCCTTATTGAGCTTGTAGACTTTGTCTCCAATAGTTTTCTGCTCAAAACTTGGAGGTTGTTCCACATGGACTTTTTCTTCTAAAAGTTAATTCCAAAATGCGCTCTTGACATCCATTTGATAGAGTGTGAAGTTCTTGTATGCTGCATAAGCAAGAAACATCCTTAATGCTTCCAATCTTGCAAGAGGAGCAAAGGTTTCATCGAAATATATTCCTTCTTCTTGGCAATACCCTTTGGCCACCAACCTTCCTTTGTTTCTCACAACAGATCCTTCCGCATTCATCTTGTTTCTAAATACCCACTTAGTACCAATATCATTTTGGTGGGTAGGCCTTTGAACTGATTCCCAAACTTTATTCATTTCAAACTGATTCAGCTCTTCCTGCATATCTAGAATCCAATGAGTGTCATCCAATGCTTGTGACACATACTTTGGCTCGATTTGATAAATGGAAAAGGTAAACATGGCTTCATGTTGAGTCCTGGATCTGGTTCTCACTCCTTCTCTAAAATCTCCAATTACTAACTCATGTGGATGGTCTCTAAGCCATATCACATCTGGTTGGAGTAAGTCTGTTGAATTGAGTCTTCTTGCAGCTAAGTTGTCTTGAACAACTTCTTCTTGATCTTCATCATTTTTGCAAACCTTCCATCTATATTTGACATTCAGCTATCTCATCTTTATCAGGGTCGAATCTTATGATACTTGCTTTTGCATATGGACTCTTGAATAGTTGGCTAATTTATCTTTTCAGCCTAACTCATCAATGTCTTCTCCATTTATATTAGGCTCATCAAAAACCATATGGATAGACTCTTATGTGACCATAGTCTTCTTATTCAGTACTTTGAAATCTTTACTCTAAGGTGAGTATCCTAAGAAGACATCTTTATCAGCTTTATCATCAAAAGCTTTGAATTTATCTTTGCCATTATTATGAATGAAACACTTGCTTCCAATGATATGAAAATATCCCATATTAGGCTTTCTTCCTGTCCAAATTTCATAGGGGGTTTTCGAAAGCTGCCAATTTATCATACACCCATTCCGAGTGTAGTAAGCAGTGTTAATGGCTTCAGGCCAAAATCTCTTAGGCAGTCTAACTTCGGTTAACATGGTCATTGCAGCTTCCTTGAGGGTTCTGTTCCTTCTTACAACTACTCCATTTTGCTGTGGAGTTCTTGCAGTTGATAACTCATGACCAATAACATTCTTTGTGCAATATTGAGTTATAATCCCATGGACAAACTCAGTCCTCTATTAGACCTTATCTTGATAATGGTTTGGCTCTTCTTATTTTGAACTCTCTTCATAAGCGGTGGGAGCTTTTGCAAAGTTTCATTCTTTTTACACATAAAGATGGTCCATGTGTATCTTGAATAGTCATCCACTACCACTATGGTGTATTTCTTTCCACTGATGCTAGCTGGCTCAACTAGACCAAATAAATCCATATGCAACAGATGCAATATCCTGGTTGAAGAAGGACTTGGCTTATCCTTGAATGATGATTTGATTTGCTTTCCTATTTGGCATGCATCACATATGCTTTCTTTCTTGTACACTAAGTCTGGCAATCCTTCCAAAAGATGACTCCTTGCTAGCTTGCTGATTGTCTTGAAATTTAGGTGACTCAGCTACTTATGCCACGGCCAACTGGATTCATATGTACTCCTTGCTAGCATACATGTGCTTGGTGTGGAAGTAGACCAATCCACTACATACATACCTTTTGTCTTTTTCCTTGTAGCACAATTTCATTAGATTCAGCATCTTTGATCTGGCATATCCCCATGTTGAATCCTACATTGTAGCCTTTGTCACAAAGTTGGTTGATGCTTAACAGGTTGAAGTTGAGGCCTTCAACATAAGCAACATTTTTGATCTCCAATCCATTCTTCTTGATGGATCATGTGCCTTTGATCTCCCCTGGAGCTTCATTTCCTCCAAATATGACTTTATCACCTTTGATCTCCTTGAATCTTGACAGATTTTCTTTTATTCCCTGTCATATGTCTGGAACAACCACTATCCATGTACCAGGTTCCTTGGCACTTAGTTGTTCCTTGAACCTGCAATCAAGGAAATCAGTTTTTAGGTACCCATACTTGCCTGGGTCCTGGGGGTTAGTGCTATAAGATGCTCCAACAAAATTATAGCCAAATGATCTAACTCTAAGAGGTTGCCATCTATCAGTACCATAATCATAATGCACATTTTTAGGAAATTTGTTTAGTAGATTTTGATAATACCATGTAAAACTTAAACTAGGAAGTTCGCACCCCATTTTCCTTGTAATTTGTATTGTAATAGATAGGGCTAGAAAAGCTGAGTCAATTCAGCTATGCCAAGGATTACAAAAAGTCAACTGTGGACTATGTGAAGACTCTGTTGTATGTCAGCTAAGTAATGCCATGAGGGAAGTCAAGGACTCGACTGAAGAAGAGTTAGCTGGGGAACAACTGTAAGAAGTGTCAGTCAATTCAACCCAAGAAGCCAAGTCTCAAGTTGAAGTGTGACGGTTGAGTTCTGATAAGACCGACTCAAGTCACTGGGGTATAGGCAATGATCTAGTAAAGACAAGTAACTTAGATCCGTTGATTAAAGTCAAGAATATTACTCAATATAGTAATATGTCAAAGCTGTCAGGTCTAAAGTGTTAGTCTCAGAATTGTGCAAAAGGAATGAACCAATGGGAAACACTGCACCTTGTGTCAGGCACCTACAATGCTGCGAAGACATTTAATACGAGGAAAGGTCAACATCAAGGACTGCAGACCAAGACAAGACAAGCCAACAATCACAAGTGACATTTGAAAATAGCCTATCTCTTCAATAGGCAGAATTTCAAATGTGCACTATAAAAGGTTGAGGAAGTTATTGAGAAGAGGTTACTTGAACCACAAACAAGGAAGCAATATTCAAGCATTTAACCAACAATATTCTCAGAAACATTCAAGTAATTCCTCAAGCCTGAAACTAGAAGGAAATCGATCCAACACAGGTTGTGAAGGAAAGACAACTTCAAATCTGTTGAAGAGAAAACTTTTGAAGAAAACAAAGGGGTCTACTTTCCAAGCTAGGATTGTAAAAAAGGTTCCAGATCGAACCATTATCAAGTTTGTGGAGGGCTTCGTGATCAAGTCCAAGAACTTGAGAAGTGAGCTGAAATAGCAAGGCAGCTGCACTGTGAAGAAGCTGAGTCTCAGGAGAAGCCAACTGTGTGATCAAGGCTGTCTCCAGACTGTTCACCACTTTGTAAACTGATCTGTTACATAGTGGATTCCTCCAAGAGTTGGAGAAGAGAGGATTAGAATAATTACCCCATCTTCCAACCTCTAAAAAAATATTTGTGTCATTTACTTTCAGTAAACTTACTTTCCTGCACATTTACTTTATACCTGCTGTCAAGTATTATATTTGCTATTCAACTGATAAATAACCAAGTGCTAAAAATAAAGTGTTTAAAACAAGCTAAAATCTAATCAATGGTGTTAAGGTGTGTTTCTTTCCAATGATACTTGTTGGTTCAACATGACCAAACACATATGCAATAAATGTAAGATCCTTGTTGAAGAATGACTTAGCTTATCCTTGAATGAAGAAATTAATTTATTTTCCCATCTGGCATCACAAATGCTCTCTTTCTTGTACACTGAGTGTGACAATCCTTCAACAAGATGACTCCTTGCAAGCTTGATGATTGTCTTGAAATTCAGGTGACTCAACATTTTTTGCCACAGCCAACTTGACTCGGCTGTGCTTTTTTCTAACATGCATGTACTTGGTGTAGCAGTAGGCAAATCCACTACGTACATATTTTTCTTTCTTGTTTCAGATAGCACAACTTCATTTGATTCAACATCTTTGATATGACAGACATCCATGTTAAATCCTACATTTTAGCTTTTATCATGGAGTTGGCTGATACTCAGCAGATTGAAATTCACACTAGGCTATTCCCTGATCCTGTAAACAAAATGAGGAAATCAAGTTTTAGGTACCCAAACCTGTCTTGGTCCTGAGGGGTTAACACTATAAGGTGATCCAACCAGTCTATAGCCAAAAGATCTGACTCTAAGAGGTTGCCACATATCTGTTCCATAATCATAATGAATCTTAGCAAATTTCTTAGGAGCTTTAGGAACATACATCTATCTCTTTTCTCTGTATGCGTGTGAGTGTGCTGGTGCATTTGCTTTCTTTGGATAATATGAAAACTTTTGTGCATTATAGACATTATGTTTGGGTGCATAAGTGTGCTGATATTGATTATTTTGCCTTGGGAGTGACCTATATTGAGTCTGAGGTCTTTCCCACTTGGGCCTCTTTCCCATAGGACTTGGCTGATATTTCATTTGATGGTTCCAATAAGCCTGAGTAGGGTAGTTTATACCATTCTCTTCATATGGTTTTCTTTGTTGAAACCACTGGGGCCTTTGGTAGTTATGCTTTGATTTCAAAGAATTTTTTCTGTTTGGAGTCTGCTGATGGACTCTTCTGAAATTGGTTTCAGCACCCCACTCAACAAACTCAGTTAGCATTTTCCCCATGCCTTTGTAACCTAGGCTAGCATGTGTTTGCTTGTGATTGTAAGTGGGTGAAATGTTGGGAAAATTATTGTATAGATTTTGATGATGCTATGTAAAACTTGGATTAGGAAGTTAACACCCTATTTTCTATTGTAAATTTAACTATGTAATAGATAGGTTCTATGAGCTGAGTCAAAGCAGCCAAGTTGAACATTACAGAAGTTGACTGAAGACAAAGTGAAGAATCAGCTGAGTTGTAGCTTAGTATTGAGGAGAAGTCTTAGTCAAGTACCAAAAAGTTGTGTATTTTAGAAAATTAACAGCTAATTCACTCCTAGATGTTTGGAGAAGGCTCACAAAGGGGTTCAACAACAAAAAGGACACAAGAAAGCTGAAGATGTTCGTTGATAAGTAAAGTCAAAACATTACTAAAAGAGGATAGAAGACAGACTGAAACATTAAAGTTGTTTTGCTAAAAGAGCGCAAAAGGCTGGGAACCAATGAGATATTCCTACACACCTGCAGTGTTTCAGGCTAACCTATATAGCATTAAACTAAGGTTGGGTCAACATCAATTGCTGCATAAAAATACAAGCCAGCGACCATGAAATGGAGTTTGAAAATGCATCTATCTCTTCAACGGAAACATTTTTGAACTGCCACTATAAAAGGCTGAGAAGTTCATTTGAGAGAGTACTTGTAGGAACAGACACCAAGGTATTCAAGCTATCTAAGAAAAGAGAAAGCAAGCAAAAACTCTCAAGCAATACACTCGATCCTCAAGCCTATAATTTAAACTCTATCTAACCAACACTTTTAATGAAGGAAAGAAAAGCTTCAAACTATTGAAGAGGAACTTGTTTAAAGATAAAAGGTTCTGCACATCCACGAATTGAATGAAGTATAGTGAGGTTCAAGTTAGAACCAGGCTTTGGATTCATTAGAGGGCTTCATGATCAAATCCAAGAATTCGAAGGAGTGAGTAGCGAGACAGACAACCTGTCTTGTGAAGAGTTGACAGGAGTGAAGCTTGTCTTGTATAAGTAAGTCTTGGGCGGTGATTGAAGCAATATCTTTTTTTTTTTTTCTAATTAGAAAGTGTGATCAAAGCTTGCTTGGATTGTTTATCATTTTTGTAACTCATTGTTGCATTGGTGGATTACCTCTAGGAGTTGGAGAATAGTGGAGTAGAGGAATTACCCTATTCTTGGACCACTATAAAATTGCTCCGTGTCTATTTACATTCAACACGTTTATTTCTTGCATATTATTACTCTGATGATTGATAAATTTGCTAAGTCAACTGATAATAACTTAACTAAAAATTTGAAAACAAATTAACCTTAATTTGTGAAGGATCTGAGCAAATTAAGGAAAACAAATTATCTGTTGTTGTTCAAAAATTTGAAAACTTTAAAATGCTTGCAGGTGAAACAATGGACCAGCTGGATGCTAGATTCACTGAAATTACGAATGAGCTCTCATCACTTGGGAAAGAATACACACAGAAGGAGATGTATATGAAGATACTGAGGAGCCTCCTAGCTGAGTGGGAAATGAAGACCATGGCTCTAAGGCACTCGATGGACCTATCGAAAACATCCAATTATAAACTATTCTCAAACCTCAAAGCCTATGATTTTGAGCTGAGAAGAAAAGATCAAGAGGAGATAGATGTGCCCAAAACAGTTGCACTCATTATCAAGGAAAGTAAGAGAGTTGAGACCAAAGAAGTCATTGACCAGGAAGAGATTGCCTTGATGGTTAAAAGATTCAACAAGTTCTTCAACAAGAACTACAAAAGAAACAAAGGTGAATCCTCGAGAAGACATTCAGCTCCCTCCAAGTCAAGGGAAGATAGGCCACCAAAGAGAACTGAGTATCAAAAGGTCGAATATCAAAGAGCTGACAACCCAAGAAATGAGAGAGCTGATCAAAAAATTGAAAACTTGTGTTGGAATTGCAGACAACTAGGACACTTTGCCATTGACTGTCCATATCCTCTAGTGAATAAATACAGGAATGAAGAAGAAAGAAAAGTCTCCAGAGAAATAAGGCAAGAAAAGAAAAGAGCAATGTTGGCTGCTGAGACTACTGACACAGCTAAGTCAAAATAAGCAGCTGACTCAGAGAGTAGTGAAGCTGACTACTCAAGTGACTCTGAAGAAGAAGCCTTAATTTGTCTAATGGCTAAAGAACAAGATCAACCTGACCAAGAAGATGAGGTACACTCTAACTCATCTCATTCAGATTCTAGTGATAGTGATTGTGACACACACACACTTCTTATGATTCATTAGGAAAAATGATGAAAGATTTTGAGCACATTAAATCCTCACACTCACTATTAAATGAGGAAAACAACCAGCTCAAAAGCCAAAACTCACAGCTGACTAAGGAGCTGAGTGCCCTAAGTCACATAGCTGATGAGAACAAGGAACGAAGGCTGAGAATGCTAAACTAATAGCAGAGATAGTTGCTATAGAAAAGAGAGAAAATGATCTCAATAATGTGATTGCTTCATTCACAAAGGCATCTAAATCACTGGATGACCTTATCATGAGCCAAAAAGAATGTGGAGACAAGACAAGTATAAGATTCAATTCCTTTGTGCATGGTCAAACTCCCAGAGTGATCTTGGAAAAAGGATCTTCAAGCAATGAAGAATCTCAAAAATCCAAGACACCAAATGTTTCACACACATTCATTCCAAAGCACAATCACAATCAATCTGCCTTGGTTATAAAGGAGAAGGAAAACGGCCAGTTGAGTATGCTGAGAGGACAGCTGAGAAGAAATCCAGCAGAGTTCCTCAGCAAACTCCAAACAGGAAGTACTCTGTGAAGAAGAAAGAGAGCTACCAAAAGCCCCAGAAGTTCTATAAAAGGAACAAATATGATGGGAATGGTAGAAACTACCCAAGTCAAGCTGATTGGAATAATGTGAAATATCAGCAAAGACCTATGGAATACAAGCCTAAATGGCAAAGGCCTAGAACTCAGCAAAGGTCATTCCAAAGGCAACAAAGCTTTATCAGCACACATATGCACCCAACCACTACACTCAGAGATATCACAATTACCCAAAAGAAGGCAATTGCTAAAACACACACACAGACATACAGACAAAAGAGACAGTTGTATGAACCTAAAGCCCCCAAGCAATTTGCCAAAGTGAATTATGATTATGGCACAGATAGATGGCAACCCCTTAGAGTCAAATCATTTGGCAATAGGTTGGTTGGATCATCTTACAGCACTAACCCCTCAGGACCCAGGTAAGTATGGGTACCTACAAACTAATTTCATTGATTGCAGGTTCAAGGAACAACTGAGTGCCAAGGAACCTGGTACATGGATAGTGGCTTTTCCAGACACATGACAGGAAACAAGAAAAATCTGTCAAAGTTCAAGGAGATTAGAGGTGCAAAAGTCATATTTGGAGGAAATGAAGCTCCAGGGGAAATAAGAGGCATTGGATCCATCAAGAAAAATGGATTAGAAATCACATATGTTGCTTACATTGAAGGTCTTAATTTCAACTTACTAAGCATCAGTCAACTCTGTGACAAGGGCTACAATGTTGGATTCAATATAGGAGTGTGCCAAATCAAAAACACTGAATCAAATGAAATAGTGTTGCGAGGATCCAGACAAAAGAACATGTATGCGGTAGATTGGTCAACTGCCACACCAAGCACTTGTCTGCTAGCAAAGAGTACAACTGAATCAAGTTGGTTGTGGCACAAGAAGCTGAGTCACCTGAATTTCAAGACAGTTAACAAACTTGCAAGAAGTAATCTTGTAGAAGGACTTCCAGACTCAGTGTACAAGAAGGAAAGTGTTTGTAATGCATGCCAGATGGGTAAGCAAATCAAATCATCATTCAAAGAAAAGTCAAGTCCATCTTCAACAAGGATATTGCATCTGTTGCATATGGATCTATTTGGTCCAGTAGAGCCAACCAGCAAAAGTGGAAAGAAATACACTTTAGTACTGGTGGATGATTATTCAAGATATACATGGACAATCTTCATGTGTAAAAAGAAGAAAACCCTGCAGAAATTACCCCAACTGATGAAAAGAGTTCAAAATGAGAAGAGTCAAACCATTATAAGGATAAGATCTGACAGAGGAACTGAGTTTGTTAATGGAATAATAACTCAGTCTTGTGTTGAAAATGGTACTGCTCATGAACTATCTGCAGCAAGGACTCCACAACAGAATGGAGTAGCAGAAAGAAGGAACAAAACTCTCAAGGAAGCGCAAGTTCCATGTTAGCAATTTGAAGTTGGATTGCCAAAAGATTTTGGGTCAAGCCATCAATCGCATGCTATACTCAAAATAGATGCATGATAAATAGACAGCTGACAAAGACTCCCTATGAAATTTGGACAGAGAGAAAGCCAAATGTTGGGTACTTTAAAATATTTGGATGTAAATGCTTCATCACAACAATGGGAAAGATAATCTAAAGGCTTTTGATGCCAAAGCTGATGAAGGTATCTTCTTGGGATACTCAGCTGAAATCAAAGCCTATGGAGTGCTGAACAAAAGGAGTATGGTCACAGAAGAATCTATCCATGTGGTTTTTGATGAACCCAATGTAAATGAAGAAGATCTTGAAGAGTTAGCTGATAAGCTGAATCAGCCAACTGTGCAGAAGTGTCCCTATGTTGAAGCTGAAGTTGGAGCAATAAACCGAGTTGAAGATGATGTAGCTGAATCACAAAGGCAGCTGAACAACCTGCAGCTAAGTGATTATGAGAGAGCTGCTCAAGACAACAAATCTGCAAGACGACTGAACCCAGCTAACTTACTCCAACCTAATATGAGATGGCTAAGAGACCATCCACCAGAGCTAGTAATTGGAGATGTAAGAGACGGTGTAAGAACCAGATCCAGATCTCAACTAGAAGCAATGTTCACTTGTTTTATTTCCCAAATATAGCCAAAGGATGTGTCCCAGGCATTGGATGATGCACATTGGATTCAGGTCATGCAAGAAGAGCTGAATCAGTTTGAAAGAAACAAAGTATGGGAACTGGTTCAAAGACCAACTCATCAAAATGTTATTGGCAAAAAATGGGTTTTCAGAAACAAAATGAATGAAGAAGGCTCTGTGGTAAGAAACAAAGCAAGATTGGTAGCCAAAGGGTATTGCCAAGAGAAAGGTATAGATTTTTATGAAACATTTGCTCATGTTGCAAGATTAGAAGCAATAAAGATGTTTCTTGCCTATGTTGCACACAAGAACTTCATTGTATATCAAATGGATGTAAAAAGTGCATTCTTGAATGGATTATTGGAAGAAGAAGTCTATGTTAAACAACCTCCAGGATTTGAGCAGAAGACTCTTGGAGATAAAGTGTACAAGCTCAAGAAAGCTCTATATGGATTGAAACAGACACCAAGAGCGTGGTATGATACATTATCTCAATTCCTAATGAGATATTGGATTCACCAAAGGCAAAGTGGACAGTAACACACTTTAATTCAAGATGGAGAGAGTATCTTGCTTGTTCAAATATATGGATGACATTATCTTTGGATCCACAAACAAGGAGTCGTGTGATAAGTTCTCAAACCTCATGCAAGGCAAATTTGAAAGGAGCATGATGGGAGAGCGACATTCTTTCTAGGACTTCAAGTTAAACAAGTGAAGGATGGAACCTTCATAAGTCAAACAAAGTACACCGAGAGATTTAATGAAGAAATTTGGAATGGAAGAGAAGTCTCTCGTGAAAATACCAACGAATACATCGATCAAGATGGATATGGATGCGGATGGCAAGCCTGTGGATCAAACAAGATATAGAGCACTCATTGGATCACCGCTCTATCTCACAAAGAAGTAGGCCGACATCACCTTTTGCAAAGTAGGTGTATGTGCAAGATTCCAATCGCACCAAAAGAAATCCATATGATCGCAAAGAAAGAGAATCCTAAGATATTTGAAGGGATGCCGAAGTTGGCTTGTAGAGTGGTTTCAAGCTTATTGGAATAAATAACACTTGGTACATGTCAAATGCTTGGAACAGATTGGTTTCCTAGTTTAGCAAGAAGCAAAACTCAATAGCCACATCCACACAAGTGAACGAGAAACATAGTTAGTTGCAAATTTGTTGTACAGCCCAAGTCTTATGGATGAGACAACAGCTGAGAGACTATGATATTGAAGAAAAAGAAATTCCAATTATGTGTGATAACACAAGTGCTATTGCAATCACTCAAAATCTTGTGTTGCACTCAAGAACAAAGATGTCAGATATCACTTTATAATAGATCATGTTGAAAAGAAGGACATCACCTTGGAATACATCTCAACTGATAAATAGTTAGCTGACATATTCACAAAGCCATTATGTGAATCAAGATTTGAAGAACTCAAGCATGAGCTAGGGTTAATTGAGTTGAGTTAACACTCATAAAACTCAAGGAGAAGAGATGAAACAAGAAAAGATGAAAATGGAGCTAAGTTCGTAAATCAGCTAAGTGAATCAGTCGGATCGGAAAATCATTTGCATCAAGTTAGTCGACAAATGAAAGTACCTATGTGAAAAGAAAGAAGAAAAATTGAATCAGCTAAGGAGTAAGCTGAGTCATTTATAAGCTAAGTGACAAAAACGCAGTCGTTTTTACTAAGCGGGAATGTTTTAAGGATGACATCAGCGTAATAATGATAGGTACAATCAAAAGTTGCACGACAAAGCATATGATTGGATATAAATGTTGCCGCATTAAATGCAAGCAATTAAATGCTAATCGGCGTGCTAAATCTAAGCTGTTGATCTGGATCAAATTTCAAAAACCGTATGCACTTCTTTTCATAACCATACATATACCATTTCGTCCGTTTTCTCTCTCACACTACACCAAACTGTTCATCTCTCCAAAAGCAATGACTGTATTTTTCTCTCGAAACCCTATCAATCTTTAAAGCAAGTCTCTCAAAAATTATTCGGTAAAAATCACTGAAATGGCAACCACCTACGATTTCGTTAAGTTGGGAAAGCAAATCCACACTGGTTCTACCGTGGATTTTGAAGGGATGATCAAACAGGGGTCTGATGAAACCCTGGTGAAGAAGATAGCTGAGAAAGTAGAGAAATCTGGACTGAAACCCTTTCTGACGATGGAGTTTCAGATGACGTATGTGGAAGAGGTGGCCCAGTTCTACGTGAATGCTGAAGTTCACGACGAGGGCATCAAGTCCTCTGTTCACGGAAAGGGATTTACGATCACTACTAAGGATCTAGCGGAGCATTATTTGCTATCGTCAGAAGGAGTGCCGGAGATATTGGAGGCCGATGTAAATTTGGTTGTTGTATGGAAAGAAGTGGTCAAACCTCGATTGTCTTTGCGAAGGTTGTCTGGTGACAAGAAAGTCTGAAGGAAGATTACCACAAGTTGCTGGATATTGTTGCTAAGTGTGTAGACATCAAATTTGGAAGCTTTAATTAGCTGTCCAAAACAAAGCTAATCGTGATGGCTGCGATCATGGAGGAGAAAAAGTTAAACTAGGCTGAGTTTGTATACAGCAGACTCTGCCAAAATGTTGGAAACAGGTCTTTTAAGGAAGATGGATCGTTCGGAGGATCCTTGGGGTATGGCCTTGTTATTGGTCGGCTGATGGAAGTGAAGGGAGTTCCACTCCGACATGGAAAGGCATTCCATGTCAACAAGAATATGTTCGATCAAATCTTTCCGGAGCTCAGAAGAGAGCTTATACCAAGAGAGCGGATACCAGTGAGGGGAATCAGCTGACCCTGAGGAAATAGTTGTTGTCTCCCCTTCCAAGAATAAAGCTGCCCCTGCAGCTGGAAAGAAGATTGTTGCGCCAAAGACCGAAAAAAAAAAACAATCGCACCGCCCCGCAGCCCGTGTCTCCCGCCCCGCACTGCCGCAGAGAGAGAAGGAATCCTTAGTACCTTCTCTAGGAATGAAGAAGAAAGGATCGCCAAGATGAGAAAGGCAGCTGCCTCTAAGGCAACCCCACAGGCCTTTACTATCGAGGAACCGGAGGAAGTAGAACCAGAAGTTCCTCTGGTGAAAACCAAAAGAAAAAGAAGAATCTTCAAGCGTTCGAAGCTTGAGAAAACAGCTGAGTCTGCCACTCGGTTGGAACAGATCGCTGAAGTCTGCTGAGGTCGATCATTGATGAAACCGCCAAGTCTGCTGAGGCCGATCAGCAGAGGCAAGTTGAAGACCCAGCTATGGATAGAACAGTTGAGGAACAAGTAACAGCTGAGACAGCTAAATCTCCTATCGACAGGGCTGTGTCTCCACCTGTGACTGACGCTGCTGAGGGTGAAGAGCAGCGAGCTCTACTACCTTCCGTTCCTGAGAAAGAGGTACCACAGAAAGATGATGATGATGATGTGATCGTGTTATCTCCACCATATCCAGACGTCCAAAATTGTCTGCGAGAATGGAGGAAGTGGAAGTTGAGTCACTCTAGGGTGCAGTTTGAACACCCAGAGTTTATTGAGGAGGAAGAGGAGCTATTCAGGTTCCTTGAAGTTGATACAGTACTGCAAGCCCTTGATGAGGATAGCTGCCTCAACATGCTGCAAATTCTAAAGGAAAACGAGCAGCTAAGCGCAAAGCAGAGGAAGCGAAGCTCGTCGCGAAAGCCTTGATCTCATCCTCTAATCGAACCATCGATAATACTCATCCACATCTTGACATACTTTAAGAGAGTGATGAAGATTTGGACCCCCGCGCGCGAGAAGAGCTAGAAACGCAGCAAGCCATGCGGGAATCCAGAATGATGCATGAGAAACAACTGATGGAAGGACCAGGAGAGTCTTCCAAATCACAGCTAGAAATTGACCCTATGGGAGTGGTGCAGCAGATTGCAACTGTTGTTGCTGCGGACGACTCCATACGAATCTAGGAGGCGAAGTGGAGAAGTTGTCACTGAAGAAGCTCGGACAGTTGAGACTGTCTCAGCTGAGGTGCCAACTGCTCTGTAGGCTGAGGACGCTGCTGATGCAGTCGAGGCACAGGATGGTTCTGCCCTGGGAGTTAACACTGTGGGCAATGAAAGTGCAATCCACGGAGTTGAGACTCCTGTGGATGCCACTGTAGAAGACCCCAAGATAGCTGAGTCTGTCGAAGGGAATGTCCAAGGCCTTGCTGCAGTTGAGACTACGGGAGGTACTAAAGGCCTACAGGAGGTTGAGACTTCCCGAGGTAAAGAGGCAGAAGCACAGAACATCTCTCCAGTTATCATCGATGCATATGAGAAGCAGATAAGTGCCCTTCACGATTCCCAAAACAACCCTGATGTAACTTTTCTGGGATCTGAAGGTGAAGATGAAGCTGAGTGATCCCCTGTTCCAAGTCCAAACGACTCAGCTGAGGATATTCTTCCCAGCACGAGTAAACCAGAATTCAAGGCTGCTCGTCAAAAGTCCAATTTTGATGATGAGCCACCCCTTCAAGTCTCATCATCGTCCGATGACGCTACTGATATGGCCGAGGACCAGACAACTCAAATGGAAAAACCAGTTGAGACCGACGAAGCTGTTGAGACAACTGAGGCTCAGCTAGCTGGGTCCATACCACAAAATACCATAGCAGAATTACAGTCAATTGCGCAGGCTCCCAAAGTTGTAGCAGAATCGACTCAACCAGGCACATCACGACCACAAGTTACCATTGAATAGATTCCCTATGTCCGTGATGATGCGTTTGAAGAAACGTTCCCCTTCTCACTAGAGCTGCCTGATCTTGATGAAGAATCAATTAGAGATCAAGAACATTTCCATAGACCGATCCAGTCATTCCCACAGATACCATCGTCCCAGCAGATTTTGATTTTTATGATGCTTGGCCGACAACTGAGACAGAGGTGACAGTTGAGGTTCGAGAAGTCTTCAAGGCAATATTTGTGGAGATAGAGAAGATGGAACGGCACTAGGCCTCATTGGATATGCGGCTCAATAACAGAGATGCTAATCTTACGGCCGATCTGCGTGGAATCATAGTCAAGATCCGGGAATGGTGGCAACAAAGCAGAAACAATGCGTGTGGAACAGGTTCGATACTTCAAAGAATTGTACAATAAGATGCTAATATGGAGCGCGATAACGCTGACATGAAGAAGATGATGCAAGAAAATATTGATAGAATGCATACCTCTCATACCACAAAAATGGAACTGCTGCGCGAATTTCATCGAAAAGAACTTCTGCGCATGGAAGAGAACATAAATGCAAAATTCAGCCTTCTTATGGCTGAAATGAAGTTGGTGACAGCAGAATCAAAAGCCACCCGCTCAGAATTTTGATCAAGATACTCCTGTGAGAATCAGCGAGAACTCGGCTATCGGCCGTCTAGATTTCATGCTTGCTGGCTTGTTTCCAGGGGTTCCTCTCTCCTTTGATGAGGCCAAAAAGGGGAAAGAGGAATACCTAAAGAAGTTGAAAGGATCCGCAGCCGAGAAGAAGGACACAACTGTGAAGGAGAAGACAGCTGAAGAGCAGAAGAAAGATAAGGAAAAATCAGTTGAGGGGGAAGGTTTGAAAGACATGACTTTAATGGTTGCTAAAACCCCTCAACATGGACTTGTCACAGCTAACATCATAAGCAAACTCCCAGTGACTCTGCCGCTCCAACACTCTCTTGTGCCCATGTCTGAGAAGAGGAAAATAGTAGAAGCAGGGATGAAGGAGGTTGAAGGAAAACTGGATGCCCGTGTGATGGACATATTGAAACAATATGGAGGCATTCCAGCAGGAAGAGACACGATGCCATTTCGAGGCGTTGGAATCGAGTCAGATCGGTCGATGAATTCAAAACACTCGAATCCGAAGGATACTTCGAAGGCATGTCCATAGCCCAAGCCTGGGACTTTTATTGGGAAAAAGGCCCCAAGTCTGTGCGAAGAAAGCGACAGCAGCAGACTCCTAGCAATCACTCACTTTGGTCACTCTGGAAAGAAGAAGGCCCAAAGACAATACACACCCAGAGGAAGAGGTAGAAGCAGAAGAGGAAAAGGTTTCAGACCTAGACCACTACCCAAAAATATCGAATATATAGATCCAGGAAAGAAAGGATGGATCTATTGGGCTGGGTATGATGAAGTATCCAACAGGAAGTGGCAAGGAAGAATGTTGACTATGTCAAGAGGATTGAAGAAGAAAATAAAAGACAAACTCATTGTGTGGGAGAGAGACAAGAAAGAAAAAGAAAAGATGAAGTGCTTAAGAGCTTATGAAAAAAAAAAAAACTAAAAAGAAGAGAAGAAGAGAAAAAGGTCGAGGAAGAGACAGAGAGTTGATGAAGAAAGAAGGAGGAGGCGAAGGAGATGAAGTGTTTCTTTGTCCACCCCTTCATGTAATTTACTATTGTAAATACATAAGTATGTAAGTCTTCTGTACATTATATAAGAAATCTGTAATTTCTCTATTTTTGCGTAGACATATATGTTTGCTCTGATACACTTTGTAAACAATGTGTAACGGACAAGAATGTTATGATCAATAAAAAGATTGATTCTACGCATACATTCTCTCATTCATCGCACTATCTATATGTATCTTTGCTATTTACATTTTGAATGTATGTTTTAAGTTTTGGCATCATCAAAAAGGGGGAAATTGTTGGGAAATTTATTGTTTAGATTTTGATGAATGCCATGTAAAACTTAGACTAGAAAGTTGGAACCCCATTTTCTTTGTAATTTGCATTGTAATAGATAGGGTCATGCATTTAGCCGTGTCAAGTCGGCTATATGCCTAGATATGCAAGAAGTCAACTCGGAGGCTAAAATGAAGACTCATTGTGAAAAAATTTGAGTATGGCAAGGAGGAGAAGTCAAGAACTCGATGAAGGAGTATCGGTGGTTAGTTGTGTGAAGTGTCATCAAGTCAACTCAAGATAGCCAAGTCAAGTTGAAGTGACGGATGAGTCATCCAATGATTGGGAGCCGACTCAAGTCACATGGGGAAGTTAAGGAACCGCTGATCAAGTCAAGATAATCGAAAAGAGTCCGTTGCGTACGTAAGTCAAGAAAGTTACTTAAATAAGTAATACTTCCATGCTACAATATTCTAAAGTGCTCAGTCCCAGAAGCGTGCAAAAGGAATAAACCAATGGGAAGCATCGCACCGTGTCGCTCGAAAAAGTCAAGGTTCATTTAATACGAGGTAACGTCAATTTCAAGGACTGCAACAAGACAAGCCAACGACCACAAGTGTCTTTTGAAAAGTAGCCTATCTCTTCAACGGGTAAATTTTCAAAAGAGCACTATAAAAGGCTGAGGAATCAATTTGAGAAAAAGAGACCTGAACCACGAACATTCAAGCTATTATTCGAGCTGTAACCTGCAAAATATTCTCAAGTTATTCAAGCAAATCCTCAAGCCTAAACTTCGAAGGAAATCAATCCAACACCTAGCTGTGAAGGAAAGACAACTTCATACTGTTGAAGAGGAAACTTTTAAAGAATCAAAATGGGTCTACATTTTAAGGAGGATTGTAGAAAGGTTCAAGGTTGAACCAGTCTCAAGTCATTGGAGGGCTTCGTGATCAAATCCTAGAAACTTGAGCAAGTGAGCTGTAGTAGCAAGGCAGCTGCCCTGTGAAGAAGCCGAGTCAGACGAGAACCCAGCTGTGTGACCAAGGAATCTCCAGACTAAGTCCCAAAGGATCAAGTCAACTGTATGATCAAGACTTGCATCTATATTGATAACCACTTTGTACTCTGATCAATACTTAGTGGATTCCTCCAGGAGTTGGAGAAGAGAGGATTAGAATAATTACCCCATCTTCTAACCTCTATAAAATTAATTGTGTCATTTACATTTTGGCATTTACTTATTGCATATTATTTAATATTTGCTGATAATTTGCTATCCAATTGATATTTAACAAAGTGCTAAAACCAAGTGTTAAAATAAACTTAAAGCAAATTTAAGGGTGTTAAATCTTCAGCTGAAAATCTCATCACAACCGAGTTAAGTATTAGACGAAACAGTTGAGTTATTCTATCAACAGCTCAGTCGAGTCTGTTGAGTGGCTAACTCTGCTGGTTAACTAACTTAGCTGTCCATCAAGGACATAGCTGTGAAATTAACTCTGAACTTATTTAAAAGGACTAAAATTCGAAAAGTTGGTAAGGTTTATTCAACCCCCCCTCTAAATCTTACTCACACCCCTTGGGACCTACATCAGACACAAAAGAAAAGGCTTTGATATGGCTCATGGCCAAAGAACAGGTAGATGAGATACATTCTAACTCATCTAGCTCACATTATGATGATAGTGATAGTGACACACACACTTCATCACTCACAGATCTTTATGATTCATTAGGCAAAATGATGAAAGGTTTTGAGCATATAAAATCCTCACATCTGACTGAAGAGCTGAGTACTCTTAGTCACATAGCTGATGAGAACAAGAGTTGAAGGCTGAGATAGCTAAGGTCAAGGCAGATTTAGCTGAAAAGGAAAAGAGGGAAAAGGAATTAAAAAATATGATTGCATCACTCAATAAGGCATCCAAAACATTGGATGAATTAATGATGATCCAAAAGGAAATAGGAGATAAGGCAGGCTTAGGATTCAATTCCTTCTTTTGTCAATGCTCAAGCTCCAAGAGTGATTTTGGAGAAAGGATCCTCAAGTAATGGGGGAGTCCAAAAACCAAAAGCACCATATGTTGCACCCACTTACAATCACAAACACACACATGATGGCCTAGGTTATAAAGGCAAAGACAATAAGCCAGATAACTGAAACAAAACTCAGAAGAGTCCATCAGCAGACTCCAAATAGGAAATATTATGTGAGGGCAAAACAGAACTACCAAAAGTCCCAAAGGTTTCAGTAGAGAAAACCATATGAAGGGAATGGTAGAAATTATCCTAGCTAGGCTGATTGGAATAATCAAGTGAGATATCAAACCAAGTCCTTCTTCAACAAGGATCTTACATTTATTGCATATGGGTTTAGTTGATCTTATTGAACCAGCTAGTATCAGTGGAAAGAAATACACTTTAGTGGTGGTAGATGATTATTCAAGATACACATGGATAATTTTTATGTGTGAAAAGATGGAAACTTTGCAAAAGCTTCCACATCTTATGAGGAGAGTTCAAAATGAGAAGAGTTAAACCATTATCAAGATAAGGTCTGACAGAGGAACTGAGTTTGTCAATGGGATTATAACTCAGTATTACATAGAGAATGGAATTGGTCATGAGTTATCAGCTGCATGGACTCCACAACAGAATAGAGTAGCTGAAAGAAGGAACGTAACCCTCAAGAAAGCTGCAAGGGCCATGTTAGCTTAAGCTGGATTGCCTAAGAGATTTTGGGCTAAAGCTATTAACACTACTTGTTACACTCAGAATAGGTGTATGATCAATAGGCAGCTATCCAAAACCCCTTATGAAATTTGGATAGAAAGAAAGCCTACTGTTGGATATTTTCATATCTTTGGAAGTAAGTGTTTCATTCACAACAATGTCAAAGACAACTTGAAAGCTTTTGATGCTAAAGCTGATGAAGGTATCTTTTTGGGATACTCAACTGAGAGTAAAGCTTTCAGAGTGCTGAAGAAGAGGATTATGGTCACAGAAGAGTGTATCCATGTGGCTTTGGATGAAACTAATGTTAATGGAGAAGCATTGATGAATTAGCTGACAAGATGAATCAACTGACTATTCAGAAGAGTCCCTATGTTGAGGCAGATACCAGAAGACTCAACTCAGATGAAGATGAGATAGTTGAATCTCAAAGACAGTGGGAAGGCTTGCAGTTGAATGATGATCAAGACAACTTAGCTGCAAGAAGACTTAATCCAGCAGACTTACTCCAACAAGATGTGAGATGGCTGAGAGACCATCCACCAGAGCCAATTATTGTAGATGTTAGAGAATGAGTAAGAACCAGATCCAGGACTCAACATGAAGCTATATTCACTAGATTAATTTCTCAAATTGAGCCAAAGGACATGTCACAAGCATTGGATAACACACATTGGATTCTAGCTATGCAGGAAGAGCTGAATCAGTTTGAAAGGAATAAAGTTTGGGAATTGGTTCAAAGGCCTACCCATAAAAATGTTATTGGTACTAATTGGGTATTCAGAAACAAGATGAATGAGGTAGGATATGTAGTTAGAAACAAAGCAAGGTTAGTAGCCAAAGGGTATTGCCAAGAAGAAGGAATAGATTTGATGAAACCTTTGCACCTGTTGCAAGACTGGAAGCAATAAGAATGTTTCTTGCTTATGCAACACACAAGAACTTCATTGTCTGTCAAATAGATGTGAAGAGTGCATTTATTAATGGACTTTTGGAAGAAGTTTATTTGGAACAACCTCCAGATGTTTAGCAGAAAACTATTGGAGAGGAAATCTACAAGCTCAAGAAAGCATTATATGGTTTGAAGCAAGTACACAGAGCATGGTATGATACATTGTCTTAGTTTCTTATAGATAATGGATTCACCAAAGGAGAAGTTGATTAGAACTCTCTTCAAAATTCAGGATTGAGAGAGTATAAAATATATGTGGATGAAATCATCTTTGGATCCACAAACAAAGAGTTGTGGAATAATTATCAAACCTTATGCAAGGGAAGTTTGAGAAGAGCATAAGGGGAGAGCTGACTTTCTTCCTAGGTCTTCAAGTCAAGTAAATGAATGATGAAACCTTCATAAGTCAAACAAAATATACCAGAGTTTAATGAAGAAATTTGTTATGGAAGAGAAGTCATATGTGAAGATTCCCACGAATATTTCTGTGAAGATGGATATGGATGTAGATGGAAAACCTGTTGATCAAACAAGATATAGAGCACTCATTAGATCATTGCTCTACTTGACTGCAAGAAGACTAGACATCACCTTTGATGTTGGTGTATGTGCTAGATTTCAGTCTGCTCCAAAGGAAAGTCATATACTGCAGCTAAGAAAATCCTAAGATATTGAAGGAAAGCCAAGAAGTTGGCTTATGGTATCCAAAGGAAGGTGGATTCAAGTTGATTGGATATTCAGACTCAATAGCTACATCCACAACTAATGCAGAGTACATTGGTGCAGGTAACTGTTGTTCCCAAGTCCTATGGATGAGGCAACAACTGGGAGATTATGACATTGAAGAAAGAGAGATTCCAATTATGTGTGATAACACAAGTGCCATTGAAATTACTCAAAATCCAGTATTGCATTCTAGAACCAAGCACATTGATGTCATATATCATTTTATAAGAGATCATGTTGAAAAGAAAGACATCACATTGGAATACATATCAACGGAGTAGTGTTCACCAAAAAAATTTGTTCGCCAAAAATATTTGGATCAGACAACTGCAAGTGTACAATGTAGTTTATAGGATAATGGCAAGCAAGGTCGTATTCCTCAGGGATTGAATCTCGAAACGCTTAGGCTATAATAACATCGTATTCCAATTTTATTAAAGCGATTGAAAATTGAATATTTTAATCTAAGGAAAAATCAAAAATAAGAAAAATAAATGGAATAAATTTGTGAACCCCACAAGTATTTTCAACATCTTTAGGAGCAACCTTAGGCACATAATCTCAACATGCTTCTTCAATATTAAATGCAATTAAAGTTTTAAAAACCAATTCATGCAATTCTATGGGTTCAATTCCTAAGCTCATTTACTCCTCCTCTCGGGTGGTGCGTAAACAGTTGATTAAGAACAATTGTAGTCCTCCAAGATTGTTACAATCATTAATAACTCCAAAACGATTTGTGAATTGAATTACTCCCCTCAAACACGCCTGTCACACATGTTTCATGTCTGAATACGATTTACATCTTTGTTAGAACTCGTCTCCCGAATGTTGTAATAACAAATATGACATGCTAATTATTGATCAGATAAAAAACAATTAAATAATAACCACTCGAATTTATAAAATAGAAAGAATGAATTAATTAAAAAAACAAGTAATCATATTTAATACAAATCTACTATTTCGATTATTCCACTAAGACCCGAAAAATATGCCAAACATTGATTACAAACTTATAGACAAATCCGAATCAACATTATGACATCATATAAGCACAGACAAGAGTTATTAGACATACAAAGAAAACCCCTTCTGGTCAGGATTGATTCTCCCTCCAAGCCCTCGAAGCTCTTGTGCTCTCTAGATGTGAAAGCCTTGTGGTGTTCTTCGCGACCTACCCTTTTGCTCTCAGAAGCTCCTCGATTCCTTCGTTCCTATGTTATTTGATGTGTTTTTGCTTTATCAAGTTGTGTGTTTTCGTCCAAGACTTGGTCCTGTTTTATAGATGCTTGGAGAGATCACTAGTTAGAACGGAAAAAAAACTCCAAAAATACGCTGAAATAGACTCCCACACGGTCTAGTCGTGTGGGTTCACATGGGCGTGTGGCCTTGGGCATAGCCCTTTGTCGCACGAGCAGGCATGTCGCACGGTTAGGTAGTGCGGTTGGAATCCAAGTCCACATGGTTGTGTGAGGTCACACGGTCCGACCGTGTGGACCTGCTCCGTCCTCTGTTTTCTTCCTTTCTTCACACACTCGTGTCATTTTCCCAACACAAGTCCACACGGCCGTTTGAGGTTACACGGTCTGACCGTGTTGACCTGTTCTTGTTCCATTTTTCATTTTTGCATTCGGCGATCTTATCCGGGCATCCCTACTGATATTTCTTCATTTTAAGCTCCATTTCCTACAAGAATTACGAGAATACGCAGTATCATGTCCTTTAAAGGAAACCAAGTAAAAACATAGTAAATATGCGTGCAAATGAATCAATTATGTATCATTTTAAGTCCCAAAATACACGTATATTTTACACACATCAAACTCCCCCAAACTTAAAGCATTGCTCGTCCTCGAGCAAATTTAGAAAAATAATATAAGGGATAAAATGAAAGAACACCCAGGAATACTATTAACATTAAATAGCACTCGATTCCATACTCAAGGAAACCATGTAAATCATCATCAAGAGATTAATTATTCATAAACTCGACATCATTAATACTCTTTGGGGCACTTGACATCGCGACTCACAAGTAAATAGTGTATCACTCTACTCTCAGAAGTGTATGGTAAGTGTTTACGCTCAAATTCAATTCAGTGAAAGTAGAACTACCATAAGCTTGCAAATCGTCTAACATCTCGACCACTTTTGTGTGCACAATCTAATAATCAAAAAGGACTTTTTATTTGGTTGTAGTGTAGGCTCTTTGGTAAGGGTATGGAATATTTGGATTAAGTGACTTGACTTGAGCAAATATAATTCACGCTCACAGACTTGCAATTCACCAACCTAACTTCAATATAATATCAGTTTTCTTTTTCAACTCAATTCCACCCTTATTTCTCCTTTTTCATTCTTAGGCCTTTTGCCTTCTTTTCTTTTTTCTTTAGCCTGGTTCTCATAATTTTCAGATTTTTTTTGCTTTGCTCGAATTTCTCTATGTATTTTTTTTCCAGAGATATTTTCTTTTTCGAGCTTCATGTATTTTCTCATTTACCTAGATACTGCTCATCCCTCTTTCTTTTGCCAACTTCCTCTCCTTTTCTTGAGAATTTTCACCACATCTCCCCCAAACTTATTCATTTTCTATAAGCTCAAGAATTTGTAGGGATAAAAACATGTAAATTTTAAAGATCAATGTGGATCAGAATAAAAATTTTGGCTCAAAATTGGCTAACTAGAGAATCATGAGTTCATAGGTAGGCTCTTAAGGCTAAGTAGGCTAAACAAAGATGACCATAGATCATTATAAAAAATTGCGCACACACATGGCTTTGATGAAGATACCAGAGCAAGTTCTAGAGTTCTATCAATCATGAATGACACAGTCAAGAAAAAAATAAGTCTGCATAATATAAAGCAGTTTAAGGCACAAAAGCTCACAGGCTCATTTTTCACAACATGCTCAAATATCCAATTTTCTTAACACATGCCAAGCAAATAAATAACTTTTCTCCTAAGAATTTATTGCATTATTCCCCCAAGTATGTTATCACATGCCATAAAGTATTAATAGTAAAATCATAGGGAGCTGGGCGTACAAACTAAATTTAAAAATCACACACAAAAGCAATTAAACGTGCTAAAGCGGTAAACGTGATGAAAAAACGACAAAATTAAACAAATCAAAAAAAATACGGAAATTATAATGCAAGTGCTTCTACATGTAGTCTTAAATGCAATGCAAAATGCAACAGTACTAAATTGCGCATTCTTGACAACCTCCCCAAACTTAAGATATGCTTCATCCCGAACATATGAGGAAATTATCAAAAGGAAAGAGGAATGCGTAATAAGTACATACAAATATCACTGAGGTGGTGGAGGCGGATAGTAGTGGCCTTGTGAGATGTGCCATTGATCCATACGAGACATCATCTCGTACATCTGCTGCTGTTGTTGGGTGATGGCGCTGCTGCTGTTGGGTGATGGCGCGAAATGCTGTAGATACTCCTGGTGATACTCATCAGTGGTGGTTGTCAACTTATATGTGTCATCGCGAGCCTCTCAATGTCATGGCCGATTACCCCTTTGGCGAGATATTCCTCGTTTGTGATACTTCATATTTAATACAAATGCACCTATTTCGGTTCAAGTTGCGTCGGGGTTCAAAGCCTAATTTGCTGAATGAGCCATTAATCACGCCCATCAAATTTTATCATTTTCATAGTTAGAACATTCAAATCAATACTTAGGTCCAACGCCTCCAGACCCCTCCAAATTAATATTAAAATATTGACAATATAATCAAACGATTTCACCCCTCTCACTCTTTCTAATCTATCAAATTGTCGGGCTATTGGCCCCGACGCGTTTGGAACCACATCATCCCGAGATGCCATACACAAATTATAAACATCATCAACCCTCCAGAGACTATCCTTCTTGCAAAGATGGTTTAGAAAGAAAACATATTCCTTCTTCCTAGTTATCTTTTTCCAAATCCTGACGGTGTTCTATAAATTTCATTTAAATCCTCAATTGATAGTTCCTTTGCTCATTCCCCAACCGAAATCTAACCCCATCATATTTCTTTTTGGCACAATCAATTCAAAGCTACTTAAGAATTCAAGAGTAATTCAGAGTAAGTAGCCCAATCCCTATTAAGAAAACCATGCCAATCAATTCTCCCACATAAAGCCCTAAAATCTTCCAATAAACCCAATTTCGTAAGAGTAGGCTCATCGGGATACCTTGTATTAATCCGATCATCCATTAGCTCGTCGGTTTTGTTTCGTTGGAGTGAGTTCGAAAATTTGATGTGTTTTTGTTGTATTCCTCAAGTTGCATCCCTAGAATTCATTTCAAGAGTGGAAGAGTAAAAATATGACCTTTGAGAGTTCTTGGTACCCCCAAACTTGGTGTAGAACTTAGAGAAGTTGAGAATTTAGGTATTTGGTGATGGGTTTCTTGAGAAAGTGAAGGATTTATGTTTTTGGTTTGAGGTGAGAGGTCATTTATAGATATTTGGAGAGTTGTTTTTGTATTTGGGAGAGAGAGTTTTCGTGGGTTAGGGTTTGTGTAGAAGAAAGTGTGAGAAAAAGTGGGATTTTGGGATTAAAAGAGAAAATTTGATCTACCCGGTTTCTATTTCGGGGCCACACGTGTTTCCGTGTGGCCCTACCGTCTATTTGCCATCTTGTGTCCACACAACCGTGGGGTCCACATGATCTTGGGCAATTTGGCGTGTGGATATCACACGGGCAGTTAGTACTTTTTTTCTTAACCATTGGTTTGTCGCGACGTGCTTTAGGTTGCCTCCACAAAGCGCTAAGTTTTTCGCCTTCTTGACGGCATTTCTAGCATCTCTTTCGTTGCGTGTGGGTTGAAAATCTATTTTGTACCATCCACGAATGGTGTTGCACTATTTTCTTGGATTAAGTATTGCCGGGAATTTACCCTTTTGATATTGGTCCCACCAAGTAGCGATTTTGGGTTACTTGTCTCTCGGAGATTTCAATCTCGCACTCAACAAAACGATGTTCGAAGTAAAAACAAATCGAAAAAGAAAAATAAAATCTTTACAAAAAATATGCTTCAATTAAGATTGGACTACTCATTACTATATCTAAGTAGAATCTAATCAATCCCCACAACGGCGCCAAAAACTTATTCGCTAAAAATATTTGGATCATACAACTGCAAGTGTACAGTGTAGTTTATAGGATAATGGCAAGCAAGGTCGTATTCCTCAGGGATTGAATCTCAAAACACTTAGGCTATAATAACATCGTATTCCAATTTATTTAAGCGATTGAAAATTGAATATTTTAATATAATGGAAAATCGAAAAATAAATAGAATAAATTTGTGAACCCCACAAGTATTTCCAACATCTTTAGGAGCAACCTTAGGCACATAATCTCAACATCTTCAATATTAAATGCAATTAAGGTTTTAAAAACCAATTCATGCAATTCTATGGGTTCAATTCTAAGCTCATTTTCCCCTCCCAGGTGGTTTTGATTAAGAACAATTGTAGTCTCCCGATATTTACAATTTTTAATAACTCCAAAAATATTTGTGAATTAAATTACACAAACACGCTTGTCACACATGTTTCATGTCCGAATACAATTTCCGTCTTTGTTAGAACTTGTCCCGAATGTTTAAAACAAAATGACAGTTAAAAATATAAAAAGCAATTAAATAATTCTAATTCATAAAATTGCATTAATTAAGAAAATGTAATCATATTTAAACCGATTACAAACTTATAACAAACGAATCAACATTATGACATCTTAACACATCAAGTTCTTAGACATTAGAAAGAAAATCCTTCTTATATATATCTCCTCCAAGCCCTCGAAGCTCTTGTGAATAAAGCGACCTAGGAAGCTCCTCAATTCCTTCGTTCTGTGTTATTTGATGTGTTTTTGTTGTAAGTTGTGTTTTTTCAGACTTGGTCCCCTTTTATAGATGCTTGGAGAGATCACTTGTAGAGTTGGAAGAAAAGAACTTAAAAACGCTGAAGCAGACTTACACGGTTTGGCCGTGTGGGTCCACATGAGCGTAAAATTGGAAGGCATGTCGCACGAAGTACGGTTAGAGTTCTAAGTCACGGTTGTGAGGTCACACAGCCCAAGTGTGGACTGCTCCTTATATGTTTTCTTTCTTTCTTCACACACTCGTGTCATTTTGCCAACACAAGTCATGTTGGACCTGCTCTTGTTCCCTTTTTCCGTCGTTTTAATCTTATCTTTGCATTCAGTGATCTTATCTGGGCATCCCTACTGATATTTCTTCATTTTAAGCTCCGTTTCCTGAAAGAATTACAAGAATACGCAGTATCATGCCCTTTAAAACAAATCAAGTAAAAATATAGTAAATATTCGTGCAAATGCATTAATTATGTATCATTTTAAACCGCAAAATGCACGTATATCTTACACACATCAAGTAGCAATTAGCCTATATATTCAGAAAGCCCTTATGTGAATAAAGGATTGAGGAACTTAAGGAATGAACTTACATTAATTGAGTTGTGTTAAGAAGTCAAACAAAGTTAAAAGAGAAGCGCATATCGAAGAGTTTCACTCAACTTATGTGGTTTGTCAATTTGAATCATGTTAGCTGGACAACCAAGTATCATTTAGTCAAATCAAAGAAAAGAGAAGCAGAGCCAAGTGACAAAATGAGGTATTTTTCCTCAAGCGGGAATATTTTTAGGCTTGACGTCAGCAACATTAAATGTTGTCAGTCAAATTCTGCGACAGTTTACCCATGATTGGATATAAATGTTGTTGCATTTAATTTGGGGAAATTAATGTGGTCTGAATCTTTAAATCACGACTGTTGATCATGTTTTAAACCTTTGAAATTCTAAAACCATCTCTTCAAGTCATTTATATACTCAAGAGACATTTTCTCTCTTTTCACTTTCATTCTCAAGCACTAAAGTTTCATAAAATTCTCTCTGCAAAAGACGAAACCCTAGTTCTTCATTTTCTCGTTCAAGACTCGAAAATGGCGCCCAAGGAAGATGCTCTTAACTTTGTCAGACTTGTTGAGAAGATCCATACCAGATCTTTGGTTGATTTTTAATGCCTTGTCAAGCAGGCTATTGACAAGGAGTTGGCTGAGAAGATAGCCAGGCATCTCGAGAAATCAGGACTGAAGAGATTTCTTACTTTGGAGATGTTCCAGACGTTCCAGGATGAAGTGGCTATGCTTTATGTGAACACTTTGGTACACGATGATGGAATCCATTTGTTGGGAAATTTATTGTTTAGATTTTGATGAATGCCATGTAAAACTTAGATTAGAATGTTGACACCCCATTTTCCTTATAATTCTTATTATAATAGATAGGGTTGAATGAGCTGAGTCAAGACAGCTATGCCTGGGAATACAAGAAGTCAACTGAAGAAGTGAAGTGAAGACTCCACTGAGGAATAGCTGAGTATGGCCAAGAAAGAACATCAAGGACTCGACTAAAGACGTAACAGCTGAGGGACAGCTGTGTGAAGAGTCAGTTAAGTCAACCCAAGAAGCCATGTCACAAGTTGAAGTGATCAGATGAGTCTCTCAATCATTGGAGAAGACTCAAGTCACCTGGGGAAAAGGCAGTTGCAAAGAGGAATTAACTAAAAAGAATCTGATGCACAAAAGTCACGATTATTACTTAAATAAGTAATACTTCCATGCTGCCATGTCTTAAAGTGCTCAGTCCCAGAAGCGTGCAAAAGGAATAAACCAATGGGAAGCATATTTGCGCACCGTCGTGTCGAACCACGAAAAAGTGAACAATTCATTTAGTACGAGGAAATGTCTACATCTCAAGACTGAAGAACAAGAAAAGACAAGCCAACGAACACAAGTAACTTTTGAAAATCAGCCTATCTTTTCAACGGGAAGATTTTCAAAAAGTTCACTATAAAAGGCTGAGGAATCACATTGAGAAAAGGTTACCTGAACCTAGCACACCTGAGAAATCAAGCAATATCCAATCTGTAACCTGCAAAATATTCTCAAGTTATTCAAAGCAAAAATCCTCAATCCTAAATCTTGAAGGAAATCGATCCAACACCAAGCTGTGAAGGAAAGACAACTTCAAACTGTTGAAGAGGAAACTTTTGAAAAATCAAAAGGGGTCTACTTTCCAAGGAGGATTGTAGGAAGGTTCAAGGTCGAACCAATCTCAAGTTATTGGAAGGCTTTGTGATCAGATCCAAGAAGCTTGAGAAAGTGAGCTGAAGTAGCAAGGCAGCTGTGCTGAGTCGGACGAGAAGTCAGCTGTGTGACCAAGGCATCTCCAGACTGAGTTCAAGGAGCAAGTCAGCTGCGTGATCAAGACTTGTCTCTAGACTGATAACCACTCTGTACTCTGATCATTACTTAGTGGATGCCTCCAAGAGTTGGAGAAGAGAGGAGTAGAAGAATTACCCTATCTTCGAACCTCTATAAAATTTACTTGTGTTATTTACATTTCAGCATATTTACATTCCTGTACACATATTTTATATTTGCTGACAATTTGCTATCCAACTGATAAAGTAACAAAGTGCTAAAACCAAGTGTTAAAACAAAGTTAAACCAAATTCAAGGGTGTTAAGTCTTCCGCTGAAAAACTCATCACAACCAAGTTAAAGTTTAGCCTAAACAACTGAGTTATTCTATCAACAGCTCTATCGAGTCTGTTGAGTGGCTAACTCTGCTGATTAACTAACTTAGCTGTCCCTCAAGGACTTAGCTGTGTAATTAACTCTGTAATATTTTAAAAGGACTAAAATCGAAAAGTTGGTAAGGTTTATTCAACCCCCCTTCTAAACCTTACTCACACCCCTTGGGACCTACAAGTGGTATCAGAGCAGTTGGTTCATTGAGCCTTCCGCACTGGTTACTAAACTAGATCTCCAGTCTTTCAAAGGAACTTTTAACACTTGCTCTTTCAAAAAGAATTTCTCAGTAAAGTTATTATCATGGAAGCAAATTTGACACGCATTCCCATGTTCACTATTGAGGAATTTGATAACTAGAAAATTCATATGCAGACTCATCTATCTGCTTTACATGATGAAATGTGGATCGTAATAGAGGATGGGCCACTGCAAATACTGAAAGTGAACACAACAGACGGGAGAGCGACGCGGTGAAGGAGAAGAAGCTGCTGCTGAAGCAAGACCAGCCCTGGTTGAGAAACCAAGGACTGAATGGACAAACGAGGACATAAAAAGATACAACTTTGACAATGTGGCCAAGGACATACTTTACAAAACCTTGGACAAAGCAATGTTCAACAAAGTCAAATCTTGTCAAACTGCAAAACAAATCTGGGATAAATTAACTTTAATTTTTGAAAGATCTGAGCAAATTAAAGAAAACAAATTGTCCTTTGTTGTACAGAAATTTGAAAATTTTAAAATGCTTGAAGGTGAAACCTTTGATCAGCTGGACGCTCGATTCACTGAAATTCCAAATGAATTATCAGCACTTGGGAAAGAATATACACAGAAGGAAATGTGTATGAAGATTCTGAGAAGCCTTCCAGCTGAATGGGAAATGAAGGTCCTGGCCCTAAGATATTTAATGAACTTCACAACAACATCCAACCATGAGCTATTCTCAGACCTCAAAGCCTATAAGTTTGAGCTGAGAAGAAAAGATCAAGAGGAGACAGTTGTAACCAAAACAGCTGCACTTATAGTCAAGGATGGGAAGAGAGCCGAGGTCAAGGAAGCCATTGATCAGGAGGAAATTGCCCTAATGGTTAAAAGAATCAACAAGTTCTTCAACAAGAACTATAAAAGAAACAAGGGTGAATCCTCCAGGAGACATTCAGCTCCCTCCATGTCAAGGGAAGATAGGCCACCCAAGAAGGCTAAGTATCAAAAGGTTGAATATCAGAGAGCTGATAACCCAAGAACGGAAAGAGCTAATCAAAGAGCTGAGAACCTGTGTTGGAACTTCAGACAACCAGGACACTTTGCGATTGACTGTCCATATCCAGTAGTCAATAAATACAAGAATGAAGAAGAAAGAAGAGTCTTCAGAGAAAGAAGACATGAAAAGAAAAAAAGCCGAGACAACTAATTCTAAAGTAGTGAAGGCCGACTACTCAAGTGATTCGAAGAAGAAGCAATGATCGGCTAATGGCTAAAGAACAAGATCAACCAGACCAAGAAGATGAGGTACATTCTAACTCATCTCACTCAGATTCTAGTGATAGTGATTGTGACACACACATTTCATCACCCACTGATCTTTATGATTCATTAGGCAAAATAATGAAAGACTTTGAGCACATTAAATCCTCACACACACTATTAAACGAGGAAAACAGCCAGCTCAAAAGCCAAAACTCACAGCTGACTAAGGAGTTGAGTACTCTAAGTCACATAATTGATGAGAACAAAGAGCTGAAGGCTGAGAATGCTAAATTAATAGCTGAGATAGTTGTTATAGAAAAGAGGGAACATGATCTCAAAAATGTGATTGCATCATTTACAAAGGCATCTAAATCATTGGATGACCTTATTATGAGCCAAAAAGAATGCGGAGATAACAATGATTCAATCGTTTGTGCACAGTCAAAGAGTGATTCTCGGAAAAAGGATCTTCAAGTAATGAATCATCTCAAAAATCCAAGACACCAAATCATTCACTCCAAAGCACAATCACAAACAAATTGGCCTCTGGATATAAAGGAAAGGGAAAAGAATAAATGAGAAGAAATCCAGTAGAGTTCCTCAGCAAACTCCAAATAGGAAGTACTCTGTAAAGAATAAATAGAGCTGCCAAAAACCCCATAAGTTTTATCAAAGAATCACATATGATGGGAATGGTAGAAACTACCCAAGCCAAGCTGATTGGAATAATGTGAAATATCAGCAAAGACCTATGGAATACAAGCCTAAATGGCAAAGACCTAGAACTCAACAAAGGTCATTCCAAAGGCAAAAGAGCTATCATCAGCACACTTATGCACCCAAGCACGACACTCAGAAATATCACAACTACCCAAAGAAGACAATTGCTAAAACACACACACAGGCATATAGACAAAAGAGACGGTTGTATGAACCTAAAACTCCCAAGCAATTTGCCAAAGTGAGTTATGATTATGGCACATATAGATGGCAACCTCTTAAAGTCAAGTCATTTGACTATAGGTTGGTTGGATCATCTTACAGCACTAACCCCTCTAGACCCAGACAAGTATGGGTACCTAAAAACTAATTTTCTTGATTGCAGGTTCAAGGAACAGCTGAGTGCCAAGGAACCTGGTACGTGGATAGTGGTTGTTCCAGACATATGACAGGGAACATGAAAAATTTGACAAAATTCAAGGAGATCAGAGGCGCAAAAGTCATATTTGGAGGAAATGAAGCTCTAGGGAAATAAGAGGCACTGGATCCATCAAGAAAAATGGATTAGAAATCACAGATGTTGCATATGTTGAAGGCCTCAACTTCAACCTGTTAAGCATCAACCAACTCTGTGACAAGGGCTACAATGTTGGATTCAATATGGGAGTGTGCCAAATTAATGATACTGAATCAAATGAAATAGTGTTGTAAGGATCAAAACAGAAGAACATGTATGTGGTAGACTAGTCGACTGCCACACCAAGCACTTGTCTGTTAGCAAAGAGTACAGCCAAATCAAGTTGGTTGTGGCACAAGAAGCTGAGTCATCTATACTTCAAGACAATCAACAAACTTGCAAGGAGTCATATTGTGGAATGTTTACCAGACTCAGTGTACAAGAAGGAAAGTGTTTGTAATGCATGCCAGATGGGAAAGCAAATCAAATCTTCATTCAAAGAAAAGTCTAATCCTTCATCAACAAGGATACTGCATTTGCTGCACATGGATTTATTTGGTCCTGTTGAACCAACCAGCATAAGTGGAAAGAAATACACTTTAGTGGTAGTGGATGATTATTCATGATATACATGGATAATATTTATGTGCAAAAAGAAGGAAACTCTGCAAAGATTACCTCAGCTGATGAAGAGAATTTAAAATGAGAAGAGTCAAACAATCATCAAGATAAGGTCTGACAGAGGAACTGAATTCGTTAATGGAATAGTCACTCAGTATTGTGTTGAAAATGGTATTTCTCATGAATTATCTGCAGCAAGGACTCCACAGCAGAATGGAGTAGCTGAAAGAAGAAACAGAACACTTAAAGAAGTTGCGAGAACCATGTTAGCTGAAGCCGGACTGCCTAAGAGATTTTGGGTTGAAGCCATCAGTACTGCATGCTATACTCAAAATAGATGCATGATTAATAGACAGCTCACAAAGACTCCTTATGAAATATGGACAGTGAGAAAGCCAAATGTTGGGTATTTTATAATATTTGGATGTAAATGCTTCATCCATAAAAATGGCAAAGATAATCTAAAGGCTTTTGATGCTAAAGCTGATGAAGGTATCTTTTTGGGATACTCAGCTGAAACCAAAGCCTATAGAGTGCTGAACAAAAGGACAATGGTCACAGAAGAGTCCATTCATGTGGTTTTTGATGAACCTAATGTGAATGGAGAACACATTGAAGAGTTAGCTGATAATCTGAATCAACCAACTATGTAGAAGAGTCCCTATGTTGAAGCTGAAGCAGGAGTAATCAACCAAGATGAAATGAGATAGCTGAATCTCAAAGACAACTGGAAAATCTACAGCTGAATGATGATGAGAGAGCTGCTCAAAACAACACAGCTGCAAGACGACTGAACCCAGCTAATTTACTCCAACCTGATGTGAGATGGCTGAGAGACCATCTACTTGAGTTAGTTATTAGAGACGTGAGAGATGGTGTAAGAACCAGATCAAGAGCTAAACAAGAAGCAATGTTTACTTGCTTTATTTCCCAAATAGAACCAAAAGATGTGTCTCAAGCCTTAGATGACACACATTGGATTCAGGCCATGCAAGAAGAGCTGAATCAATTTGAAAGGAACAAAGTATGGAATTGGTGCAAAGGCCAACACACCAAAATGTTATTGGCACAAAATGGGATTTCATAAACAAAATGAATGAGGAAGGTTCTGTGGTGATAAACAAAGCAAGATTGGTAGCCAAAGGGTATTGCCAAGAACAGGGAATAGATTTTGATGAAACATTTGCTCCTGCTGCAAGATTAGAGGCAATAAGGATGTTTCTTGCCTATGCTGCACACAAAAACTTTATTGAATATCAAATGGATGTGAAAAGTGCATTCTTAAATGGATTGTTGGAAGAAAAAGTCTATGTTGAGCAACCTCCAGGCTTTGAGCAGAAGACTCTTGGAGATAAGGTGTATAAGCTCAAGAAAGCTCTATATGGACTCAAGCAGGCACCAAGAGCATGGTATGATACATTATCTCAATTTCTGACTGATAATGGATTCACCAAAGGCAATGTGGATTGAACACTATTCAGAATCCAAGATGGAGAAAGTATACTACTTGTTCAAATATATGTGGATGACATCATTTTTGGATCCACAAATAAAGAGCTGTGTGATAAATTTTCAAACCTCATGCAACGCAAATTTGAAATGAGCATGATGGGAGAGCTGACATTTTTCTTAGGAATTCAAGTTAAACAGCTGAAGGATGGAACCTTCATAAGTCAAACAAAGTACACCAGAGATTTAATGAAGAAATTTGGTATGGACCAATGAATACATCAGTCAAGATGGACATGGATGCAGATGGTAAAGATGTAGATCAAACAAGATACAGAACACTTATTGGATCATTGCTCTACTTAACAAGCAGGCCAGACATCACATTTGCAGTAGGTGTATGTGCAAGATTTCAATCTGCACCAAAAGAAAGCCATATGACTGCTGCTAAGAGAATCCTGAGATATTTTAAGGGATGCCAAGAAGTTGGCTTATGGTATCTAGCGGAGCAATGTTTATTACCATCCGAGGGTATGGCAGAAATATACGAAGCTGGTGTGGATTTGGCTGCTGCATGGAAAGAAGTAGCCAAACCCGAGTGTGCTGCGAAAGTCATCTACACAGTTGAGAAGAAGTTGTTGATGGACCACTATCACAAGCTGATGGATGTCATCTCAAAATGTGTGGATATGAAGTTTGGCAGTTTCAATCAACTGTCAAAGACAAAGCTGATCGTCATTGCTGCGATCATGCAAGGAAAGAAAATTAACTGGGCTGAGTTCGTGTACAGCAAACTCTGCCAGAACGCTGTGAATAAATCGTTCAAGGAAGACGGATCCTTGGAGGATCACTCAGCTATGGCCTAGTCATTGCCACTTAATGGAACTGAAGGGCATTCCCCTTCAACATGGAAAGCCCTTCCATGTAAACAAGAGGATGTTCAGGGCTAACTTTTCAGGAGCCCAGAGGAGAGCCCATGCGAAGAGGGAGGACACAAGTGAGGGTGAATCAGCTGACCCCAAGGAAACAGTTGTTGCCTCCCCTCCCAAGAAGAAAGTTTGCCCCCGGCAATGCAAAGAAGAAAGTCGCCCCCTGCCGCAGAAGGAAAAAGGATGTACCGCCCCAAGAGGCCGAGTCACCGCCTGCTAGCGGCCGTGTCTCCTGCCTACGCTGCCAAGGCGGAGAAGGAACCCCAAATACCTTCTTCGACCATCAGAAAGAAGAGGACTGCCAAGCCAAGAAAGGCAGCTCCTCAATCCAAGCAAGATGCTCGCCCCGCCGCCAAGAACCTCGAAGAAGGAATCAACAGAAATTCTTCTGGTAAGGACAAAAAGAAGAAAGAGAATCTTCAAGCTTTCAGAGCTTGAGAAGACAGCTGAATCTGCAACTCAGCTGGAAAAAGTTTTCGAGACTGCTAGTACAGAAGAAGTGTAGTCTCCAGAAGTTGTTAATGAAACAGCCAAGTCTGCTGAGGAGGTTCAGCACAGGCAATTAGAAGACCCAGCTATGACAAAAACAGCTGAGGAGGAAGAAGCAGCGAGGACATCAGAATCCCCTGCTGAAAGAGTTGTGTCTCCACCCGCCCCGATGCTGCTGAAGGCAAAGAGCAGCAAAGTATGCTACCTTCCATTCCAGAAAAAGAAGGACAAGAACAAGATGACGATGATGATGTCATCATGTATTCTCCAATATACCCAGATATTCAGCGCCGTCTACACCAATGGAGGGCATGAAGCTAAGAAACTCCAGGGTGCAGTTCGAACGCCCTGAGTTTATAGAAGAGGAAGAGGAGTTAATGCATTTCCTAGGAATTACCACTGCACGACAGGCTCTTGATGAAGATAATTGCATGGACATCCTCCGTATCATAAAGGCGGACGAGAAAGACAAAGCTGAAGAGCAAGCCTGTGAACTGGAGAAGGCAAACATATGCCCTCTCACTGGAACTCTGGAGCACACTCACCCTCACATTGATGCACTTTCGGAAAGTGATGAAGACATAGATCCCATTGTTGTGAATGATAAGTTGGATATGCAGCAAGCCATGCGGGAATCCAGGCTGATGCACGAATAGCAATTAATGGAAGGACCAGGAGAGTCCTCAAAATCTCTCCTGGAGATAGACCCTTTGGGAGTAGTGCAGCACATTGCTACAGTTATAGCTGCAACTACATCCCCAGTTCACTCAGAAGATGGGTCCAAGAGATCTGGCAATGAGACTGGGACTTTGGGCACCAAAGTTGAGACAACCCCTATTGAAGGTGTTTTACCACCGCCCCTGGCTGAGCACTCAATGGAAGTAGCCAGGAGTTTGGAGCAGAGTGACCCCGTCATCAGTCACTCAGCTGGTGCACCAGCTGAGGGGGAAACTCACTCCACTGCAGCAAGGTCGGAGGATGTTGTAGATGACTCCACTATGCAAGTTGACACTGACAAAGCTCGGACAGTTGAGTTTGTCCCAGCTGAAGTGACAACTGCTTTGCAGGCTGAGGACGTTGCTGATGCAATCGAGGCACAGGTTGAAAATGCCCCGAGAGTTAACACTCTGGGCACTGGAAGTGCAATCCAAAGGGTTGAGACTCCTTCGAATGCCATGGTTCAAGACCCTAAGACAGCTGCGTCTATTGAAGGGAATGTAGAAGGCCTTTCTGCAGTTGAGATTGCTAAAGGTATTGAAGGCCCGATGGAGGTTGAGACTTCCATGGGTAAAGAGAAAGAAATGCAGAACATCCCTCATGTTCATATTGAAGAATCTGAGAAGGAGATTAGTGCACTTCATGATTACCAAGACAACCCAGATATGTCATTTCTAGGATCTTAAGATGAAGCTAAGTCCACCCCTGTTGCACATCACAAGGACCCAGCTGAGGATGTTCTTTCGCAGATGAGTCAGTCATGTTTCAAAATTGCTCGTCAAACATTACAATTTGATGCTGAACCAAGCCCCCAAGTTCCATCATCATCCGATGACGCTAATGATACAGTTGAGGACCAGTCTACTCAAAAGGAAAAACCTACTGAGACCGAAGAAGCTGTTAAGATAGTTGAGGCTCAATCAGCTGGGCAAAAACAATCAATCGCCCTGCAGAACAACTTCAATCGCAAGCTATAACTTCAACCTCACGCACAATATCTCAAGTGCGAGATGATGCATTTGAAGATGTATTTGACTCACCTCACGCTAGAACAATATCTCAAGAGTGCGAGATGATGCATTTGAAGATGATATTTCCCAATTTTCGGTGATTTCGCGATCAGAGTGGCTGGCTAGAAGAAAGTCGGACAAGAGATGCGTGAAATCTTCAAGAAGATTGTGAAGAGATTGAGAAAAGAACATCACCAAGCCTCTCTCCATGTGCCTGGACAGAGATACCACTTGTGCCGGTGATTTCAAGTGGTGGTCAGATAAGGGAATGGTATCAATAAAGCAGAGTGACATGCGTCTCGAGCAAGTTCGCTACTTTAAGACAATACAATGAATCGCTGGTTTGGAGATGCGTGAAATCTTCAAGAAGAGAGGATGCCGCCTATATGGAAGAGATTGAGAAAATTGAACATCACCAAGCCTCTCACGACATTTTGTGTGGAGGAAGATACTTCTCATGGCGTGAATCGAAAGCCACTCGCGAGAATTCCACACAAAAGCTATCATCGACTCGACTTCATGACTTGGACTTCATGCTTGCTGGGATGTTTCCAAGGGTTCCCCTTTTCTTTTTATGATGCCAAAAAGGGGGAAGAGGAATACCTGAGGATCTTGAAGGAAGCAAAAGCTGTTGAGAAGAAGGAGACAGCTGATGAGAAAACGAAGGAGAAGGAAAAAGATGTTGAGGGGGAAAGGTCAAAGGATGTGACCTTAATGCTTGCTAAAACCCCTCAGCAAGGTCATGTCACAGCATCGACACTCAACAAACTTCTAGTAACTCTACCGACCGAACACTCTGTTGTGCCCATGTCGGAGAAAAGAAAAATCGTAATAGCAGAAAAATTAGAGTTCGATAAAAAAATGGATGCCCGCGTTGAAGTAGTAATGAAACAGTTCAGTGGCATTCCGGCTGGGAAGGATACAGATGCCATTCCAGATGACAGAAATGAGCCAAGATCGGTTGAAGAATTTCAAACTCTCGAATCCGAAGGCTATTTGAAGAATATGCCGTTAGCCCAATCCTGGGATTTGTACTAGGAGAAGGGTCTGAAGGTATGTGAAGAAGCTGATAGGCAGCAGACTACTAGCAGCCATTCAACTGGTAAGAAGAAGACTTCAATACAATATACGCCCAGAGGAGGAGGAAGAAGTGGTGGAGGAAGAGGTTTTCAACCTAGACATGTACCCAAAAACATCGAATATGTAGATCCAGGCAAGAAGGGAAGTATCTACTGGGCTGGGTATGATGTAGTAGCCAATCGGGAAGTGGCTAGGAAGAATCTGAGTATGTAAAGAGAATTGAAGAAGAAAACAAAAGACAAGATCAGTTGTGGCCAGAAAGGCAATAAAGAAAAAGAAAAGATGAAGTTGCGGAGAGAACTTATGAGAAGAAGAAAGCAGCTGAAGAAGAAAAGAAGTGGAAGAGAGATGATGATGACAGAGCCGAAGAGGAAAGAAGGAGGCAGCGAAGGCGATGAAGTGTTGCTGTCAACTCCTTCATGTATTTTACTTTTGTAAATACATATGTATGTAAGTCATGTGTACATTCAATAAAATATTGCTGTATTTTCTCTCTATTTCTGTATCTTAGCATAGATGCTTGAAATTGGCTTAGATATGATTATGCTATGATACACCCTGTAAACAGCTGTGTAAAGGACAAGAATGCTATGATCAATAAAATGATCGATTCTATGCATACATTCTTTGTTACTGCATTGTCTGTATGTATCTGTGTTGGCATCATCAAAAAAGGGGAAATTGTTGGGAAATTTATTGTTTAGATTTTGGCATGTAAAACTTAGATTAGAATCTTGGCACCCCATTTTCCTTGTAATTCTTATTGTAATAGATAGGGCTGAATGAGCTTAGCCAAGTCAGCTATGCTTGGGAATACAAGAAGTCAACTAAAGAAGTGAAGTGAAGACTCGGCTGAGGAACAACTGAGTATGGCCAAGAAAGAAGATCAAGGACTCGACTGAAGATGTAAGAACTGGGGGACAACTGTGTGAAGAGTCAGTTAAGTCAACCTAAGAAGCCATGTCACAAGTTGAAGTGACAGATGAGTCTTTCAATCATTGGAGAAGACTCAAGTCACCTGGGGAAAAGGCAGCTTCAAAGAGGAATTAACTGAAAAGAATCCGTTGCACAAAAGTCAAGATTATTACTTAAATAAGTAATACTTCCATGCTGCCATGTCTTAAAGTGCTCAGTCCCAGAAGCGAGCAAAAGGAATAAACCAATGGGAAGCACTGCACCTCGTGTCAGAACTTGAAAAGCTGAACAATTCATTTAATACGAGGAAAGATCTACATCTGAAGACTGAAGACCAAGAAAAGACAAGCCAACGAACACGAGTAACTTTTGAAAATCAGCCTATCTCTTCAACGGGCAGAGTTTCGAAAAGTTCACTATAGAAGGCTGAGGAATGACATTGAGAAAAGGTTACCTGAACCTAGCACACCTGAGAAATCAAGCAATATCCAATCTGTAACCTACAAAATATTCTCAAATTATTCGAAGCAAAAATCCTCAAGCCTAAATCTCGAAGGAAATCGATCCAATACCAAGTTGTGAAGGAAAGACAACTTCAAACTATTGAAGAGGAAACTTTTGAAGAATCAAATGGGGTCTACTTTCCAAGGAGGATTGTAGGAAGGTTCAAGGTCGAACCAATCTCAAGTTATTGGAGGGCTTCGTGATCAAATCCAAGAAGCTTAAGAAAGAAAGTGAGTCAAGTAGCAAGGCAGTTTGCCCTGTGAAGAAGTTTCGAGTCGGACGAGAAGCCAGCTGTGTGACCAAGGCATCTCTAGACTGAGTCTAAGGAGCAAGTCAGCTGCGTGATCAAGACTTGTCTCTAGACTGATAACCACTCTGTACTCTGATCATTACTTAGTGGATGCCTCCACGAGTTGGAGAAGAGAGGAGTAGATGAATTACCCCATCTTCGAACCTCTATAAAATTTACTTGTGTCATTTACATTTCAGCATATTTACATTCCTACACACATATTTTATATTTGCTGACAATTTGGTATCCAACTGATAAAATAACAAAGTGCTAAAACCAAGTGTTAAAACAAAGTTAAACCAAATTCAAGGGTGTTAAGTCTTCCGCTGACAAACTCATCACAACCAAGTTAAAGTTTAGCCTAAGCAGTTGAGTTATTCTATCAACAGCTCTATCGAGTCTGTTGAGTGGCTAACTCTGCTGATTAACTAACTTAGTTGTCCCTCAAGGACTTAGCTGTGTAATTAACTCTGTAATTTTTTAAAAGGGCTAAAATTGAAAAGTTGGTAAGGTTTATTCAACCCCCCTCCCCCCTTCTAAACCTTACTCACACCCCTTGGGACCTACACCATTCTTCTGTGAATGGAAAGGATTTTAAGTTGGTTGCGGCTGACTTGGCGGAGTACCTATACCTTTCCATTAGTGGTCTGAAGGAATTGACTAGGAAGGGGGGTTGATTTGGCTCATACATGGAAAAAAAAAAATAGCAAAGCCGAGTCGGGCCAGAAACTCACTACTCAGCTTTGAAGAAGCTGATAAATGATGACTACCACAAGCATACGGGCGTGGTAGCCAAGTGTGTTTATTTGAAGTTTGGCTCCTTCAATCAGCTATCCCAGACTAAGCTTATTTTTATGGCTGCCATGATGGAGGAGAAGGAGGTGAACTGGAGTAAGTTCATCTTCGAGAAGTTGTGCCAGAATGTGCACAATATGAAGGTGGTTGATGGGAAGTTTGTGAGTTCCCTGAGTTATGGCCTGATCCTAGCCTATTTTATGGAGAAGAATGGTATGCCCCTGCCCAAAGGCAAACCCATTCATGCCAACAAGAAAATATTCAAGGCGAATCTTTCAGGCGTTTAGAAGCAAGCTCATGCGAATATGACTGCTACATCTGATGAGGAATCAACTAATCATGTCCTGGAGGACACAGCTGCTTCCGTTCCAGCTACCTTCCCAAAACCTATTGCAGTCCCCTCCTCAGTGATTAAGAAAATCAGGACAGCTGCGCCCCAAAAGCAGAAGGCAGCAGAGTTAGCCGTTGTGGCTGAAGAACAAGAAAAAGAACCTGAAGTCCCCCTGGAGAAGAGAACCAGGAGACATCTTATGAAGACTGCTAAGAAAGTTGTTAAGATAGATGTATCCACCACAGCTGAGATCGAGACCACTGTCATCATTGAGCAGCAGAAATCAAAGGATGGCGATGGTGAGCAAAGCCCTACTGAGGAAACTCAAGTAGTTGCCCCTCCACTCACATCTGAACAAGACACAGCTGAAAAGACCACAACTGAAGAAACTCAAGATAATTCAGTTGTCATACCTCAGACTGATATTGTTGTTGTTGAGGTGGATAAGGCTACTGAAGAGTCTATTCAAGAAGAAGATGATGATGGAGTTCATCCAAAATTCCCAGCATATCCAGACATCGAGATACAACTACACGCATGGAGAGCTTGGAAGCTGAGTGCCAACCGAGTTCAATTTCAATGACCCGAGATGATTGACGAGGAGGAATATCTCCTGGGATTTTTGGACAACACCACTATCTGCATTTCCCTTGACGCAGACTTCTGCACAGCCATTTTGTGCAAAAAGAAACTTGTTGAGAAGTTGAGGGCAGTAAAATGGAATTTAGCTAGTAACCCAGCAGACTCAGGCAGCAACGACATGGAGATCATCGATGCAGTTGGCCCAGTCGAAAAGGCTCAGCTGCAACATGCACTCAAGGAGTCTCGTGAGCTTCATGAGCAATCCTTGCTTAGGGGTCCTAGAGAATCATTTATTCCCATTCCTCCTACCCCAGTGATTCTGGACATGGTGAGGACAATCGATGCCAGTAAGTCACCATCTCGCTTGGAGGGACCAACCAAGGAGGTTGACGATGAAGTTAGGAAAGATGATGTAGTGAGCAACCGAACTAAGCTACACCCTGTTGAAGTTGTTGAGACAACTACCCCATCGGTTGAACACTCAAAAGAAACAATCGAGTCTCAAGTGCGTTGACCCCACTGTTCATGATTAAGTTGGTGAGCCAACTTAGGGGGAAGCTAAACACACTACAGTCGGGTTGGAGGAAGGTGAAGGACTATCGACACTTTGATGGTTGGGACTGTCTCAGCTGAGGTTCCAAATGCAATGAAGGCCAATGAAGTTACTCAAACAACTAAGGTACAGGATGGACAGAGGAGGACCATGGCAGTGGAGATTGCTGGTCTTGAAAGTGCAATCCGAGAGTTTGAGACCTCGAAGGATACAAATGTCCAAGACCCTAGTGCAACTAAGTATGTAGAAGGGAATGTTGAAGGCCTTGCAGCGGTTGACACTGCTAGCAAGGTAGCTGAAGGCCCCCAGGAGGTTGAGACTTCCAGGAGTGTAGTACATGAAAAAAGGAAATTGCCTGAATTTGCTCCTGCTATGCCAGCATTCGAGTCTACTCATTTGGAAGAGACAGGAGCATTGCATGACTCTGATGATGTTGTGACGTTAGATTTCATTGACTCAAAGAACAAAGATGATTCAACCACAATCGATCTAGCTGAGAAGGAACTGGAGGCAAGAATGAAAGAGGCCCGTGCAAAGGTTGCCTCTAAAAAGTTTATTTTGGTTGATGGCCCATCTCCATTGGTGCCATCACCAGCTTCTGATGTTGCTGAGGAAACTAAGGATCAGCAAACTCAATTGGATGAATCTACTAGAGCCAACAAAGCAATGTAGACTGCTGAGCCCCAGTCAGCTTAGTAGGCTTCCACAGCTGCGAATGTCGATGAAGCTTTCACAGCCGAGGCACAAAGAGCAGCTAGCCAGGGAAATGAGAGAAAGGCTCCCAAAGGAGGAGTGGGACCCTCCTCATTACCTATTGGCCTATATGAAGATGAATTTCCTTACATTGATGAAGTCCCACTGGAAGATTACGATGCTGAAGAACGTGTCCGTTACAAAGTTGATATCAGTCCAGAAGAATTCCAAGCTCCAGATGACTTAAGAGTGGTTCCCTTGGGATTCGACTTTGATTCTGTTCTACCATAGGGTCAGTCACTTGTGACAACTGATCTTGGAAAAGATTTCAAAGCAATGTGTGCTGAGATGGAGGCTATTGAGCATATTTTCGATGCACTCAACCTGAGGGTTGACCACCACGGTGCAACTATATCAGGTGATATTCGAGGAGCAATGTTGTGAATTCGTGAGTGGACAACACAGATAATGGCACTTAGTAGGGAGCAAGTTCGCTACTTCAGAACACTCTTTGCCAAACTAGTGGTCTGGTGTGGTGAACAAGCCCAATTCCAGCAGAGACAGAGAGACAACAACAATAGAATGGAGAGGACACACATGAATGACCTGGAGTTGCTCAGACTTCAATTCAAGCAGGATCTGCAGAATATGGAAATCACTCAGCCTGCCAAGATGATTACGATAAAGGCAGAGATGCAGATTCTACAATCCGAGCAAAAGGCAGCACACTCCGTCACTCAGGATAAACTCAGCTATCTTCTCTAGCAGACTCCAAATCTTCCTAAAGTTGGTATTGATGATGCCAAAAAGGGGGAATGAAGTAGAAGCTAGGGGTAAAGTGGAAGTAAGGGGAAGAATCCTCAAAGACGACTCCCAACCCCATGAAAATCATGCTTAAAAGTTAAAATGGCTTATCTACCAGCTCTAATCTCTCTCAGCTACCGAATGAGTTGTCTACTGATGAAAAAACTGAGTTAGCACTGCAAAGATCTCGACCTAAAATAGCTGAGACACTTCAGAAATCCAGAGCTGAAATCGATGCAGTGGATCACAGGCAGTATGGAAGAATAGAAGATCTCGAAGCCAAATTCCAAGGTCCGCCAGCAGGGAAGCTTCCAGACTTAACTGAAGGATTTGTTCCCCAAGCAGGCTTAGAGCCAAGGTCACTTGAGGAGTTTGAAACTCTCAGGTCGGAATATTATTTTAAGGGGATGAGTCTTGAAGGCGCGTGGGACTTGTACTGTGAAAGGGGATGGAAGTTGTTCAAATGGCCGAGAGGCAGCACACTCTGTCTAGCAGTCAGCTGTACTAAAGGGCTCAGCCCAGTCAACAAGTTCCCAGAGGAGCTGACTCTGGTAGAGGAAGAGGAAGGTTTGGTGGAAGAGGCATAGGTACTCCACCAAGAAGACCTAATGGCACATTATATGTTGATCCCCTGAAAAATGATCGATTATATTGGTTGGGCTTCAGAGAATTGGAAAACAGAGAAGCTTCCAGACATAATGAAGAGCTTGCAAGCAAATATGAAGAAGACAACGCCATGTAGGATAGAGAATATGAAGATAAGAGGAGGCAAGATCAGATTCAAAAAAGGAATTATGAGAGGAAGAAGAGGAAGGAGGCTGAAGATAGGAGGATGAAAGAAGAAGAATAAGATGAAAGGAAAAGGAAGCAGCAGAGGCGCTAAAGACTGCTACAAACAATTTTTTTTTATTTGTAAAGTGCAGAAAGATGTGATCAATAAAATGACACATTTAAACAAGGGATAAATACAAATAACCTCCCAAACTAAACGTATTTTACACTATGCATCCTGAACTTTGAAATGGTACACTTTACCTCCTCAACTTCGAAAATTTTTGCACCTTGCCTAAATTTACAGATTTACCCCTACAAACATGAATGATGGTTTTCAGTTTCCTATCTGAACTTTAATATCGTTGCACTTTACCTCCAAGGTTGTACAAATTATTGTATTTTCTCCATTTACTCTTTATGGTCTTGCGATCCTTAGAATTGGTATCAGAGCCTAGGTTTAGTAAGAACTTTTAGTTATATTTATTATATTTATGTAATAACAATTGGCGAGAAGAATTATTTCCGAGAATATGGATTCGAACAATTGTCCGAGATGTACACCTTACAGGACATATCATCAAATTTTGACGATGTATGCACAAGAACACCAGGATAAGATCGCATATTGGAATCACCAATATGAGATACAAGAACGCGCAGGATCCGATAGGGAAGCCTTGAGGCAATGCGAAATGTGAGCAGCATATCATATGAGTTTCTGGACAGTAAACCAGACCTTATATGTAGATCTGATGAATCGCCAAGAAGCATTTCATGAGAATTCCCATCAGAACAATGATTCCTGATGGAGTACCATAATGGAACGAGATACTTTCAGATACATCTTATATCTCATCAGATCTTAGAGAAATCCAGAAGACGGTGCAGAATTATGGCAACCACCATATTCATCTACCAGCGCAAGTTCATCAAATCCATAACCAGATGGAGATGATGGTGAAATATCAGAAGGAAACTCTTGAAATCCTTCATGATATTCAGAGACGAGTCAAGAACCTGGAGGACAGGCCGAGCTCTTCTAGAGGAAAGAAGCGTATTGATTTCGGAACAATAGCATATTTACACCGAAAGAGGAAATCAACCGAAGTGATACGAAAAATGACAGACGATGAAAAGCTCATTGTTATCATCAAAGGAAAATCCATCATAAATTAAAAGGATGGATATGGAAAAGATGAATCTTAAAGATCTACATGACCTTGCAGAATCCTTCGCAGGATTAGGGATTGTAGATTTAAAATTGAACGCGGGAGATGGATCGGCTTTGGTTACCTATGATCCAGAAGGTAGACCAATTCCACCTCCACCGCCACTAGTAAATCCCAACATCGCAGAAAGTGGGGGTTCACATCATGAAACCCAGGACGAGAGAATGCATCACATTGAAGATTTCACTACAGGGAATGAAACACTTTCAGGAACAGGAGGTCGACCTCCTCTCGCTGGAACTCGACAACCTTCCGAAAGGCTAAATATTCATCAAACGCCTTATGGAAGATCACATCTCGACCCAATACATCCATATGGGTTGATGCTAAATCTGGATATCCCAGATTTTAAAAATTGAAAAGTTCTCATTGGTGAATGGGCATCAGCTATGAGGATTGCAGCAGGTACCCTTGATCTTATGAAAGATTCCTTCGTTTTACTCCTTGAAATGAGTCTTGAAGGGTCCGTAAGGATTGCATGGGATATGATCGAAGCAAGTATGAAAAATGCGGTCATAGCACGAGAATCACTAAAAGGGATTGTCGATGATATGGGAAAATTATTCAAAATCCATTTTATCGGCACAGGTTACTTTGAAGGATTATAGGAAGAAAAAAGAAAAAGATATAAAAAAGCCCTCTATAGCCTCAAGTTACATGATATTTGTCACATTGACGAATATATCAAGTTGTTCATCGAGTATCATTGGAAGTCGAAGATCGGAGACAAAGAATCTTCACAGCTATTCTTTGCAAAGATTCCGAGTCCCTGGAGAGAAATGCTTATCAGGGAATACAAGGATGCAGCTGATTTGAATATGGTGGCCAGAAGAATGTCATTCCTGAAGGCCAAACTATCTGAATGGTGTTATCAAGCAGCACTATACAAGATTTACAAGAGATTACGAGGAATCAACAAAGCAGTTCCTCTATGTTGCGTTGACGATGACACCCTAACAGTTGTGGGAGGTCAACCAGGACGGAATAAGAAGAAAATGGAGAAAAGTCATCCATACCACCGGGGAAGCAGCAGCAAAAGAATTAGGTCCTCATGGAGACCTAGAAGGTTCTGGTCAAAACAAAAAGCCCGGAGTTACAAATCAGGGCAAAGACCAGCACCAAGCAGGAGTAGAGCCTCATCATCAGGATCTAATCAAGCAAGTACCAGCAGAACCCCAGGAAGGAGAACTTTCAGAAGAGCTCACACCAGGGCTAATGAAAGTTTCAAAGACTGTAATTGTTCGACATGCGGAGCAAAGGGGCATATCTCAAGAGATTGCCCAGACAATCGAAGACGAGGATTCAGACAGTTCGAGGCTACACCCGAGATCGAAGAAGCTGTCTACTACCAGGATTTAATACAAGTGTATCAATTTGAGGATATTCCCTCATATGAAAGCATCTATGAGGAAGAGATCTATTTTGAAGATGGAAGTGAATCCCGTTCAGAATCAGAGTGAAGAAGAAATTCTTCAACAGACGGTTAGGGAGGATATGTCAGGATTCCTCTCTCACACTACGGTTTCTCATAAGACTCTTATGAGAATTATGAAGGAAGATCCAAAGCTTCAGATATACGATGGTTTTACTATCGGAGCTATGGAGAAGGCGTTGGATGAGATTGGGTTTCATAATAGAAAACACCAAATTATTCACAGGGTAACAACCGGAGAATTTGCCATTCCGATGGAATTTACCGGTAACCTGATCGAGATGCAGTTGGTCCCCATTAGAGAAATACAGTAGATCAAAAGTAGAGTTAAAAGAGAAGTTGCAAATACACTCTTATGGATTCACATCGGAGCCATAAGAGTCATTATTAAGGAAACATTCAAGGAAGGAATAGATTCGCCACTCAATCTTGCTATTTTTGACAAGCGAATCTCGCATCTCAAGGATTCATGCCTTGGAGCGGTTATAGGAAATTTGTATGCAAGAAAATTGGCATTTAATGTCTATCCTAGAATTGCATACAATCTGGGAGATCGAGATTTTAACAGAGTTCTTTGACTCAAAAAAAAGATTTTAACAGAGTTCTAACCCTTCATCAAGATTTCAAAAGAGTCGATTTAATGAACGAAGGGAATAGACCCGACTCGATCACATACAAGATTTCATATGCTCTCTCGAATACACATCATTCTGAGGTATTCTTGAAAAAGGAATTTATTGAAGTCCCAAGAATCTTTGAGGACTTTGCCAGGGTAGTTCTACCAAAAATCATTGAATCTCCAACTATAAAGGAGATTGATATGATAATTCAAGATCAATCAGTCTTAAACAAAAGTCGAAGTCTCAGAGTTGAGCCCAGAAGGATGTCTTTCCAGCAGGACAGAATGGTGAGTAGCAGCCGTTGGGAACAAAAGAGACCAAGTACAGTTCAGCGCATCCCCGATGTTCAAAACAGCAAGAGAGCTGAAATGTCTAGAAGGATGGCGAGAGGTTGAAGTAATATTCGACATCACTCAAAAGGATAATATTTTTCCTTGTGATGTTCTGTATTATCTCCAACAACCTATAATTGGAAGGTATCGAGTAAGCCTGAAGATAGGTGAAATTGAGCTGACTATCTCAGGAGTAGCAGGGAAAATCCCAGAGCAATAAATACTCGGAATTGAATTTATTGAGGATCATAAACCTTGGGAAAGATTACAAGAAGGAATGGAGTTCACAGTGGCTGATAAAAGATACAGAATCAGATGACCACTAGTCCATTCTCCATATACATTTCTATCGAAATGTTATATACTGAATACAAGGCCGAGTATTTCGCCAGCTATATTGATTCAGAGCGAATAATATGTGTAAACCGGATGTTTTTCCTAAAGAAATTGGAGAAGATTTACCGCTTATTGCAGAAGAGATTTCTCTAAAAGAATTTTTATTCTTAATAGAGGAATTAAACAAGCAGAAATCATGATCGGAGGTGCGGGCAGTACCCCATGGTACAAGGTGAAAATGCCACCAATCTATTTCCATGATACAGATGTAGATGTTTTGCTAGGAAACAATTTCCTGCAAACATTCAAGCGATTTACACAGGAAAATGAGACAAGAAGACTTATTTTCACAACATTATGTGATCATAAGATTATTGTCCAGAGACTGCTAGAAGCATTTTACAGAAAAATTCCTATTAATTTTCGCAGCAAGTGTGGTAATGAAGCCAAACTCCAAAATCCAAAAAAGGCAGATCGAAGAAAATTTGGTGAAGCTTTATTATCCTATAGACAATTCGGTTCTCGAAAGGATAAGAAGCTTTGGGATAATAACTTGTATTCAATCAGAGTGCGAGGAGAAGAACGAGTTACTCCGGAAGTTATTGCAGAATTAATGTTGAGCCTAATGGAGAGTTTGCAGAGTGACGTGACCCTAGAGGAATAAATATCACTCGAGGATATCAAGAAGAATATCCAAAGGAATTAAAATGAAGATTCTTTGGCATGGTGGGACAAGAATGAGCTCAAAGCATCCTTAAAGGTTAAACCTGGAAAGGAATACGAGTCCGTAAGGTTCAAACCAATCCTTATGAACCAGGAGGATCGTGACGATATGCAGAAAATACTTAAGGAACATCTTGACCTTAAGTTAATTTCACCAGGAGTTTCTCCATATAGCAGTCCAGGATTCTTAGTTAGAAACCATGGAGAAATTAAAAGAGGAAAGCCAAGACTTGTTATTAATTACAAAGGGATTAATAACATTTTGGAATTCGACGGATACTACATCCCAAGCAGAGAACATCTGGTTAACTGTATCAAAGGTGCCAAGATATTCTCAAAGTTCGATTGCAAGTCTGGATTCTACCAGACTAAGATGGAGGAAGAAATTAAGAAGTTTATAGCTTTCTCTACACCACAGGGACATTATATTTGGAACGTGATGCCTATGGGATTGGCTAACGCACCCCAGATATATCAAAGAAAGATGGATAATCTTTTCAAAGATTATTTTAGTTTCATGTTCGTGTATATTGATGAGATTCTTATCGCATCAAAAAACATGAAGGAGCATCTCAAGCATTTGGAAATATTTTCAGATGTTTGCCACAAGGAAGGATTAGTGCTTTCAGAAAAGAAGGCAGTGATTGCTACAAGACAGATTGAATTCCTCGGAATTGAAATCGATGAATCTAGAATCACCTTACAAAGCCATATTGTAGAAAAGATACAAGGATTCCCAGATACACTGAAAGACAAGAAACAACTTCAGAGTTTTCTTGGAGTTGTTAATTTTGTTGGAATGTTCATAAACAATCTAGCACATTACAGGAAGGTGTTTAGCCCATTGCTCAAAAAAGATGCTGTATTCAAATGGGAAGATGAACATCGAGAATGAATTAAGCAACTTAAAGAAGTCAGTAAAAACCTTACAAAGCTTGTGATTCCCCAAGACGAGGATGAACTGGTTCTTTGCACAGATGCCAGTGATGATTGGTGGGCAACAGTTCTTACTAAGGTCACACCAAACGAAGAAGTTCCATGCAGATATTACAGTGGTTTAGTCACACCCAGTGAAGCAAACATATGGCATATCAATGAGAAAGAATTCTTTGCAGTCAGAAAGGCTTTTAAAAAATGGCCTCTATTTTACTGGCTAAAAACTTTACTCTAAAAATTGATAATTCAAGTGTCAAGGCTTTTCTGAAAAACAAAATTGAATCAAAACCAGAAAAGGCTAGATTACTTTGATGGCAAGCTGAATGTCAATATTATGATTATGATATTGTCATTATAAAATCTCATGAAAATATTATTGCAGATTTTTTGACACGAGATGGAAGGACGAGTTCTTTGCTGGCAGGTCCTTAAACGAGTAAGACATCTCAGGAAAAACCTGGAGAGTCTAGAACGAGATTTTGGGACATTATGTCTCAATGCAGAAGTTGTTGGACGACTTCAATAGGACGACCAAAAATCCGTTTCTAGTCAAATAAGAGCATGCCAGTTCGCTCAAGGACAATTGTTCTTAGCACTGCAAGAGCCTCTCCTCCAGGTCGCATCTCCTGAGATGCAAAAAGGGGCAAATAGAGAACGGGGCTCTAACCCGGAGGTTATGGATTCAAGTACCATAATCACAAGTGTTGCAGGTGATGCATCCCCTGGCGGTGTACAAATCAGAATTAATGTTGAAGCTCCGGTGTCACAACCCGAGTCTTCAAGTCAACCCATCACCTCTGGGTAAAAGAGGGAGAGTTGAATCTTAGGCCACAGACAGGCAAATCTAAGGTTCAAACTGACGAGATTAAAATTTCTCCAATGCAGGTATATCAACAACAATGGGAGAAATTAATTACAAGAAGAGGTATTAACCCTTAAAAAACAATGGTTGATATCACAGGCAAATATCCCAGAGTTTGGATGAAACCAGGAAGTCATCCAAATGAAGTACAGGAATGTATACTTTTGGAGCTCTAGCTTCAATCTATACTGTATCACCAGGATTCCCAGAAATTTCGAAATTGCCGAAATGGATTGGGGAAGCACTTTACGAGACTTGGGCCAATAATCCACATTTGGCCAGAGGAGATATTTTGGAACTGTATTTCATCAGTGCAGCTCCCGAACCAGCGAAGAAAGGCTTTAATGAAGCTTTTCATTTCATCAAGCTAAGAAGACCGGATGGAAATGCTTTAAAATATATCAAGGCAGCTTCACCGAAAGAAGTACCAGTGTTAGTGGGAGCAATTTCTGAAGATGAAGCTCCTACACGACGAGCATGGGGTCTTTGGGTTTGTCTAACAGAAATGGACAAAGTCAAATATCCATTTAAATTTTCCGCATTCAAAGAAAAGAATCTTTTCATCAATTCAAATTGGATCGGATCAACCACAGGATTTGCAGAGGAACTCTTCGAGACAAAACAAAGAATTCTCTGGGAGAACAAAATTCCGGCGAGCAAAGAAACTTATCGGAAATTCTTTAACATGGTGCATATTGGCCGTTGGATCGATCGGATCTGTCAAGCATGCCCCGAACAGAAGGAACCTGAGTTTGGGAAAGGTTTCCGACCCAAACCCGACCGACAAGACCATGGAGATGGAAAGGACAAGGGCCCACTCACAAAATGCGTTATCCCCGGGGACCACACAAACAAATTTTTAAAAGATTCCCCGACAAACACCACATGGGCTGAGTCACACGGAAGAAAAAGAAAGTTGGCGAGGCAACGCGAGGATATGACGAAGCAAAGTGACGTCATAAATTTCAATAAGATTTGGAGTCCGTCTTTCAAGTCCGGATTCACATCTATAAGAAGCAAGGTTTGAAGGAAGCTAAGGACATCGAACATTTCCCTTAGTTTTCTTATAATAAAGTCTGAACGAAAAATTTGTAATATTTTGAGTGTTTTAGTTTTCAAGTTTTTATGTGTTTTCGAGTGCAAGCCTCTTCTATGAGAGGCTAAACCTGTATTCTCCTCCCAAAAGGAGATTACTAATGTAATAAATATTTCTATAAGTTCTTAATAAAAAGAGGCTTTCTGTTTCAACATGTCTTCATAATGTTCCATTAATTCATCCCGTTTAAGAATTACTTATACGCCTGGAGTAGAAAACAAACCAAGGCTGTGTTGGACAATTGCTAAAGGAGTTGTTTGTCAAACGATCTGGGGGCAGCAATCTTCCGACTGGTGGTGTTGTGACCCATCTCACCGGAAGCATGTTGGTCCTGATATGGTCGTAATGGACTATATCCAATCTTAAAATCAAAAGACCTAGTTTGGTTCTCATGTCTAGTTTAATCCGGGAACAAATTATTTTGGAGTAAAATTCATATTGATTAGATTATATGATAATTTAATAAATTCTGGGGGTTAAATGCAACAAATTAGAGCTTAAATGAATTTCTAAAACTGTTAAAAGGTATTTACAAAACTATAGTGGCAAAATTGTCAATATATGGTAAAATGCGAAAATATTCCTAGTTCAGGAGGCATAGTGAACCAAAATAAAGTATAGGAGGCAAAGTGTAAAAACAGGTAAAGTTTGGAGGGTATAAAATAATTATCTCTTTAAACAATCATTCTTTTCTTAAGCACTTTTTACATTATTATTTTATTTTAAGTTTTGGCATCATGAAAAAGCGGGAAATTGGTGGGAAATTTATTGTATAGATTTTGATGATGCTATGTAAAACTTAGAGTAGGAAGTTAGCACCCCATTTTCTATTGTAAATTCAACTACGTAATAGATAGGTTCTATGAGCTGAGTAGAAGTAGTCAAGTTGAAGATTGCAGAAATTGACTGAAGGACAAACTGAAGAATCAGCTGAGTTGCAGCTGAGTATCAAGGAGAAGTCTCAGTCAAGTACCAAAAAGTTGTGTCTCTCAGCAGACTAACAACTAAGTCACTCCCAGATATTTAGAGAAGACTCACAAAGTGGTTCAACAGCAAAAAAGACTCAAGAAAGCTGAAGATGTCTTTTGATAAGTAAAGTCAAAACATTACTGAAAGAGAAAAGAAGACAGACTGCAACCTTGAAGCTGTTTTGCTGAAAGAGTGCAAAAAGCTGGGAACCAATGAGATGTTCCTACACACCTGCAGTCTTTCAGGCTAATCTGCAGAGCATTAAACCACGGTTGGGTCAACATCAATTGCTGCATAACAAGACAAGCCAATGACCATGAAGTGGAATTTGAAAATGCATCCATCTCTTCAACGGATACATTTTTGAACTGCCACAATAAAAGGCTGAGGAGTTCACTTGAGAGAGTACTTGCACGAAGAGACACTAAGGCATTCAAGCTATCTGAGAAAAGAGCAAGCAAGTAAAATACTCTCAAGCAATACACTCAATCCTCCAGCAAAACACTTTTAGTGAAGGAAAGAAAAGCTAAAAGTTGTTGAAGAGGAACTTGTTTAAAGACAAAAGGGTCTACTCATCCAAGGATTGAAAGAAGTGCATTGAGGCTCAAGTTAGAACCAGGCTTTGGATTCGTTGGAGGGCTTCGTGATCAAATTCAAGAATTCAAAAGAGTTGAAGTAGCAAGACAGTTTCCTTGTGAAGAGCTGAGTCCCAGGAGTGAAGCCAGTTGTGTGATCAAGGCTTGCTCGGACTGTTTATCCTTTTCGTAACTCATTGTTGTATTAGTGGATTACCTCCAGGAGTTAGAGAAGAGTGGAGTAGAGGAATTACCACATCCTCGAACCACTATAAAATTACTCTGGGTCTATTTACATTCAACACATTTATTTCTTGAATATTATTACTCTGTTGATTGATAAATTTTCTAAGTCAACTGATAATAACATAACTAAAACAAGTGTTGAAAAATATATGTTAACTTAAGGGTGTAAGACTTTCGTTGTAAAACCAAGTTAGTTGTATTTTTAAAAGAGCTCACTTCATTCAGCTGAGTTACTCTATCAACAGCTCAGTCGAGTCTGTTGAGTGGTTGACTCTACTGTTGAGGTTGAACTAAGTTTTCCCTCAAGGACTTAGTTGCTTGCGTTAAAACTCTGATTTAAGATCAAAAATCAAAAATTGGTTAAGTCTATTCAACCCCCCCTCTAGATTAACACAAACACCCCTTGGGAACTACATGCAACATATGGTGCTTTTGGCTTTTGGATTCCTCCATTACTTGAGGATCCTTTTTCCAAAGTCAGTGTGGCCCCGAATTTTTAATTAACCAAATTGTAATAGTCCGGATATTGTACCATCTGACTATGTGTCACAAATTGATATTAATAAAATATAGCTTTAATTTTAGATTCTTAATATCTAAATATTAATGTTATTTTATTTCCCTAACATACTAATTGCTAATTTTAACTATCCCTAAATGATATATTACTAACTTAACTTATGTTATATGGATTAATTTACTAACAATGAGAATAGGTGATTTATCACTAGAATTGAGATAAGGTAATTGACTTATATATATGAAAACTAGTTATAAGATGGAAAGAGACTTGATAAGAATAGAAGAAACAAGCCATGTCTTTTTCTTTTTGTCTTTTTCATGTTGTCCTTTCCTCCTTGTCCTATTCACTTCAATACAAGCCTCCAAACCCCATGTACCCTTTCACCTAACCAAGGCAAGCATGCATCTAAACCAACTTCAAAGATGAGAAAAATGATGCCTAGTATTATGGGGGTGGGGACGGTCATTAAGGTATTGATGGGGAGAGAACTCTTGTCAATATCACTTCTCTGTACTTAAAAAAACTTCACCAAAGCAGGCAACTTCCATCTTCCTCCACCAAACCAAAAGGGCCGAAATTTTGAGAAGAAGGTAAGGAACAATTCTCCAATATTTCTTCAAAAATCAAGCTTAGTCTCCTAGCACCACTAACTTAAGAGCTCTTGACTTGTAGGATTGAAGAGGAGGGGCCGAATTCCTGGAGAATAGTAGGCTTGAAGGTTGAGTTTTGAATCACTAGAGAAGCTAAGGTTAAGGTAAGACTTGCCACCATGTTCTACTTACTACTACTTCGTCTTTTTCCATTTTTTTCACACCTTTGAAACTCAAACTGCCCTTGTAGGGGCTGCTCTAAGGAAATAGAGGGACTTGAGGAAGCTTGGGAAAGCTAGAAGCCATCTAAGACCATCCTTACCAAAAAGTACTAGAAGGAGTGGGTGAACTTTTTCAAAAACTCATCATATTTTCTTGCAAAAATAGCATGAAATTATGTGTTTATATTGTTTATATTTTTGGAAAAAAAAATCAGTTTTATTTCTGGAAATTACGCCAAAAAAATATGTGTATGTGAACCTATGTCAAAAGTTATTTTTCTTAGAAAAATAAGCTTTTGTATGCTTATATGTTTTTTTTTTGTGGCATGAATGCATGTATTTTGTTTTAAGATATATTTCTGGAGAATTTTCAGTTATATTATGGAATAACTTCAAAAAAAAATTATATATGTGTATTGAAATTAAGCCAAAAGTGATTTTGCATAAAGAAAATAGCTTTTGTATGCTTTTAGGCCTTCTTGTTTTATATGTGTTCAGAATAACTGAGAATATGAGGAATATATTTTTAATATTTCATATTAATATTCTAGACTTGAGGACTTGTGAACAAAATCGGGTTTGGGCCTCTTTTGCAAATAAGGCAAAATATAGGGCCAAAAATCCTAAAACCATAAACGGTGAGAACCTACTGGAAATTTTGAAAAATTAGAATGAAATTATTGGAATAATAAAGTAAAAATAAAAAATAATAATTGGGACCGGAATAATAAAGTAAAAATAAAAAAATAATATTTGGGACCATCTGGGTTAAGCAAATGCGAATATACAAAATTTTTAACACTAAAATGTAATTTTCCGAACCTTAAGGGGCTAAACTGAAAATTTTTGCAATTTGGATAGCTATTGTCCCAAAAATTATATGAAATTATTTTAAATAATATTCTGGACCTTTAGTCCAAGTTTCAAAAAAACGGGCTTCAAACGAGCTCTTAACTGTAAACATCATCTTTGGGGCCAAAATGAAATTTTTCAAGAATTTGGTACTTAAATGAGAAATTTCTGAAAACTGATTTTACCCGAGTTATATACTGCCCTAAAAAAAATTAGACTTAGAATCTCAGTAATACCCTTCCCGGGTTTAACAAATATCCATTTTCAAGTATTGGGTCAAAAATACTAATTCGGGAAGATTTTGGGACTGACATGTAATTTTTGAAAATCTGACCCTGAGACCCTGAAAATATGATTCCTTCGAAATTTTAAAAAAATTAGAGACTGGCCTTACCTTTTTTCGAGTCCGGGATCACAACATATTGAATTTTAAACACGACATAATTTTCCTCTTTAATTAAAATATTTTATTTTAAAATAAAATTTACCAAGGTCATAGGAAATTATTTTATTTTCTAACTTTAGTCTATTCATATAAATATTAAAATATTTTATTTAATTAAAAATTCCATTTTTTTCAAATTATTATCCAAATTTATTCGGGATTTTCATGCCAACTATTTGTACCGATAATAAGGCGACTTCATTGCCCGCATAAGCTGAACCTTATTAAGAACTTCAACATAATACACTGAATCAATGAATAGAACCGGCTAGATTACCCCTCCGATATCTATGTCGTGTCAATGACCGACTGACTGAATATCGGATACGGCAAGTCTGTGAACGCATCGGTCCTACTTACTGACTGATTGGGTTGGCGTCACACTTTCGTGCTCGACCAACTGATATGAATTGACATATTTTTGGAATGGATAAGTCACATATGGGATGGGTAGCTTGGATACAGTCTCATGCCGACCTCCATCGTCCAACTCCCAACCTCGAGCCAGATAGGAGAGTCTGGCAGGCGATTGGGTCGTAGGATTCTGGGTATAATCATGATTATGACGTTCTTTGAGCTTAGATGGCTCCACTGTGGAGACGTCGTGCCAACTGGGATAGCGGCTATAGCCCTATCGATAGGAGGGAGAAGGTGTATTATTTTCTCTGTAGTATAAGGTGGTCTGGGTTGGCATCACACTTTCGTGTGGAACCAACTGATATGAATTGGTGGACTGACTGGGTTGGCGTTACACTTTCGTGCGCAACCAACTGATCTGAATTGACAGACTGATTGTTAACTAATACTAATAAAACTATTAAGTATAAGAGAATGTCATTGCACGTTTCTTGCATCAAAACTCATGAAATGATTTTACTGCATAAAAATATAAGCCCCACTTACACACGCTCACCACATCCATTTAGAATTTTTGTCTCACTCCCACCTATTTTTCCAACTAGAGAATGAGACCTTGCCGGAAGAAGAAGGCGGCGAAGACTTTGATGCTACCGACTAGCCCCACATCCTACTGGACCTTGAGTCAACTGAATCTTATTTATGTTATTTTTAATGAATGAATAATTGAGAAAAATGTAATAGGCGGGCGTATGACCCGTAGAAATATTTATGAAGAATGATGTACCTTTGTTTAGTTCCGCTGCGACAATTCTGACTTAGTCTGACTTGACTTTATGTATGAATTGGGATTTTACTATTATGCTTGAATTACTTTTATGAATGAATGATTGGTTTATTTTGGGTCGGCTTAAGTTTGATCGACTGTCATGGCTCCAGGTTGGGGCGTGACAAAGTCACTCTGGAGTTTGAGCATTGACAAAGGAATTAAATCCTAAGCCTACCTTATCTCCAATTTCTTTCTATATCATCATCAATTCATCCAATGTTTTGGATGACTTGCTGAGTGATGCAATCACATTTTTACAGAGTTTCACCTGCAATCATTTTGAAGTTCTCAAACATATGTACAACAACAATTAGTTTGTTCTCTTTCATCTGCACTGTTCATTAGAGGATTAAAGTCAATTTTTCCCATATTTCACGAGCAGTCCTGCATGATTTGACTTTTTTAAACATAGATTTGTCAAGAGTTTTATATAAAATGTCCTTGGCCACATTGTCCAAGTTATATTTTTTTCGATACTCATAGGTCCATTCATTTCTTGGTTTTTCATCCACATTAGGCCTTTCAGCTGCAGTTGCACCCTCTTCAGCAGCAACTCCTACAGTTGTATTCACTTTTGTGATTCGTATGAGTGCATCTTCTATGACAAACCACATTTCATCGTGCAATGCTGAGAGATGTGCCTGCATACGAATTTTCCAATCATCAAACTCTTCAACAGTGAACATGGATGTAGGTCCCAAGGGGTGTAAGTGTAAGGTTTAGAATGGGGGGGTTGAATAAACCTTACCAAATTTTCGATTTAGTCATTTTAAAACTACGAGTTAATTCTACGATTTGTGTCCTTGATGGACAATCGAATTAGTCACTCAAGAGAGTTAATCTCTCAAATGCATCAATTTGAGCATTGATGGAGTAACTCATTTGTTGGCTATAATTTAACTCAATTTGTGGTTTTATATTCAATGCGGAAGACTTAACACCCTTAAGTATGATTAAGCAAGATTTTAGAGCTTGATTTAGTACTTATAAATTTTATCAAATGGATAGCAAATTTATCAGATATAAGCGATTAAAAGTGCAGAATTTAAATCTTTGAAATGTAAATGACACAATATAGTTTTTATAGAGGTTCGAAGATGGGGTAATTCTTCTACTCCTCTCTTCTCCAACTCTGGAGGAATCCACTAAGTAATGATCAGTTTACAAAGTGGTAATGTCCGGATACAAGTCTTGATCACAACAAACCGACTTGATCCTTAGGGACTCGATCCGAGACGCCTTGATCACTGGTGGTTTGGCTATAAATGCGACGACTCGGCTTCTTCACAGGCGTTTGCGCTTTTGCTACTGACTCACTTGCTTGCTCAAGCACTTTGGATTTGATCACGAAGCCCTCCAAAAGCTTAAGACTTGGTTCACCTTGAACCTTTCTACAATCCTTCCCGGAGTGTAGACCCTTTGTTTCGAGTATTTTCCTCTTCAAGCGATTGAAGTTCTCTTTCCTTCACGAGGTAAGTGTTGGATTGATGTACTTGAGATGTAGGCTTGAGGTTTGAGAATGTTTGATTTTTCTAATAAGCTTGTTTATCTCACGTGTGTGTCATCATGTTTTCTCAAACAAACTCCTCGGCCTTTTATAGTGAACTTTCAAAAATTTGCCCGTTGAAGAGATAGGCTTATTTTTGAAAGTCACTTTGCGATCGTTGGCTTGCGTTCTTGGAATTGCCATTTCCTCGTATGAATTGTTCTTTCACCTTTTCGAGTTTTGACACGGTGTAGTGCTTCCCATTGGTTCATTCCTTTTGCACGCTTCGGGACTCGAGCACTCCAAGAAAGGTGGTATGGAGATATTACTTGTTTAAGTAAATCTCATGATTTTCGGCAACGGTTCTTTTACGATTATCTCGACTTTGACCGCATTTCCTTGCTTTCCCAGGTGACTTAGAGTCGGCTTCCAATCATTGGATGACTCTTGTCACTTCAACTTGAGACTTGGCTTCTCTTGAGTTGACTTGACCGATGTTCCACTGTTGCATCTCACCGCTTCTTTAGTCGAGTTCTGTCTTTCTTCTTTGCCGTACTCATTGTCTCTCAGAGTTTTCCTTCAAGTCTTGATTGTCTTCTTGCATGTCGGGCGTAGCCGACTTAACTCGGCTTTGCCAACTCTAATTGTTACAATACATTTTACAAAGCCAAGAATTGGGGAGCAACTTTCTATTCTAAGTTTTACATGGCATTCATCAAAATCTAAACAATAAAATTCCTAACAATTTCCCCTTTTGATGATGCCAAAACTTAAATCATTCAAAGATACAAACAAAGAATGATACATACAGAGAGTGTATTGACATAGAATGTATCGTGAGAATCAATTCTTTTTATTGATCATATCATTCTTGTTCCTTAACACAACTGTTTACACGGTGTATCAGAGCATATAATTGTCTTCACAAAAATTAAAGAATTTCTACCTTTATTACAGAAGACTTACATTGTATGTATTTACATAATAAAATACACGAAGGAGTGGACAAAGAACACTTCATCTTCATCTTCTTGTCTCCTTCTTTCGTCTTGATCAAAGATCTTCTTTCTCTTCTTATCTTCTTCTCGTCATAAGTCGCCTTCTTTTTCTTCTCATATGCTTTTCTTGCAGCTTCATCTATTCTTATTCTTTCCTGTCTCTCCTGCCATAGTTGAGTTTGTCTCTTGTTTTCTTCTTCTATTCTTTTTGCATACTCGGCGTTAGTTTTAGCCACTCGCAAATTTGCCACTTGGTCAAGCTTCCACCAAGAGAGATCCCTCCTTTCTTCCCTGGATCTACGTATTCAATGTTCTTGGGCAGAGGCCTAGTCCAAGCTTCTTCCTCCATCGCCGCTTCTTCCTCTACCCGGGCGTATCTTGTCAGATCGAGTCTTCTTCTTTTCGGTGAGTGCCTAGCGGAGTGACCAGCAGAGCGATCAGGTTGTCTCTTTGCCGTCACGCCTTCTTCACATAATGTGAGACCCTTTTCCCAAGACAGTCCCAAGCTTGAGCCATGGACATATTTTCAAAGTATCCCTCAGATTCGAGCGTTTTGAATTCATCGATCAACGTGGCTCTGTCCGACATCCGAGATGGCATAGGTGTCTCTCCAACCTGGAATGCCTCCATGTTCTTTCAAGATGTTCATCACCCTGGCATCCATTCTTCCTTCCACTTCCTTCATCCCTCGCTTCAATTGATTTTCTCTTCTCGGCCATAGATACAAACAGAGTGTTGGAGTGGCAGAGTCACCGGAGTTTCTTCGCTTATAATGTCACCGTGATGAGGACCTTGTTGGGGGTTTGTGCAATCATCAATGTCACATCCGTTGATCCTTCCCCCTCAACATGTTTTCCTTTCTTGCTGTTTCAAGACTTCCTCATTTGATTTTCCCGACTCAATTTGCTCCTTTCTTTTCGGCTTCAGATTTTTCTTTGCTTTAAGGTATTCCTCTTCCCCTTTTGGCATCATCAAAGGATAGAGGAACCCCAGGAACATGCTATCTTTGGCAAGCATGAAGTCGAAGTCTTCGATGGTTGAATTTGCTTCAAGTCTGCTGCGTTGTATGCAAAGACGGAATTTAACGAGTAGCGTTGGATTCTCTGAAATCAGCTTCATCTCGGCCATGAGAAGGCTGAATTTTCTTGTCATGTGTTCTTCCAAACGTCGTAGATCATGTATATGTTGCTCACGCAGCAGCTTGATCTCGGCAGTGTGAGCTTCATGCATATGCTCAATGTGCTCTCTCGGCTTTGTCTTTGCATCAGTATTTTCAGCTCTCCACACCAGCAGACTTATTGAACAATTATCAAGTATCTCACCTGTTCCACACGCATTGTTTTTCTTTGTTGCCACCATTCCCTTATCCGAATGTTATGCCTCTTAAATCACTGTAAGGGTGGAATCTCTGTTGTCCAATCGCATGTCCAAAGAGGCTGATGCCTCTCCATCCTTTCAATCTCAAAGCAAAGAGTGCCTTGAACACTTCTCGAGCTTGGTGATTCTTCATTGCGGTGATGGCCATACAACATCAAGTCATAATTCATTTTGGGACAATGGTGTTCATTGGAAGAACAGAGCTGGTGCGTGATAGCGTGCTGTTCGTTTTTCGATTCTTCGTGGAGTTCGTATCTCCGGCGAAAAAGGGAAAGATTCTACAAAAGAATCATCACCGCCAACCAGGATCTGTTCGATGATGAGCGGTGCGTGATGTTCTTTTAGGAATCGATCTGCTGCCGCACTTGAGGAGCTGGCGGTGGTCTCTTGTTCACTGGTTCATTTGTGCGGTGGACCCGGCTTAGCCGAGCCTCAATCGTCTTAACAGCTTCGTTGGTCTCGATTGATTTCTCCATTTCGATTGGTAGTCTCGGCCTTATCGAGCGTCATCGGACGATGATGAGATTTCCATAGGTGGCTCATCATCAAAATTAAAGGTTTGACGTAGTAGTCTTGGGATCGACTTGCTCGTGCTTGGAACATCCGCTTGGTGAGTCTTTTGTTTTTGTCATGGGGATGACTGACTTCTTCTTCGCCTTCCGATCCCCGGAAAAGTGACATCGGGGTTGTCTCCGGGAATCATGAAGTGCGTTGATCTCCTTCTCGGATGGGTCGATGATACTGGGAGGGATGTTCTCTACTTTGTTTGCTTTACCCCGGAAGTCTCAACCTCCGGTGGGCCTTCATTTCCTCCGCCAGTCTCCCTCCTTGCTGCGAGGTCTTAGTCCTCCTTTCGACAAGATTTCGGTTTGTCTTAGGGTCTTCAATGATGGCATCCATTGGAGTCTCAACCCCATGGATTGCACTTTCATCGCCCAGTGTTAACTCCCGGTACATTCCTTCTTATGCCTCGATCGCATCGCGGCGTCATTAGCCTTCGGAGCGATTTGTCACCTCGGTGAGACAGTCTCAACTGCCCGAGCTTCGTTGATGGCAATTTGTCTGTTCTTCTTGTGTTTGAGTTTTCTCTACTTCGCCTCCTACATTCTTCGTGGAGTCATCCGCAAAGATTCTCCGACCTTGCCGCAGTGGAGGGAGTTTCCCCCCGGTGGCGCACCGGTGAGTGACTTGGAATGGGGTCACTCGTCTCCAAGCTCATTGTTCCGATTGATTGCTCACCGTTGGGGCGGTGGTAGCACACCTTCAATAGGGGTTGGCTCGACCGGGGTCCCCACTATCCCAGCTTTCATCGCCGGACTCCCTTATTGCCTTCTTTTCGAGTGAGTGAGGGAAGTGGTAGCAAGAACAACATGGCTATTTTTTGAACCACTCCCATTGGATCGATTTCGGTGTGTTCGAGGACTCTCCTGGTCCCTCCATTAGTCTTTGCTCGTGAAGGATTCTTGATTCGTGCAATGCTTGCTGCATTTGCAATTCTTCGTGGCGTGCGGGCAGCATTCTCCGGTTCTCGTCCATCGGAAAAGACATCAAGGAGAGGATGTGTGTGTTATGTGGTGCGGGAGATAGGGGCGATGCTTTCCTTCTCTCGTGCTTGGCTTCTTGACTTGCTTTTCTCTCTCCTTGTCCTTGTATATCCGGAGAATGTCATGCGATTGTCTTCATCCGTGAGCTGGAGCACAAGAGTTAATCCAAGGAAATTTAGCAGATTCCTCTTCTTCTTCTATGAACTCAGGCCGTTGAACTGTTCCTTGACTTGCTCAACTTCCATTTTCTCCACTCACGCAGACGATTTTGGATGTCCGGGTAAGGTGGAGATAGGATCATAACGTCACTATCCGCTGGCTGGTTCTTCTTGTGCTTTTTGTGTGAGCTACAGTTTGTGTCTTTGGGTTGCCTCATTGACGCCTTCAACAGACTTGGTCAATTTCATCAACTACATCTGGAGACTCTACTTCTTCGTAGTCTCCGGTATTTGTGCTAGCTGAGTGATCGACTCATTTGGTTTCTCTGTTCGGATCGCTTTACAAGTCTTCTTCGTCTCTTAGTTTGTACAGAGGGATTTCGGTTCGAGACGGTGTCCTCTCGAGTCTTGGGCGGTGGGGGGTGCGGTGTTTGTTTCGAGGAGCAGCCGTCGTGGCTTCTGTTCTCCCTTTTTGACGATCGGAGAAGGTATTTGTGAGTCCTTCTCGGCCCCCGGCAGGCGTGTGACTTTCCAGGGGCGGTGATTTCTGTTGCGGGCGGGGAGCATGTTTGGTTTTCTTTCTTTGCAGGGGCGTTATCTTCTTGGCAGTGCAGGGGGGCTTTCTTAAATGGCCGAGAGGAAGCGGTGATCTTCTGGGGTCGGTGATTCCCCTCCTCATCGTGTCGCTCTCTTGGCGTAAGCTCGCTTCGAGCGCCGGAGAGAGGTTAGCTCAACATCCTCTTGTTAACATGGAAAGCCTTCCCATGTCTAAGAGGGACTCATTTCACCTCCAATAGCCGGCCAATCACAGGCCATATCCTGGGATCCTCCAAATGACCCATCTTCTTTGAAGGACTTGTTCCCCACGTTCCGGCAGATCTTTGTAGATAAACTCAGCCCAGATTTATCTTCTTTTCTCGATGATTGCAGCCATCACAATCGGCTTTGCCTTTGTGATTGGTCAAAGTCGCCAAATTTGATGTCGATACACTTGGCAACTATGTCCAACAATTTGTGATAATCCTCCTTGGATCTCTTGTTTCTTTGTGTATATTATTTTGTCAAGAACGTCGGACTTGGCTATTTCTTTCCATGCGTCGGCCCAGGTTCACATCGCTTCTTTAATCTCGATGCTCCTTCCTGGCGGGTAGTGAGCAATATTGACCAAATCTTGGCGGTGATAGTCACCGCTTCCCGTGAGCAGATGACTTGATTCCTTCATCGTGAATCTCGGCATTCACGAGAATTGTGCGACCTCCTCCACGTAGGTCATCGGATATTCTAGTGTTAGAAACGGTTTTAGTCCGGGACGTTTCCAACTTCTCGATTTTCTTTACCAGGGTGTCGTCGGACCCGCTTCACCATTCCGTCAAAATCCACCGCCGAACCGGTGTGGATTTGCTTTCCAACTTGGTAAAGTCATAAGTTGGTGCCATTTCTTAATTATTTCAAGGAAGAACTCGAGAAAATGATTTGGAGATCTATAGGTTTCGAGAGTATTTTGCCTTTGCTTTTGAGAGAATAAGATGAACAGTTTTTAGAAGTGAGAGAGAAACGAGGCGAAAATGGTTTAAATATGGTTTATGAAAGGACGTGCAGACGGTTTTGAATTGTGATCGAAATCAACGGCTTGGATTTCGCGACGCATATTGAGCGATTCATGTCTCGTATTTAATGCGGCAAAGATTTATATCCAATCATAGGCTTGGTGTGCGGCTTTATGTTTGTACACATCATCATTGTCCGACGTGTTCCTTAAAACATTCCCGCTTAGTCAAAACGATTGCGTTTTTGTCACTTTGCTCATAAGTTATTCAGCTTATCTCTTAGCCGATTTAACTCGCTTCTCACATTTCTCTTAGTGACTCAGCCTATCGGTGACTTGGTATAGTCGACTTTCCGTCTGGTGATTTCTTGAGTGATTTTTGTTTTCACTCTTTTTCACCTCCTTTCTGTTCCATTTCTTTTCTTTGATTCTTCCGAGTCTCGGCTTAGCTCAATTAGCCCCAACTCATGTTTGAGTTCTTTAAATCTTGACTCACATAATGGTTTTGTGAAGATGTCGGCTAGTTGTTTATCGGTTGAGATATATTCCAGGATGATGTCCTTCTTTTCAACATGGTCTCTTATGAAGTGATATCGACATCAATATGTTTTGTTCTTGAGTGCAACACAGATTTTGAGTGATTGCAATTGCACTTGTGTTTTCACACATGATTGGAATTTCTTTTCTTCAACTTCATAATCTCTCAATTTCTTGTCTCATCCATAGGACTTGGGCACAACAGATGCCCGCATGACTATGTATTCGCCGCCTCACCATTTGTAGAGGTGGCTATTGAGTTTTGCTTCTTGCTAAACCAGGAAATTAGTCTGTTTCCTAGCATTTGACATGTGCCTGAAGTACTCTTCTGTCCACTCTGCATCCGGCATAGTCGAGAATCCAATAACCAATTAGCTTGAATCCACCTTCCTTTGGATACCATAGGCCGCTTGGCTTCCTTTTAAGTATCTCAATATTCTCTTATTTCTTTGTCATATGGCTCTCTTTTGGAGCAGATTGAAATCTTGCACATACACCTACAAAAAGGTGATGTCCGCCCGCTGGCTTTGTGAGATAGAGCAATGATCCAATAAGTGCTCAGATCTTGTTTGATCTCTGAGACTTACTATCCGCATCCATGTCCATTTTGATCGATGTGTTCATTGGTATTTTTACGTAAGACTTCTCCTCCATACCAAACTTCTTCATTAAGTCTCTCGGTGTATTTTGTTTGACTTATGAAGGTTCCATCCTTCATTTGTTTCACTTGGAGTCCAAGGAAGAATGTCGCTCTCCCATCATGCTCATTTCAAATTTACTTTGCATGAGGTTTGAAAATTTTTCACACAGACTCTTTGTTGGTGGATCCAAAGATGATGTCATCAACATATATTTGAACAAGCAAGATACTCTTCTTGTCTTGAATTCGAAAAGTGTTCTATCTACTTTTCCTTTTGTGAATCCATTTTCGTTAGGAATTGTGACAGGTATCATACCATGCTCGGGTGCCTGTTTCAACCGCACAGGCTTTCTTGAGTTTGTATACCTTGTCTCCAAGAGTCTTCTGCTCAAATCCTGGAGGTTGTTCAACATACACTTCCTCTTCCAATAGGCCATTTAGAAATGCACTCTTTACATCCATTTGATATACAATGAAATTCTTGTGAGCTGCATAGGCAAGAAACATCCTTATAGCTTCCAATCTTGCTACATGGGCAAATGTTTCATCAAAATCTATCCCTTCTTCTTGGCAATATCCTTTGGCCACCAATCTTGCTTTGTTTCTTACCACAGAGCCTTCCTCGTTCATTTTATTTCTGAATACCCATTTGGTTCCAATAACATTTTGATGTATGGGTCTTTGCACTAATTCCCATACTTTATTTCTCTCAAATTGACTCAGCTCTTCTTGCATGGCTTGAATCCAATGTGTGTCATCCAATGCTTGTGACACATCTTTGGGCTCAATTTGTGAGATGAAGCATGTGAACATGGCTTCTTGTTGAGTTCTAGATCTTGTCTTGACACCTTCTCTTATATCTCCAATGACAAGTTCTGGTGGATGGTCTCTCAGCCATCTTACATCAAAGTTGGAGTAAGTTAGGTTCAGGTTGATCGACTTGCGGTTTGTGTTCTTCGTGGTCGCCTCTCTCGTAATCACTTTTACCGCAAATTTTCCACCGTTTTTGAGATTCAGCTATCTCATCTTCTTTCGAATTGATAATTCCAGCTTCGGCAAAGATAGGGACTCTTCCGTATGGTTGGATGTTTTAAACTTATCGGTGACTCTTCAATGTCTTCTCCATTTATGTTTGGCTCATCAAATACCACATGAATGGATTCTTTCGCAACCATAGTCCTTTTGTTGAGTATTCAGTAGGCTTTGCTTTGGTGAGTATCCTAAGAAGATACCTTCATCACTTTAGCATCAAAAGCCTTTAGATTGTCTTTGCCATTGTTGTGGATGAAGCATTTACATCCAAATATTCTCAAATATGCAACACTTGGTTTTCTTCCATCCAGATCTCATAGGGAGTCTTTGTCATTTGTCTGTTTATCATACATCTGTTTTGGGTGTAGCAAGTCGTGTTGATTGCTTCAGCCCAAAATCTTTTTGGTAACTCGCTTGACTAACATGGTCTTCACGCTTCTTTGAGGGTTCTATTTCTTCTTTCTCGCAACTCCATTCTGTTTGTGGAGTCCTTTGCCGCCGATAGTTCATGACCAATACCATTCTCAATACAAGATCTTGAGTTATTATTCCATTGACAAACTCGGTTCCTCTGTCCGATCTTATTTTGATAATGGTTTGACTCGTCTCGCTTTTGAATCCTCTTCATCACCATTTGTGGTAGTTTTTGTAGAGTTTCTTTCTTTTTACACATGAATAATGTCCATGTATATCTTGAGTAGTCATCTACTACCACCAAGGTGTATTTCTTTCCACTTATCTTTGTTTGGTTCCACAGGGCCAAATAGATCCATATGAAGCAGTGCAATATTCTTGTTGAGGATGGGCATGTCTTTTCTTTGAATGACGACTTGATTTGTTTTCCTTTTGACATGCATCACATATACTCTCCTTCAGATCATCGAGTCCTGGAAGTCCTTCTACAAGATGACTTCTTGCAAGTTTGTTGATCGTTTTGAAATTCAAATGACTCAGCTTTTTTGTGCCACAAACCAACTTGATTCAGTGTGCTCTTTGCAAGTAGACAGTCTTTGGGTGTTGCGATTGACCAATCCACTACATACATATTTTTCTCGTTTACATCCTTGCAAAGACCACTTCATTTGATTCAAGATCTTTGATTTGGCATATGCCCATGTTGAATCCAACATTGTATCCCTTGTCACAAAGTTGATGATGCTTAGTAAATTAAAGTTTAGTCCTTCAACATATGCAACACATCGCGTGATTTCTAATCCATTCCTCTTGATGGATCCAATGCCTCTTATTTCACCGGAGCTTCATTTCCTCCAAATATGACTTTTGCTCCTTTAACTTCCTTGAATTTTGATGATTTCTTTTATTTCTGTCATATGTCCGGAATGTACCACTATCCATGTACCAGGTTCCTTGGCACTCACTTCCTTGAACCGCAATCAAGGAAATTAAGTTTTAGGTACCCATGCTTGTCCGGGTCCCGAGGGGTTAGAGTTATAAGATGATCCAACCAACCTATAGCCAAATGATTTGACTCTAAGGGGTTGCCATCTATCGGTGCCATAATCATAATTGATCCTGGCAAATTGCTTGGGGATTCTAGGTTCATACAAATTTTGTCTCTTTTGTCAGTATGCCTGCATATATGTTTTAGCAATTGCCTTCCTTGGGTAATTGTGGTGTTTTTGAGTGTAGTGCCTAGGTGCATATGTGTCCGATGAAAGCTCTTATGCTTTTGGAATGGCCTTTCGAGTTCTAGGCCTTTGCCATTTGGGCTTATATTCCATAAGTCTATGCCGATAGTTCACATTATTCCAATCACCTTGGCTTGGATATTTTCTACCATTCCCATTATATGTATTTCTTTTATGGATTTTAAGGGTTTTGGTAGCTCGCTTCTTCTTTACAGAGTATTTTTGTTTGGAGTTTGCCGAGGACTCGGTGAATCTCTTCTCATTATCCTTTCAAAGACACTCAATCGGTCAACTTTTTCCTTTTCCTTTATAACCAAGGCGGTTTGCTTATTATTGTGCTTTGGAGCGAATGTGTGTGCAACATTTATAGTTTTGGATTTTTCAGACTCTTCATGACTTGAAGATCCTTTTTCCAAGATTACTCTTGAGGTTTGACATAGCATAGAGGAATTAAATCCTAAGCCTGTCTTGTCTCCACATTCTCTTTGACTCATAATAAGATCATCCAATGATTTAGATGCCTTAGTGAATGAGGCAATAACATTCTTGAGGTCATTCTCCTCTTTTCTATAGACAATTTCGCTATTAATTTAGCATTTTCAGCCTTTAAACTTTTATTCTCATTAGCTATTTGACTTAGAGTACTCAGCTCCTTAGTCAGCTTTGAGTTTTGACTTTTGAGTAGGCTGTTTTCCTCATTCAATAGTGTGTGTGAGGATTTAATGTGCTCAAAGTCTTTCATCATTTTGCCTAATGAATCATAAAGATCGAGTGGGTGATGAAGTGTGGTGTCACGGTCACTATCTATCACTAGTGTCCGAGTTTGTTGAGTTAGATTGTACCTCATCTTCTTGATCTTGTTCTTTGGCCATCAAGCGGATCGGGCTTCTTCTTCGTAGTCACTTGAGTAGTCACCTTCTTCATTGCTCTCGAGTCACTGTCTCTCTTGACTTGATTTGTCTCGGCAGCGATCTCTGCTGAGCCATCATTGCCTTTTTCTTTTCTTGTCTTCTTTCTCTCAAGACCTTTCTTTCTTCTTCATCCCTGTACTTGTTGACTACGAGGATATGAGCGATCAATGGCATAGTGACCTAGTTGTCTACAGTTCCAACATAGATATTCAGCTTTTTGATCAGCTCTTTCCATTCTTGAGTTGTCACCCCTTTGGTACTCAACTTTTTGATGATCTGTTCTCTTGGTTGGCCTGTCTTCCTTGATTTGGAGGGAGCCGAGTGTCTTCTCGGAAGATTCACCCTTTCTCTCTTGTAGTTCTTATTGAAGAACTTGTTGAACCTTTTAACCATCGGGCTATTTTTCTTCCGGGTCAATGACTTCTTTGACCTCGGTTCTCTTCCCATCTTTAACAATTAGAGCAAATTTGTTTTGGGTACAAATTGTCTCTTCCTGGTCTTTTCTTCTCACTCAAACTCATAGGCTTTGAGGTCCGAGAATAAATCATGGTTGGATGTCTTTGATAAGTTCATGGAATGTCTCGGTGCCATGACCTTCATTTCCCATTCATTTGGAAGACTTATTAGGATTTTCATACACATTTCTTCGTGTATATTCCTTTCCAAGTGCGAGATAGCTCATTTGTGATTTATGTGAACCGAGCATCCCGGTTGATCCAGGTTTTCTCCCGAGATCATTTTGAAGTTCTCAAATTTTTGTACGACCCACGACAATTTGTTTTCTTTGATTTGCTCCGAGCCTTCACAGATCGGTGTTAGCTTGTCCCAGATTTCCTTAGCCGTTTTGCAAGATTTCACTTTATTGAACATGGCTTTGTCCAAGGTTTTGTAGAGAATGTCCTTGGCTACATTGTCCAGGTTGTATCTTTTTATGTCATCATTTGTCCACTCGGTTCTTCGTTTTTCAACCATGTAGTGCAGGAGCTTCATCTTCTTCTCCTTGTTTGCAACTCTCTTGCAAACTTTGTTCACCTTTAATATTTGCGAGAGGCCCATCTTCTATCACTATCCACATCTCATCATGTAATGATGATAGATGAGCCCGCATACGAATTTTCCAATCATCAAATTCTTCAATAGTGAACATAGGAATGCGTGTTAGATTTGCTTCCATGATAATAACTTTTAATAATAGAAAAGAGTTTTGAAAACTTAAGTACTAAAGCGGACTTTGAAAAGTTTGGAGATCTAGTTCAAGAACCGGTGCGGAGGGTTCAATGAACCAACCGCTCGATACCACTTGTAGGTCCCAGGGGGTGTAAGTGTAAGGTTTAGAAGGGGGTTGAATAAACCTTACCAAATTTTCAATTTAGTCCTTTTAAAACTACGAGTTAATTCTACATTTGTGTCCTTGATGGACAAATCGAATTAGTCACTCAAGAGAGTTAATCTCTCAATGAGACATTTGAGTGTTGATGGAGTAACTCATTTGTTGGCTATAATTTAACTCATTTGTGGTTTTATATTCAGCGGAAGACTTAACACCCTTAAGTATGATTAAGCAAGATTTTAGAGCTTGATTTAGTACTTATAAATTTTATCAAATGGATAGCAAATTTATCAGCAGAGATATAAGCGAGTTAAAAGTGCGGGGAATTTAAATCTTTGAAATGTAAATGACACAATATAGTTTTTATAGAGTTTGAAGATGGGGTAATTCTTCTACTCCTCTCTTCTCCAACTCCTGGAGGAATCCACTAAGTAATGATCGGTTTACAAAGTGGTAAGTCCGATACAAGTCTTGATCACAACGGCCGACTTGATCCTTAGGGACTCGATCGGAGACGCTTGATCACTCGGTGGCTTCTCGCACGACTCGGCTTCTTCACAGGGCGAGTGCCTTGCTACTGACTCACTTGCTCAAGCACTTTGGATTTGATCACGAAGCCCTCCAAAAGCTTAAGACTTGGTTCACCTTGAACCTTTCTACAATCCTTCCTGGAGTGTAGACCCCTTGTTTTCGTATTTTCCTCTTCAACTCGATTGAAGTTCTCTTTCCTTCACGGGTAAGTGTTGGATTGATGTACTTGAGATGTAGCTTGAGGTTTGAGAATGTTTCGATTTTTCTAATAAGCTTGTTTATCTCACGTGTGTGTCATCATGTTTTCTCAAACAAACTCCTCGGCCTTTTATAGTGAACTTTCAAAAATTTGCCCGTTGAAGAGATAGGCTTATTTTTGAAAGTCACTTTGCGTCGTTGGCTTGCGTTCTTGGAATTGCCATTTCCTCGTATGAATTGTTCTTTCACCTTTTTGAGTTTTGACACGGTGTAGTGTTTCCCATTGGTTCATTCCTTTTGCACGCTTTCGGGTGAGCACTCCAAGAAAGGTGGTATGGAGATATTACTTGTTTAAGTAAATCTCTTGATTTTGTGGCAACGGTTCTTTTCTGATTATCTCGACTTGACCGCATTTCCTTGCTTTCCCAGGTGACTTAGAGTCACTTCCAATCATGGATGACTCTTGTCACTTGACTTGAGACTTGGCTTCTCTTGAGTTGACTTGATGATGTTCCACTCAGTGCATCTCACCGCTTCTTGATCGAGTTCTGTCTCTTCTTTGCCGTACAAATTGTCTCTCGTGAGTTTTCCTTCAAGTCTTGATTGTCTTCTTGCATGTCGGGCGTAGGCGACTTAACTCAGCTTGGCCAGCTCTAATTGTTACAATACATTTTACAGCAAGAATTGGGGAGCCAACTTTCTATTCTAAGTTTTACATGGCATTCATCAAAATCTAAACAATAAAATTCCTAACAATGGAAATGCAATATAGATTTGCTTCCATGATAATAACTTTTTGAAAGAAAGTTCAAAAATAGTCAAGTGTTGATCTTGGAAAAGATTGAGATCTAGTTCAGTAACCAGTGCGGAAGGTTCTTTGAACCTACCGCTCTGATACCACTTGTAGGTCCCAAGGGGTGTGAGTGTTAAGTCTAGAAAGGGGGATTGAATCAGAGTTTTTACACAAGTAGCAGCTTAGTCCTTTAAGACGGCTTAGATCAACACCAACATGAGAGTTAACCACTCTACAGACTCGACTGAGCTGTTGAAAGAGTAACTCATCTGAGTGAAGTGAGCACCTTAAAAATTCAGATTACTAGGTTTTTACAGTAGAAGTCTTAAACCCTTTTTAGTAAATAGTTTTACAACCTTATTTTGATTAAGTTATTATCAGTTGAGTCAAGCAAATATATCTATCAGCAGAGTAAAATGTGCAATAATTAAAATGCTGAAAATAAAAAGACACAAGGCAATTTATATTGGCTCGAAGATGGGGTAATTCCTCTACTCCACTCTTCTCCAACTCCTGGAGGTAGTCCACTAATGTAACAGTTGTTACAAGATGAATACAATAGTCCAAGTAGGCATTGATCACACAACTGGCTCTACTCCTAGGACTCAGCTTCTTTGCAAGATGGCTATCTCACTACTTTAGCTCGTTCAAACCCTTGGAATTGATCACGAAACCCCCCAATGGATCAAAGCTGGTCCTAACTTGAACCTCACTGCATTTTCCTTCACTTCTTGGATTTGCAGACCCCTTTGTCCTTTAAAACAACTTTTCCTCTTCAACGTGTTGAAGCTTTTCCTTCTTCAATGTGTGTGTTGGACATAAATACTTTGAATGTAGGCTTGAGGATTTAGAATGTATTGCTTAAGAGTTTTTTTGCTTGCTTTTCTTTACTCAGATTTTCACTTGTCATTCGTATTCTCTCATATGTTCCTCAACTTTTTATAGTGACAGTTTGAAAACGTGTCCGCTGAAGAGTTAGATTTTTTCAAACTTCACTTCTTGATCGTTGGCTTGTCTTGTTGTGCATCAAATGATGTTGACCCAACCTTAATTTAATGCTCTGCAGGTTGCCTAAAACTCTGCAGCTTTCTGCGAAAATCTCATTGGAGCCTCTTGCACTCTTTCAGCAAGACAGCTTTAAGGTGGCTGGTCTGTCCCCTTACCATTTTCGGTAAGTTCTTCACTTTTCATTCCAGCGGACTTCTTCAGCTTTCTTCGAGTTTGTAGGATGTTTTACCCCTTTATTAAATCTTCTCCATACATCTGGGAAAGATAAGCTGATAGTCTACTGACAAACACAACTTTTTGTACTTGATTGAATCTCTTCTTCGATACTCAGCTGCAACTCAGCTGATTCTTCTTGCATCCTTGGTCAACTCGCGATCTTTACTTTCGCTTCAATACTTAGCTTATATATTCTATCTATTACATAGTTGAATTGCAACAGAAAATGGGGTGCCAACTTTCTAATATAAGTTCTACATGCATCATCAAAATATATACAAACAAATTTTCCAACAGTGATATACCTGTAGGGAATCCAAAGAAGGTTCTCGCAAGGCTGACATTGCCAACTTCAGTAATTTTGCTAGTCACAACCTTCTTCAGTTTTGGTAGAGATATTGCTGCTAGAATTCTCTTTTTGGAAGATTTCAAGGTTTTCTTCCTTCACATGTAATTGTGCATGCATTTGGTTGTGTTCATACAATTCTACACCACAACTCTTCAGCATGTACAATTTTTAGATCAAAATCCATTACTTATTTTGGTTCAAAGAATCTATCCTTCTCAATCACCTCAAAATTCATAATTTCCTCCGTCCATCTACCAAAGATAAAATCTCCCCACTCCATTTGATCTTTTTGTTCTTCCAGGCATAGTACATGAGAGAAAATCATAGCCTCAACACTACTTATTCACCGTTTAATGATTTGGCTAAGATTTGAGCTAGCGGTTCTTATTCAGGTTTGAGATATGATTTGGATTGCTATATTTGAATTGTTTTGGGCTTCTTGGCAGTTTGATATTGGAGTACATCTCATTCAACTCATTTTTAGAAACGTCAACATTGGTTTCACCTTCAAATACTAAGCTAAATATTTATGTACTTTGCTCTTTCAACACTTATCGACGTTCCATTCACATTTAATTTAATAACTCGATTGATTAAATCCCCATTGTTCTAAAATTTGACAATATCCTTCATATTCCAACTCTTAGGGTCACCTTGAAATTAATCAATGTATTTGTAATATGACATTATCATATAGAAGCATCAAAGGCACTAAAATATACCATATTAGTGACATTCACAATCAAACCCATGTTAATCAAAGCTTATGTGTGATTAAGATTAAATGTATTCCAAAAACAAAGTGGGTCTTACTCTTCCGTAAGATAGTGAAATTTTTTTATCTAAGGAAGTGTTTTAGAGTAGAAAGATTAAGAACTCGAGAAACTCGCAGAGAGATTTGTAATGGATTTTTAATGTTTATTTTGGGTGAAGGGAAACTTATTTTAACAAAAATCTCTTTTATCTGAAAAATGGGTTGACATTCGAAAGTGATCTTGACCTTTGATTTTGTGAAAAAATGATCGAATGGTTTAGCTCTTTTGAAATGTCAAGTACAATAAAATACGAGTACTGATAGTTGAACAGTGTGTGGATAAACGCGGAGAGTTTGTGGGGTATTGGATCAATTTTAATAGTCATGTGTACATAAAAACACAATTATATAAGGTTAACACATGTACATTCAGCCGATACAGTACTTAGCTGGGAAAGTGTTTTGATGTCCAACGATTTATAAACACAAAGTGTTTTGGTAGTATAAAAAATTGATTTATCAATTGTGTTTTTGATAATCATATGTTAGATTTTCATTATCACATCATTCATCTTTATGCACATTGTAAGGAAATTTATTGTATTGTTCTTGATCATGCTTAGAAGGATTATATTAATTGTTGGGACTCTCCAAAATATTGTAAATTTATGTACTTGTAATTTCTTAGCATAATTAGGAACTAGGCTGTGAAACATATCTCACTACTGACCATAAGATCCTTGGAAGAGATATGCAAGAAGACAGAAGAGTTCCATCTGACATTACATTGTTCGGAAGACTCTCAACTTAGTCAAAGTAACTCAGAAGACTTACATCTAAGTCAAAATAATTCAGAAGACTTACAGCAAGTCAAGATAAGATAGATGACTGACAAAAAACTCATGATCAAAAGACTATCAGAAAACTTGGATTTCGGAAGAATCAAGTGTGTCAGTCATGTTTGAAATTATCTATCTCAAGTCAATTGGAGATAGGTCCGTATCACAAAGATCAAGAAGGATTTTCATTTGAGGAAAACAAAGTACGACATTTGACCAAAAGTAGTATTGTATTTAATGAAAACCAAACGAATGTAGCCAATGCGAAGCCCCTACACTACTACAGATTTTAGACAACTGTTATTCTGAAAAGTATCATGAATGGTCAACATCAAGGCTGCAAGAAAGAAAATGCCAGTTGTCTAATGGTTTTATTTGAAATTTGCAGGTATCTTGAACGAGAAAAATTTCAATCTCACATATAAAAGGCTGAGCAATTTTCAGAGAGAGATACGAGACACAAGATATTTTAAGAGCATTCAAGAAAGATCGAAAATTCTCTCAAGAAATTAACAGCTATATTGATTTTCTCAAGCCAAACTCCGATACAACCTACGTTCAACTCACCTGTAGAAGAACTGGGCTATTAAATCAGTTGAAGACAAATATGATTTGAAGAATCAGGTTGGGGTTCATCTTTCCTTGAAGTGAAGGACTAATGATAAGGTTCTAAAGAACCAAGAATGAAGCAAGAGGGTTATTTGATCAATTATTGCAGAGTTTAGCGAGTAGAGCAGCAAGAGAGTTGTGTGACCAACTCTTGTGAAGAAGATGAAGTTGAAGTAGTGGGCTGTCTGTGCAAAGTTACTGAAAATGTTGTACTTTGTATTGGGAATTTACCCAGATACTTAGTGGGCTCTTCTTGAAGAAGGAGAAGTGTGAACTAGAGTGATTACCCTACCCTTGAAGCACTCTAAACTATTGTGTCTTTACTTTCTGCAAATTTCTTTTTGCACTTTATATTCTTCATTCCATACAAGTCTATAATCAATTTTTAAATCTTACTGTGTTGAATCAACCTCAAAATATGTAAGTCTTTCGATGTTGAAACGAAAAATATAACCAGCTGAGTTACTCTATCAACAATACCTTCAAGTATTATGTTCAGGAGTTATGTCCCCTAATGGGCCTTAACTTAACTATTTTCTAAACCTCTGATTTGAAATTGGTTAAAATTTTGAAATTTGTCAAGTCTATTCAACCCCCCTTCGAGACTTTACCTTATCACCTTTGGACCTACAAGTGGTATTTGAGCGATTGGTTCTAAGAACTTCCATATTGGTTACTAAATTAGATCTTTGCATTTTCAAAGTCCTTCCACATAATTTCTTCCAAAATTTAGTTTAGGTTATCTTTGAAATGGAAGCAAATCTATCTTGCATTCCTATGCTTACCATTGAAGAATTTGATGATTGGAAAATTTGCATACATGCACATCTCTCTGCACTGCATGATGAAATGTGGTTTTGTGATAGATGATGGTCCAATAAAGATCAAAAATGTCAACACTGCTACTGCAGCTGGAGCTGTAGGTGTTGTAGCTAAGGTTGAGAAGCCTAGGTGTTGAAGATGAGAGAGTTCAGTCTAGAATTGATACATGATGATCTAAGATGTTGAATTATGAGGCTAAGGGTCATATTTATATGCCCTAAGGTTGCTTTTCTTAGATTTCTGTCTGTTTTGCTCAAAAGTCCCTTTTGGAACCATCAAAGGAGTAAAAATACGTCAAAAGCAAAGCACTCAGGGGTCATAGCACGGACGTGTTCGTTTGAAAAAAGACAAACATGGTCGTGTTATTCAACACGGGCAACCCGTGTTTTGTGCGGCATGGGCCTTTTTTTACTCTGTTTTGGCTCTTCTTTGACATGGTCGTGTTCCCCGACATGCTCTGGATGTATTCTACCTGAAAGGCTCCATTTTAATTGGTTTGGCTTGGGTTTTCTAGCGTCTTTGCATGCTTCTAACCCGACTTAAGTTTTAACATAAATGCATGACCTGAAATTTGCTAGAAATCGCTCCAAATGATCAACCTACACCAATAATAACACCTCGCAGTAATATGAACCATGCATGACCGAAAATCTATGAAATTAATAATAAAAAAACCTAAAATATATTAAAATAAATAAGTTAAACATGCATGAAAAGTTACTTATCAATGGACCAATTCGAAAAGAGACTCATATCTCTTCACACTTCGTGGATAAAAATGAGCTACTATCTACAAAGATGTCAATGTCTGCATAGTTCGTATTAATGAATGGATTTTGGAGATGATAAATCTCCAAAATGAACAAAGACATGCTTCCAATGTTTTGGGAAAGCAGGTGATTGAATGTGAGTTAGCCCATGATACCTCGGAGTGTCGCCCAAAAGATCACGCCAACTTGATGAATGAAAGCATAAAATTCGACTTAGGTTTGTTGAAGAAGCAAGATGATACTAAATTGTAGATAATAAGCGATGACTTCAAATCCAAATTAGAATGGATTCAGAAATAGATAATTGAACTGTCATGGAACAACAAAGCTTCTGACTCAATCATCAAAATCCAAATTAAACTTTCTCATTGAGAACTGCTAAGCCTCAGTGGCTGATGCCAAAAAGGGGAAAAGTAGTAGGCATTATCCAACATTTGTTGCACCTAGTCCATTGTCTGAAATTGAAAAGAAATGGTTTGTTGATTATAATGTAATTGAGCAGGCTCAAGAGCAGAGGGTTAAGAGCATTATTGGAAGGTTGAGTGGCATGCCAGTCAGCTCTGTCAAGAAGGATTGGTCTGATGAAGAGTTTTAGACTCTTTTCTCATAGGGTTTTTACAGAGATTTATCAAGATAAGTTGCATGGGAACAATACTGGAATAGAGGATTGCAAGGTATGTAGGTGCCTGAAGGGCAAGAACTCCATGTGCAAGGGAAAGAATCTTCAAGTAGACCCCCTGTTATAGTTAGCACTAGCAGAGACATTCAAAGAGACAGTGGCCCTCCAAGAGGCAGTAATGCTCCTAGAGGTAGAGGAAGTTATATGGCTAATAATCCCCACAAAAAAAAAGACCCCTTAGTCATAGGGGGAATGAATTAGTTTAGTTGTATTTTTACTTATAAATTTCCTTTTAAAATTTTTTGATGTAAGTGCTTAAAAGAGATCAATAAATTGAAATTCTTTCATCTCTTTTAAATTTTAGTGTACATATGCTATTTAAATTTTGGCATCATCAAAAGGAGAGAAATTGTTAATATAAATATATTAATCATCAGTTATAACATTTTCGATTCAAGCGGAAGCATTTACTCAAAATGATTTAGCAGCACTCGTTCACATATGTGCATTCATCCATATTACACCACATTAACGATTGTGCCTTTTTTATATACAGATCAAAAATAAAACTCCTTATATGATATGCAAATGATGAGTGAGGGAGAAGGATGGGAATCCAGCCGGCCGACCTTTGATTCATGCTTTAACTTCTGTCACACCTCACGGATCAACTTTTATCTACAACAACTAAAAATTGGCAACATTGCATTTGGTGAGTTGCAAGCTCAGCAAGTATAATCCAATAACAAGTTATTTAACATCACACAAGCACATTATCACATCCATTTCATATCATTTGTTCATAATATTTATAACCAAATAAATGCACGTGCTTGGTCATATTCTTTTACTGTTATGGGCCAACTAATACCAAGAATATATCGTGATCACGAAGATGGCCATGGCACTCTGTAATTCTTTATTTCACGTAGAGTTCAGTGAACTCGGGGTGGCCGTACGGTACTCTGTAATCCAGAATTTCTGGATGTCTGTAATTCTTTAACACATGATTCAAGGTCATTAGTGGTCATAACAGAATCCATTAATCTCTCATGAATGCACTTTCTGTAATCACATATTTCATTCCGTATCAATAATATCAGTAGAGATCACATGTCTCATTTTCATATCTATAACATCAGTGGAGATCACATATCTCAATTTCATATCAATCTCATCAAATAAAGATCATATATCTCGATTTCATCACAATATCACCACAGAGAATCATACAATTCACGTTGGAGCACGATAAGCTTCTAATCACCATAGCCAAACAAGTAAACAGTTCATTCGAATATATCAATTATGTAATCACACAAGTCAAATAACAAGCCAAAAGATTATACTCACAAGTGGGTTTCCTTATCTCAATGACTTTGCCTAATTGGCCTTGTATTCTTCTTTATCGGGATTTTGACCTATTAACATATCCAAAAGACATAACCATATTTATAATCACAAATCAGAACCTCATAACCTTTAAGAATATACAATTTATATTAAATTAAGAACGTGTTTCCATCCAATTTCCTTATCTTATTGTAATTATATATATATATAGGATTTGGTTCAAATGAGACCACCCTCTCTAGGTGAGACAGTGTGGACTCATCTTACCCATTGATCTTAAAAAATGAAGGGATGTGATTAATTCAGTTTTTTTAATTATTTCCTAATTTTCGCTGATTTTAAGGATAAGATTGTAATTTTGTAATTCAAATTAGTGGACCCAGCGGATTTTATGGGTTGAAATTGGCACTGCCGGATTTTATGGCGGAATTTGAGGAACCTGTTTTCTTTTCAAATATTTTTATTTTACAGCATAGTTAGGGTTCTTCTACTGCATAATTAGACATCGAATAATGCATATTTAGTTATTTTGTTGGCACTATTTTACGAAAACAAGACATAATTGAATATAACGTACTGCATATGTAGTTATACTACACTGCATAAATATGTTCAGTATAATGTATATTTAGTTATGAAAATGGGATGTTACATAATGTACTGCATATTTAGTTATTCCACAATGTATAGATAGTTTCTAGATAATACATAGTTAGTTGATTTTGTTACATAGTTTATGACGTCTTGCCTAGTTGGATATATTGTACTACATATTAATTTTTTTACGCTGCATAGATAGTTTTCAGATAATGCATATTTAGTTGAGTTTTGTTGCATATTTAGTTTTCGAACTCACTGTTCATTATTTCTCTGCAATATTGCACCGATATTTCTTGTTTTTTCTCTGTAATTTTCGAGTGCTTCACTGTTTTCTTTATTTGCGTTAATGGAGGAATGAGAGAGAGAGAAAGAGAAAAAGAGACATGAGATTGGGGAAATTGGGAGATGTATGAGTGAGAGAGATTTGATTCCATTTTTGTAACTAACTTGTTATGTTATTTTACCCTACTACCTTATATGATTAAATTAATATTTTAATATATTTTTTATCCATTAATCATACCCATTGATTAATAGTGGGGGATGGTTGAGATTAGTCCATTGTGTCTCACCTAAAGACATGGTCTCACTTGATCCTATATATATATATATATATATATATATATATATATATATATACACGATAAACTTATAGATATAACTTAATTCAGTTTCATGTACTCTATTCTATTCTATTTGATTATTATTTTTATATTAATTCCCTTGTTAGCAGTTCGAATAAGCAAAAATTAATATCAATTGAGTAGTTTTAAATTCTTTATCAAGTGACTCATATTACCATTAAACTCATATATTATTTTGTGTAGAAAGAATTTGAACAAATCAGAATTCTATTCGCAATATTACAACTTTAATAACAAGATTACTTCAAAGAACGAAAGACACTATACTCACCAATTAATTCTAGTGCCGATGAGAAGTTTTCCTTCAATTCTAATCTTTCCCCCTTCTTTTTTTTTTTTTTGTTTTTCTCCCCTCTATTTTCTTCTCTTTTTTTTCTACTAATCTTACTCTCTGTTGTCTTAGTCTACAAGACTACATATGTGAATGTATTCTATTTCTATACTTCCGCCAAAATAAAATAGTGCAATATATATGCACACTTATCCGATAGTTGGTCAAAGGCGGTGAAACAATAATAATATATCTTAGATATATATCTATTTGTGTTAGGTGTCTTTAAAATAGAAATTCTATACATGCATGCCTATCTTAATTAATTAATGGGTTACTAATCAAAACTGACCCAAATGCAAATATCTAATATATTACAAGTACACACAATATTCATATATCTATATAAGTTAGATTAGACAGCCGTACACTGCATGCCCAATATATATATATATATATATATATATATATATATATATATATGAAGCATGTACTATTATATAAAAATCAAGATATGGTTTTAAAATATATCTTAAATCTTCATATTACCTCCCAATTAGCTTATTACATTTTCATTTACTTTTAATATTTCTACTTAAATCATTCAGATTTTATATAGTCTAGATAAACCCATCGATGTCATCCTTCACTTGTAGGTTATCACGTGTAACTTATACCTTATAACAAGAAATTTAAGGATTTCCCGTGCGATCTGATTATGAAATATCAAAATGCATGTAATTATGTTTATGAATAATTTAGCCATGATAAATGAAAATGCAAAGTTTTGGGTTATGACATTTTACCGGACTAAAGCAATATCTCCATTTTAATATTGCATTACAATATCAAGATAGGGTAATTACCTACAAAATATAACTACTTCTGTAATTTACTTTGTCCTGTTTTCTATTTTACAATTACAATATAAAAATATTAAAGTCAATTTTGGGAGTACAGGAGTACATGCTGATGTTTGTTGCAATTAAATCTCCTTTACCTCAAGGTGAACAACGTTTCTTCTGCTATCCTTCTCCCCCCTGTTGGGTTCGCTGTATCGCGGGGCTAAATGCAACGGAAATTTAAAATTTAAATCATGCATACAATTATACATAAAAATAAGTTCCCCGATTCTCGTAGCGATTTAACGATCGCGCGTTAATACAAGTGGTAAAATAAGATTTAGGATCTTACCTAAAATTGCTTCCTTTTGAAGATGATGTAGAAGGAATCCAAATTCCTCACAGCAGGGTAAATCCTCGCAAACTCGCCAATAGAGATTCAAACGCCTCCCCTCTAATTGAGTCCACCTCTTGGTTGTGACACCGGGATAAATTCTTCGCTAGTAGAGTTTATCACGTTTTCGAAATTGAAAAACGGAATAAAATTTAGTTCCAATAATCAACTATTGTTAAAATTTTGTAGATGAATAATTATTGGTTAATTATTCTCTACTAAAATTTTGAAGAGAAAAATAGTGAATATTGAAGAGAGAGTAAGTGAGCTTAGATTATGAGTACAAAAATGAGTGTTAAGAAATTCATTCTCATTCCCTTCAAAAACCGTCTGCTCCAAATTTTCATTAGATGAAAGCATGCTTTTGTTTCTTCTTTTAATCTTAATCAACAAAACATAATCATTTGCAAAATACAACCTTTTTTTATTAGAAAAATAAAAGGTTGTACAATGCCACCTACTAGGCTACTTTCCTACACATGCTAACATGTTGCATGTGATTTCAAAGTTAGATAAATGATGATGTTTTTTTTTTTAATCTCTCTTCATTATAAATATGTGTATATATATATATATATATTAAAATAAATCTCATTTATTTATTTCTCTTCAATTATCTAGTTGGCTTCTACAATTAGGCCTACTAGATTAATTCATTCTATTCCAATTATCTAACCTCTAATCAAATTAGATTTAATTAGATAATCAAATCATTTAATTCTACAATTGAATTAAATTAAAACCCAATTAATTAATCTATATCAATTAATTGTATCCAACCATTGGATTTTTCAATCTCAAAATGTCAACATCCAAAATTATGTGTGACCCTTTTAGGTTCACGACTAACACTAGTAGTAGGCTTATAACGTTTGCAACTTTCGAATAATAATAACTTATTATATTTATTAATCCAATTAATAAATATACTTGAAGTTAACTCTTTAATTTCAAGAACCTACACATCATGGTAACACCTAGCAAGTAGCATGATTACCTATTATTAGGTGAAATAGCGACTAAACCTATTTCAATTGCAATTGCATACATGTACCATCCTTTCGACAACTAATTTCCCGATTAAATCTTGGGCATAGATTTATAAGTCGAACCCAATTGATTTAATAACTGTGATCCCATTTCAAGTTCTTGTGATTCTTTTATGAATCAAATTCATCGTGCCTTGGCCAAGGTCTTTGAACCACGAACTATGAAAACACAGGAAATTCCCTTATTAAATGACAAGTGTCGAATTCTATGTTGGCCACCCACAAACCTCCATGCATATCACTGCAACACCTAAAATACCTCTTTGTGATTGTCAAGCAATCAAAAGATAAATCAAAGTATTGTAGGATATACACAAGGTATAGTCGTGCCTCAAGTACGAGGATTAATCATGTACTATTGCAATATAAAAATTCTTATTCGACAATCAAAGCTTCTATCTAAGAATTTTCATTGGGTCATGTTCAGTGAACTTGTTCGCTAACAAGCACCCACATATGTGCATTTGTGTCGCAACACTAATGTTAATGGAATGCAACATCCTCATCTCATGAGCATGCACCATATGTACAAGTCTTACGGGGTTATTTAATGTCCTCTCTTGAAAAACCCATCGACTTGGAACAAATTTAAGATCAAAGCCTTAGAGACATGTTCCATGATCGCTATCAAATGCGCGACCATGCCTCATAGCTTAAATTGATCTAAGGACTTTACCATATGTGCAAATATGCGATAAATGCAAAAGAACATAAGATAAAAAAATGCCTTTATATTATTATAATTTTCAATAAAATTGTTTTACAAGTAGAATAAAATCCAATCTAATTGGGACGCCGGGCATTCTACTTTAACAATCTCCCACTTGCCCTAGTTCCAATTGCCCATGTATCTTAGGCCCATCTTTTCAAGATGTCCATCAAATACTCTTTGTGATAAAGGCTTAGTTAGCGGGTCTGCTACATTTTCTGCTAAAGTAACTCGATCCACAACAACATTGCCTCTACCAATGATCTCTCTGATCAGGTGGTATCGTCTCATTATATGCTTGGATCTTTGATGAGATCTTGGTTCTTTTGCTTGCGCTATAGCACCATTGTTGTCACAATAAATCATTATTGGATCAACAACAGATGGAACTACACCCAACCCTTGGATGTAGTTTCGTATCCAAATGACCTCTTTTTTTTGCATGATTCGATGCGGCAATATATTCGGCTTCCGGTGGTGGAGTCTGATCGTTTCTTGTTTGGAACTTTTCCAACTAATCGCTCCCCATTCAAGATGAATATATATCCGGACATGGACTTAGAGTCGTCTTTATCAGACTGGAAACTAGAATCGGTGAACCCTTCTAGTTTTAGCTCTCCACTGCCATATATCAAAAATATATCCTTAGTTCTTCTCAAGTACTTAAGGATTATCTTAACGGCCTTCCAGTGTTCATCACCTGGATTGAACTGATATCTGCTCGTGACACTCAAAGCATGTGCGACATCAGGCCTAGTACATAACATTGCGTACATTATGCTTCCAATAGCGGATGCATAAGGTATGCGAGACATTCTTTCTCTTTCTTCAGGTGTCTTAGGAGACATAGCTTTAGAAAGTGAAACACCATGACTCATAGGCAGGTATCCTCATTTGGATTCCTCCATACTAAACATTTTTAGCACTTTATCTATGTACATGGACTGGGATATTCCGATCATCTTTCGTGACCTATCTCTATAGATCTTTATCCCTAAGATAAAAGATGCTTCTCCCAAGTCCTTCATGGAGAACTGTTTAGACAACCAAGTCCTAGTTGATTGTAACATACGTACATCATTTCCAATGAGTAGAATGTCATCAACATAGAGCACAACAAATGCAACTGCACTCCCACTAACCTTCTTATACACACATGGTTCATCCGGATTTTTATGAAAATCAAATGTTTTGAATGTTTCATCAAATCGAATGTTCCAACTCCTAGAAGCCTGCTTGAGTCCATAAATGGATCTCTGGAGTTTACAAACTTTTTGCTCGCTTCCATTGGATATGAATCCATCTGGCTGCTTCATATAGATCTCTTCTTTAATGTTTCCATTAAGAAAAGCAGTCTTCACATCCATTTGCCATATCTCATAGTCATAATATATTGATATGGCTAGCAAGATCCGAATGGATTTAAGCATCACTACTGGTGAAAAGGTCTCATCATAATCAACTCCTTGTTTTTGAGTATAACCTTTTGCAACCAAACGTGCTTTAAAGGTCGCCACCTCACCAAATACTCCAAGCTTTCGCTTGTAGACCCATTTGCAACCAATGGGAACAATTCCATGTGGTGGGTCCACCAAGGTCCATACCTTGTTGGAGTACATGGAGTCAATTTCGGACTGCATTGCTTCTTTCCATTTCTCTGAGTGGATGTATGACATCGCCTCTTCATAGATTCTTGGATCATTATCCAAAAGGAGTCCCTCTTCTTTATTCTCTAATAAAAGGTTTAGCCTCTCAGGCGCCTTTGAAATCCTTATGGATTTTCGAAGAGGTTGTGCTTTAGATGGTCCAGCTTCAGCTGGTGCGTTATCTGCGGCAACATTTGGGAAATTTCGTGGTTCTTGAACTTCTTCAAGTTCTACTGCTTCACCACTCCTCTGAGAAAGAAATTCTTCTTCAAGGAAAGTAGCATTCCTCGAAACAAAAACCTTTTGTTCCGAAGGATCATAAAAATAGTATCTTATAGACTCTCTTGGATACCCCACGAATTTACATAAGATGGATCGCATATCCAACTTATCTCCCACTTGTTGTTTCACATAAGCAGCACACCCCCATACCTTGAGGTATTTGTAGGAGGGTGTCTTACCACACCACATTTCATATGGTGTGTTGGGAACGGCACCTTATTCAATAAGTATGCTGCTGTCTCTAGGGCATAGCCCCAGAATGAAAGAGGTAAAGTAGTGAAACTCATCATCGTTCGAACCATGTCTAACAAAGTTCGATTTCTACACTCTGAAACTTCGTTGAGTTGTGGAGTAGCAGGAGGAGTCCACTGTGAGAGAATACCATTCTCTTTTAGATAATCAAGAAACTCAGTGGTCAAGTATTCACCTCCTCGATCCGATCGAAGAGTCTTAATACTACGACCAGTTTGTTTCTCCACCTCACATCTAAATTCTTTGAACTTTTCAAAAGCTTCAGATTTGAACCTCATAAGGTATACATAACCATACCTATAATAGTCATCCGTAAAAGTTATGAAATAGTGATAGTTCCCTCGTGCACTAACACTTAGTGGACCACAAATATCTGTATGGATCAAATCCAATAGATCTTTGGCTCGTTCCACTTGTCCAACAAACGGTGATTTGGTCATTTTCCTTTAAGACATGATTCACATGTTGGCAACTTTTGCTCTCCCATAAGGTTGAGTTTTTGTCCCAACTTGTGTATTCTTTTTTCGGAAATATGACCTAATCTAGCATGCCAAAGAGTGACAGAACTATGATTATCTAATTTTCTTTTATTTTGTTGAATTGTGAGAATGGGATTATGGGGAGTAACTGTGTATAAACAGTTTGTCAAATAACCGGAATATATAAGTGCATAATCCTTGAAAATGGAACAAGTTCCATTCTCAATTACAAATTTAAAACATTCTCTGTCCAAAACAGGAACAGAGATAATATTTCTAATAATATCCGGAACATAAAGACAATTGTTCAAACACAAATTAAAACCATTCTCCAAAGATAGATAAACAGTCCCTATAGCTAATGCAAAGAACTCTTGCTCCATTCCCCATCCGAAGGACCATCTCCTTTCTATCAAGCTTCCTCGCTTACCATTATCGCAAATCATTGCAAATATGTGAGCCATAACCGGTATCAATACCCAAGAAGCATCATTAATCGATAAGTTAACTTCAACAAAATATATACCTAAGCGTTTCGGACTACTTCGCAAGGTACTCCTTGAAATTCCTCTTCCAATGCCCCGTTTTGCCGCAGAATGGCATTTGTCATTGGCTTGAGAATTAACCTTTTTCTTACCATTGTCCTTTGCCTTCTTGTTGGGCTTAGAGGAACCCTTTCCTTTCCAATTCCTTTTCTTAGACTTTGCAGCCTTTGATCCGGAAGTGGATCCAACAAGCATGACTGGCTTATCCTTTTTAATCGTAGATTCAGCCGTCTTTAACATGTTCACCAATTCAGGGAGACTAGTCTCCATGGAGTGCATGTTAAAGTTGACAACAAACGTGTCAAATGAGGGAGGCAGAGATTGCAACAAAAGGTCCACATAGAGTTCATTGTCCATAATGACTCCAAGGGACGTAAACCTTTCAATGAGCGCTATCATCTTCAGCCCATGGTCTTGGACTGGAGAGTCCTCAGTCATACGACATCTGAAAAGCTCCTTTGATATCTGATATCTTATTTGCCGCGTTCTCTCACCGTACAACTCTTGTAGGTGGAGAAGAATCTCACTAGCATTATTTAGACCTTCATTCCTTTGCAGCTCATTTGACATTGATGCCAACATATAACACCGAGCCTGGAGATTTTCATCAACATGGCGAAGGTATTCTCCATAGGCTTCTGATGTAATATCCTCAGGAGGTGGAGGAGGTGCTTGATCAAGTACATAAGCCCTCTTCTCAGACTGAAGGACAATTTTTAGGTTTCTCAGCCAATCAACAAAATTTGGGCCAGTTAATTTGTTTTGCTCAAGTATGGATCCTAGTGGATTCTTAGCCATTTTTAGTAGAGTTATCTACAAAAATAAATGAAGCAGAAAATGAGTAAACTATGGAAAATATATTCATTCAATATAAGGTCTTTAATATTAAATGTCTCCCACTCTTTAACAATTGTATCATTTTCCCATATACCCCAATTTTATGAGCCTATATGGTACTAAACGTCAAACATAACCCATCAAACATTCGTGTAGATAGAGCATCAAGATGTTCCACGACTCGTGGCCAACATAAAGACGAGTCCATCCCATGAGATATTTCTATTGGTAGTCCACTCTTTAACAATTGTATCATTTATACAACCCTCAAGATTATTTTTGCCTCACATTTTCCCATATACCCCAATTTTATGAGCCTATATGGTACTAAGCGTCAAACATAACCCATCAAACATTCGTGTAGATGGAGCATCAAGATGTTCCACGACTCGTGGCCAACATAAAGACGAGTCCATCCCACGAGTATCTCAATGCTTGGTAGATATCACAACTTTCCAACACAGAATCATTCCACGACTCGTGGCCAGTGACCAAGTGTGGTAGCATCGTCATGTTGTCTACCTTTGATGGAAGGCATGGAACGATGAGTCCTACCTATCTTGTCCATTTTGTTTGATATGGAATTAACTAAAATTAAATTCATTTTTAAGTTTCAAAAACTTGGGGTTTTAAACTTTTCAAAAATCTCATCAACCTAATTACTAGATTGGTTTTTATTTAACGCAATTCATCATATGAGCGCAAGCAAAAAGCATTAAATGAATCTAGCATACATCCTATGAAAAAAACGGTGGGATGATCATGGCCAACCTATGCGACCCATTTGAGCCAAAAATGGGTATGTGGTCAATCTAAGGGTCAAAATAAATAGAACTATTTCTATTACATTTCATTAATATACCCATACATGCATGGGCCTTGATTCTCCTATTCTATTACATTTGTAAAAAATATACCCACACAAGCGTGGGCCTTTCGCATCGAACGTCCTCCAATTACAATAAATGGAAAACCTCACCACCTAATTTACTCTCAATGCGAAAATTTAAATAACTTACAAAAATTTAATAAGAGGCTCGTAGGCCCCAAAAACCCAAATAAATAATATACATCCAATCACATTGGTCATAGGCTCATGATCATCCCTAAATAAATCATACCAAAACATCCATCACATGAATTTAAAGCATTTAAATTTACCAAGTTTTATGTGCCGATTTAATATTTTTGGGATAAGACTTGTTTTGATTATTCATAAAAACATTTTTGTTAATCACAGAATTAACAAATTAAATCCATAATTCTAATGATCAAAACTTGGAAATCTGTTCCAATTTCTTTTCGAATCACAGATTCAATCAACTGTCTAATATGTCTATCAACCATTTTGATTTAATATACAATTAAACTAAAGTTTAACTTAATTAACAAAACAAAAACTTAAACTGCTGAATTTGTTGTTATTCAAGAAGAAACAAAACTTTAGTTTTAGCAAACTGAAAATATTTATGAAATCAAAATAGTGTTTCGACGTCTCGGCAATTCGGCGATTCAATATTTTTTTTTAAAGAAATAATTGAATCTAATTTATCCCAAATACAAATCGAATGAAACAATTACATCGCACATAAAATTAATAGTTAAACATATTTTAACAATTTAAAATATGCTTCAAAACACACAAACTTGTATAATCGCAAAACCGTGGCTCTGATACTATTGTTGGGTTCGCTGTATCGCGGGGCTAAACGCAACGGAAATTTAAAATTTAAATCATGCATACAATTATACATAAAAATAAATCCCCCGATTCTCGTAGCGGTTTAACGATCGCGCGTTTATACAAGTGGTAAAATAAGATTTAGGATCTTACCTAAAATTCCTTCCTTTTGAAGATGATGTAGAAGGAATCAAAATTCCTCACAGCAGGGTAAATCCTCGCAAACTCGCCAATAGAGATTCAAGCGCCTCCCCTCTAATTGAGTCCACCTTTTGGTTGTGACACTTGGATAAATTCTTCGCTAGTAGAGTTTACCACGTTTTCGAAATTGAAAAATGGAATAGAATTTAATTCCAACAATCAACTATTGTTAAAATTTTGTTGATGAATAATTATTGGTTAATTATTCTCTACTAAAATTTTGAAGAGAAAAATAGTGAATATTGAAGAGAGAGTAAGTGAGCTTAGATTATGAGTACAAAAATGAGTGTTAAGAGACCAACATTCATTATCATTCCCTTCAAAAACCGTCTGCTCCAAATTTTCATTAGATGATAGCATGCTTTTGTTTCTTCTTTTAATCTTAATCAACAAAACATAATCATTTGCACATTACAACCTTTTTTTATTAGAAAAATAAAAGGTTGTACAATGCCAACTACTAGGCTACTTTCCTACACATGCTAACATGTTGCATGTGATTTCAAAATTAGATAAATGATGATGTTTTTTTTTTAATCTCTCTTCATTATAAATATGTATATATATATATATCCTAATATATATATATATATATATTAAAATAAATCTCATTTATTTATTTCTCTTCAATTATCTAGTTGGCTTCTACAATTAGGCATACTAGATTAATTCATTCTATTCCAATTATCTAACCTCTAATCAAATTAGATTTAATTAGATAATCAAATCATTTAATTCTACAATTGAATTAAATTAAAACCCAATTAATTAATCTATATCAATTAATTGTATCCAATCATTGGATTTTTCAATCTCAAAATGTCAACATCCAAAATTATGTGTGACCCTTTTAGGTTCACGACTAACACTAGTAGTAGGCTTACAACGTTTGCAACTTTCGAATAATAATAACTTATTATATTTATTAATCCAATTAATAAATATACTTGAAGTTAATTCTTTGATTTCAAGGACCTACAAATCATGGTAACACCTAGCAAGTAGCATGATTACCTAGTATTAGGTGAAATAGCGAGTAAACTTATTTCAATTGCAATTGCATACATGTACCATCCTTTCGACAACTAATTTCCCGATTAAATCTTGGGCATAGATTTATAAGTCGAACCCAATTGATTTAATAACTGTGATCCCATTTCAAGTTCTTGTGATTTTTTTATGAATCAAATTCATCGTGCCTTGGCCAAGGTCTTTGAACCACGAACTATGAAAACACAGGAAATTCCCTTATTAAATGACAAGTGTCGAATTCTATGTTGGCCACCCACAAACCTCCATGCATATCACTGCAACACCCAAAATACCTCTTTGTGATTGTCAAGCAATCAAAAGATAAATCAAAGTATTGTAGGATATACACAAGGTATAGTCGTGCCCCAAGTACGAGGATTAATCATGTACTATTGCAATATAAAAATTCTTATTCGACAATCAAAACTTCTATCTAAGAATTTTCATTGGGTCATGTTCAGTGAACTTGTTCGCTAACAAGCACCCACATATGTGCATTTGTGTCGCAACACTAATGTTAATGGAATGCAACATCCTCGTCTCATGAGCATGCACCATATGTACAAGTCTTACGGGGTTATTTAATGTCCTATCTTGAAAAACCCATCGACTTGGAACAAATTTAAGATCAAAGCCTTAGAGACATGTTCCATGATCGCCATCAAATGCACGACCATGCCTCATAGCTTAAATTGATCTAAGGACTTTATCATATGTTCAAATATGCGATAAATGCAAAAGAACATAAGATAAAAAAATGCCTTTATATTATTATAATTTCTAATAAAATTGTTTTACAAATAGAATAAAATCCAATCTAATTGGGACGCCGGGCATTCTACTTTAACAACCCCCCTCTCTCTCTCTTTTAATTTTTTTCTCTGTTCTTGTATATGTGCATACGCCTGGCCAACTATGTATGCCTCTTAATATGAATTATGTTTAGCCTTTACTTTGGTGAGGCGGTTTACATATATATTTATTTATTATTATTTTTTCCGTGTAAGACAAAAGCTTTGTACCCACATGCAATTACAATTACAATTACAGTGTGTAAATTAAGATATGAAAAAGAAAGTGTCACCTATTTTCAATACCCACACAAGTGTACGTGTGTGTGTCTTCCAAGCAGCAAAGCAATACATTTGCTTACGTATACCCTATACACATTAGATAGATTCGAAGTGGTGGTGGGACAACACATCATATATATATATATATATATATAGGGATTGGTTCAAATGAGACCAATCCCTTTAGGTTAGTCCATAAGAACACTTATGGACTCTTGATTTAAAATTTTGGATGGTGTAGATCATTTTAGTTAATTTAGGCATAAAAGGGTATAATTGTACTTTTATATTTAATTAGTTATGTTAATAAATTGGACGGTTATTAGCTATTTTTAAGGAAATATAATCCTACCTTTTCAGTTACCCGATTTTTAGGGAGGAAAAATCATCAACTTCAAGCGTTTTTTTTCAAAATTGATACTTCTTTTCGCCATATTTGTGAACAGTCATTTTATTGTATATTTAGTTCAGTGGACTTGTATACTTAGTCATGTTTTATTGTATATTTAGTTCAGTGGATTTGTATACTTGGTGCAGTGGAATCGTATTCTTAGTTATATAAGTAGTTTAGTAAGTAGTTTAGTGAATTTGTATACTTAGTTTTGTGGATTTGTATACTTAGTTCAATGGAATTGTATACTTAGTTATATAAGTAATTCAGTGTAATTGTATACATAGTTAAATGTTTCTGTATACTTAGTATAATTTTATTGTATAGTTAGTTTAATGTAATTGTATACTTGGTTAATTGTTTCTTAATACTTAGTAAAGTTTTAATGTACAGGTAGTTTAGTCTAATTGTATACTTAGTTAATTATTTATGTATACTTAGTAATGTTTTAATGTATAGTTAGTTTAGTGTAATTGTATATTTTTCATTAATTGTTGCACGATTTTGTTGCCATATTTGAATAATTTGCAGGTTCAAATGGGAAGGGAGAGAAAGGAAAGTGAAGCGCTTGATTATGGGGACGTGATCAATACAAAATCACGTCCCTAATTTTTAGAAAGCAGTTACTATATTTAATTTTCATGGATTCCTATTTTATCCCTTTTGTTGTATACTTACTTATGAAATGTTGTATATATTGTAATATATCTTGGCCATTGATTTACTATTTGGATGGTGTAGATTTGGTCCTATGGACTAACCTAGGAGGGCAGTCTCAAAGGATCCCCTCCCTATATATATATATATATATCATATATTTTATTATTATCATATTAATATGAGGTTTTGATTGATAACCACATGTTTTTGCTTCCAGTTTTAGTATTTATTTATAAGCCTTTCATTTACTATCTAGTCATTATCATCTATATATATTCTAGTTAGTATTACTATTATTTTCTTTTAATGAAACAATCACTCACACTTTATCTTAACTGCACGTATGAATATTCTACAACTAACTAAATATGGGATTTTTTTTATTATACATATTAATTCCTTTTAATTAATATTATTATATCCACATATTAAATTTCCCAATACACACATTGTGCCACCTTTCTTTGCTAAGTTTACCACGCGTAACTTAATAGCTAGCATCTATTTGTACGACAACTAATATTTTTTTTTACCAACTACTTAAATTAGTACCCCAATGACTAATCACCATAAGTGAGTCCCAAAATTATAAAACTAGTCATGTCGTATAAAATAATAAGTTTATACAAATAGCATATAACCAACATGTAATGCATGAATTATATTGACCAAGTGAGTAGTGAAAGGGTCGGGTATTACATCCTCCCCTCCTTAAAAAAATTTCGTCCCCGACTTAGCACATAGCCAACATGTAATGCTCTCAAAACTTGATTAGTCTGTTTCGAAACTCCCGAGGGAATTATTACATTGTAACCCACTTCAGCTACATCAGGTATCCTACCCAGTCTCCTCACATACTCAGTGGCTGCAAATGAATGTGACACTCCCAAATCAAATAGTACGAATGTTGGGGTGTCAAAGGTAAGAAGTTTACCTGTAACCACTGATGGGTTCGCCTCTGCGTCTGCTCTCGTGATAGTAAATGCTCTGACTGGCACATTTTTTTGTCCTGTAGAGTTCAGCTTATTTGGGCACGCACTAGCAAAATGTCCTGGCATCCCACACGTAAAACATCTCCTAGTATTTACCAAGCATTCTAATATGTTGAGTCTTAAGCCTAGGGCAAAAAAGTAGTGTTATTGGTGCCTTGCCCTAATCAGTTCTTTGACGCTAAACTTGTTCTCATTGTTGTTGTCCTTGACGTGGCTGAAAGTTGGATTTCTGTTGTTGCTGAACTTTGAAAACTCTCTTCTTTTGGGACCCTGTTGTACTAGAACATATTCACTAGAGTTTGTAACTAATCTTCAGCTGTTGTGGGATCTGCTGCATCGTCAAAGATTGGTGGATTTAGCTTTCGGAACCTTTCCCTCACTATCTCGACTTGATCTATCCTTTGGCATGGTCTTTTCATTTCCATTCTTTGTTTTCTAGGATGAGTTGTTGTATTTGTTCAGATTGTCGCTGGATGAGTTTGTAAGTCTATTAACAATATTATCTCGATCACTAATTAGAATAGGTGTCTCCCCTCCTTGGTTTCTATCCCCACAACTACTCTCATCTCTAGTTCTCACCATAACTGAAACACTATCTTAGGGGAAACCTAATAACACATGGCCAATATAATTTCATGAAACACAAAATGCATCAGACAACAAAGTAAAACTTACTGGCATGGCTGTGCTCCACAAGTTTTGAGTTCGTGTACATGGATAGTCTACAAAACCTGTAGCCGGGCTCTGATACCACTCTGTGACGCCCACCCCTATTAATACTACTACAAAATATATAAATAGCACAACTCGACTACAAACTCTATTTAAAATGTGTAATATTTTTTTCTTGTTCCTGTTTAAATTTAATAACAGATGATCAACGAAAACCCTGTACATTGCAACGAAGATTTTATCATTTAGAGGCAAGGCCAGTCAACCCTGTTTGTACATAAACACGGTGACTAGATATACAAACCCAAAACTCAAACCAACAGCTATTTAAATATTTTTACAATAAACTTTCAAAAGTTATATACGGTACGAGTTTCTATATATAACACAACAGAAGCCAAACCAAAATGAGCCCAACTACAAGCCCGACAGGTCATCATCCATATCCATGATCCTCAAAACCTTACGAAGCTCCAGCATTGCCCAGTGAGTTAACAGGCTTAGGTATTGTCATGCTCACCTGCAATGCATGAACTACATGAGCTAAAGCTCAGCAAGTAAAAATCATGCATGTCCAAAGGAATAGTGATGCTTTTCCAACATGTAATGCTAACGTGTAAAAATCGTGAATCAAAATACTTTATTCAAAATCATTTTCTTTCATTTGGGCCCCTGACCCAACTACTATGCACCGGAAAAGAGCTCTGCACACATCAATAATCAAATGGCCAATAATATCAGTATGGATCTACGTGTGGACCATCCTCCCGCGGCCCAGCCAATGGTCCGCTACTTGCGTCCTTTGTGTCCGCCAAGAAGTATCCCACCCCGCAGGGCCACACATAGGTACTCACAGATGGACCATCCTCCTGTGACCCACCAAGTGCCCATCTCCTATCTAGCTCTGTGTTCACCAGGAAGTATCCCACCTGCTATACCTAAACATATATCATAAGCACGCCCAATGTGCCTCGGTGCACTAACAGTGGTCAACAAACAACCATTTTCTTCCAGAAATATTTTCGTGCATGCGAGACATCCGCTTGTAATATGCATGCACATGCAAATGCTGTGAATGGCATGTTCAATGGCTCACCAAGCACTATATTGCAACATCATACAAGCCAATTATGCAACATATAATATCCACGCATATTGAACAAGATGCCACAGTCGCATATAATACAATCAATTCAAACAATACTATGTTCATGCATGACAGTTGCAGATGGATTTTTACTTACCTTTCGCCTTTGGATTTGCTATTGAAAACTAGCTACTAATCTTTCATTTGTAACCTTAGGGGAAGACAACCTGTAAAATATAATGTATAAATTTCCATTCTTAAATCTACGGTTTTACGATATTGCATCTTATAAAGGACTTTAAATATTAAGCTTAATTATTTAATAAAATTAGCTTTGTGACATACAATTTTACCTAGTAGAATTTCAGATGCTCGATCTCTTATATTGAATATATTTCAAACCACTTAATTTGTGCAATTGAACTATTGTATCAGGTTATTCGATATCTAACATCTTTCCAACTATGATAATATCTAATAAATTTTCCATATTGTTTTTACCCGACTAAAGCAATATCTCCATTTTAAAATTGCATTACAATATCAAGATAGGATAATTACCTACAAAATATAACTACTTCTGCAATTTACTTTGTCCTGTTTTCTATTTTACAATTACAATATAAAAATATTAAAGTCAATCTTGGGAGTACAGGAGTACCTGCTGATGTTTGTTGCAATTAAATCTCCTTTACGTCAAGGTGAACACAGTTTCTTCTGCTATCCTTCTCCCCCCCCCTCTCTCTCTCTCTCTTAATTTTTTCCTATGTTCTTGTATATGTGCATACGCCTGGCCAACTATGTATGCCTCTTAAGATGAATTATGTTTAGCCTTTACTTTGGTGAGGCGGTTTACATATATATTTATTTATTATTATTTTTTCCGTGTAAGACAAAAGCTTTATACCCACATGCAATTACAATTACAGTTTGTGTAAATTAAGATATGAAAAAGAAAGTGTCACCTATTTTCAATACCCACACAAGTGTACGTGTGTGTTTCTTCCAAGCAGCAAAGCAATACATTTGCTTACGTATACCCTATACACATTAGATAGATTTGAGGTGGTGGTGGGACAACACATCATATGCATATATATATATATATATCATATATTTTATTATTATCATATTAATATGAGGTTTTGATTGATAACCACATGTTTTTGCTTCCAGTTTTAGTATTTATTTATAAGCCTTTCATTTACTATCTAGTCATTATCATCTATATATATTCTAGTTAGTATTACTATTATTTTCTTTTAATGAAACAATCACTCACAATAATTATCTTAACTGCACGTACGAATATTCTACAACTAACTAAATATGGGCTCTCTTTTTTTTATTATACATATTAATCCCTTCTAATTAATATTATTATATCCACATATTAAATTTCCCAATACACACATTGTGTCACCTTTCTTTGCTAAGTTTACCACGCGTAACTTAATAGCTAGCATTTATCTGTACGACAACTAATATTTTTTTTTTACCAACAACTTAAATTAGTACCCCAACGATTAATCACCATAAGTGAGTCCCAAAATTATAAAACTAGTCATGTCGTATAAAATAATAAGATTATGCAAATAGCACATAACCAACATGTAATGCATGAATTATATTGACCAGGTGAGTAGTGAGAGAGTCGGGTATTACACATCAAAATCCCCCAAACTTAAAGCATTGTTCGTCCTCGAGCAAATTAAGAATAATAAATATCAAGGGGTAAAAAGAACACACAAGAACACTATAAACATTTAATCTCATTCGACTTCATACTCAAGTAAACCATGCAATTCATTATCTAGAAGTCATATTTCATAAGCTCGGCCTAATCAATACTTTCTCGGGTACTTGACATCGCAACTCACAAGTAGATAATGTATCACTCAACTCTCAAAGTGTATGGAAAGTGTTTACGCTCAAATTCAATTCAATGAAAGTAGAACTACCATAGGCTTGCAAATCATCTTACATCTCGACCACTTTTGTGTGCACAATCTAAGAATCAAAAATGACTTTTCCATTTGGTTGTAATGTAGGCTCATTGGTAAGGATAGAGAAAATTTGGATTAGGTGACTTGACTTGAGCAAATAGAAATTTACGTACACATACTTGCAATTCACCAACCCAATTTCAGCATAATACTCATTTTTTCAAGATATTTTCATTTTTAACTCAAATACACCCTTATTTCTCATTTTTTTTTCATTCTTAGGCTTTTTGCGTCTTTTTTTTCTTTTTTATTTAGCCTCAAGCTCTCATTTATTTTACAATTTTCAGAATTTTTTTCTTTTTTTTTCTCGATTTTCTCTATATATTTTTCAAAGATTTTTTTTTTCCGAGATTCATACATTATTAATTCACCTATATACTGCTCATCCCTCTTTATTTTGCCAACTTCCTATCTTTTTTCATAAATTTTCACCACATCTCCCCTAAACTTATTCATTTTCTATAAGCTCAAGAAATTTCAAGGACAAAATCATGTTATCAATTTTGAAGATCAATGTGGCTAACAATAAAAAGTTTTGGCTCAAAATTGGTTGTAGGTCCCAAGGGGTGTGTTGTAAGGTTTAGGGGGGTTGAATAAACTTTACAAAATTTTCACTTTTTAGTCTTTTTAAGAATTTCAACAGAGTTGACTCAAATCAACTAAGTCCTTCGGGGGACGATTTAGGTTGGTCTTCTTCAAAGAAAGTTACCCACTTAATGAGAATCGATCGATTTGTTGATAGTATAACTTAGCTGCGTCAGCTAACACTTAACTTTTAGATGATTTGATTTTTAACAGCAGAAGACTTACCACCCTTTGTTAATTTTAAGCTCGTTTTTAACACTTTTTTAGCACTTGTTATGATCAGTTGGATAACAATATAACTTATCAGCGGATATGAAAATATAAGCAAGAAAGTAAATGCTGAAATTAAATGACACAAGCAAATTTATAGTGGTTCGACGATGGGGTAATTCCACTAATCCACTCTTCTCGAACCCCTAGAGGAATCCACTAGGTTAGAGATCAAGTTACAAAGCAGTTCTCAGTCTAGAGACAACCTTGATCACACAGCTAGCTTCTCCTGCGACTCAGCTTCTTCACAAGACACCGCTTTGCTTACTCTTGACTCCTTTCAAGTCTTTGGATTTGATCACACAGCCTTCCAACAAACTTGAAACTCCAGGTTTGACCTTGAACCTTTCTACAACTCCTTCAACTTGGAGAGTAGACCCCTTTTTCGTTCTTTAAACATTTCCTCTTCAACAGGTTCAAGTAATCTTTCCTTCACATTATGTGTTGGATCGAGTTCCTTCGAGTTTTAGGCTTGAGGAATTTTCTTGATAAGATATATTGGAGGTTATGCTTGCTTGATAATTGCTTGATTCGTTCGTGTAAATTATTACTTTTTCTCAAATGCTTACATTTGAAAATTTGCCCGTTGAAGAGATTTGCTATTTTCAAATGACATTTCTTGTTCGTTGGCTTGTCTTTTCTTGGTCTGCAAATGTTGATCCACTACAAGAAATTGTAGTTTTATCCACACATAAATACCCACACATAAAAATGTGTGGGTAGTTAGCCACACATAATTTTGATATGTGTGGGTAATAAAATAATCCAGTCTAATTTAGTTAGGGACTTTTATTATGTGTCACTAATAACTATTAGTATCATTAAAATATAGAGGGAAAAAATCCCTCCATTTTTAGAGTTTGGTAGTATACTTTATTTTTCGATGGTGCTTACGTGTATGTTTTATTATTTACAAATACCCACACATAATTAAAAATATTGTATATGTGTGGCTAATTATACACATTTTACTTACACATAATCATAACTGAAAAGATTTTGTGGCTATATATGTAATTATTATATTTCTTTTTATTTTAAAAGATGATGTGGCAAAAAAAACCATGTCAAGTTTTAAACTGATTCATTTAAATTTAACAAAAAAAAAATGATTGTTTTATTTTAACTTTTAAGAGAACGAATCTCAATCTATTCTTAACATATTATAATACATCTTTTAAAAAAAGAAAACCTATTATAATACCCTACCCCATTGCGTTACAGTTTCTCACACACTGAGCCGTCCGCCCTCATTTTTTCTCCTGTGCAGTTTTCATCCCGTCCAAAACCCATGTGCCGCGTTCTTCGGTAAGTCCTAATTTATTTCTTTTGGTTTGATTTTCATAATTAATTGGTGAATAATCTTATTAATTTATGTAACTGATGATTATTTTTTTTAATTTGGAGAGTTTTTAATATTTTTTGAAAACAATTAAGTAGACTAAATTAATGCATTGATCGAAATTCATCTTCAATCTGTTTGCTGATGTTGGGTTCTATAGTTAAAGGTGTTCTGGTATTTATACGAAACCCCATTTGCCTTTTGATCAAGAATGAACTCATCATCACTAAATCCTCATGATGATCTCCATTAACAATATTATTTCCATTGTAAAGCATAAACTTTTGATTATATTCTATTTATGTTGATTCTTAAAGACCCTTTCGTTGTTGCTCGATTTCACTCTTTTTCGTGTTTTTTTCTATTTGGTTGATTATTGGTACTGATTAGGTGACTATATGTGAATCATTGTTAAAATTTCTTCTACTATGGATTTGAAGTTTGTTTTTCTATTTTTTGGGTAAAACAATTATCTCATTCGTCCTATTTTTTTACTTGGATCTGATTTATTTTTTTTTCTTATTCTTTCTTTTTTTTCGGTGGAATGTGAATTTTCTATGATTTTTCTGGTGATAGGAGTCGTGTGAAGTGCAGAAAGATATACAATTGATGAGGTTTGCGGGCTATTTTGGGCGTGCATTTTCCACCGTGAGTGCGTCGCAATTTCCGTGGCTGAAGTTGTTCAGGGAGTTTGCAGTGGCTAAAATTACTGATGTGACTTGTTCAGGTTTTATGGTACTTATTGTTTCTGGATTAATTATGCTTCAAATTTTGGAGCATTGAGTGTTTAAATTTGGCACTGAGCATGTGTTCTGGTATGATTATATACATATCATAGGGATCTTGACGAAGCAATGTACAATTGTTTTGATCTTCTTTTAATAAATAAATGGTTTGTAACGCTCATTGTTCTGATGGTAAATTTTGCTTAGTAGAAGTCTAGATTCTTGTTTGATAATGGTGTCGTCTATTAGAAATCAAACTTTGAATTTCCTATTCGGGGCTATTTGATCTTGGGATGGTGATTGTTTGGTTCAACTTTTCTCGGTTAATTTTCTTGTTATTTAAAACTACAGGGTGGTTCTACGAAATATCATATGTGTTCAAAATGGCTACAAATTTTCACAGCAACCTTTGCGCTATGATTCAGAATGTTCTTATATAATTATAATTATCATCTCCCTGTCGATTTCTAATGCAGTTTGATAGATAATATAGTCTAATGTTGGTCGGCCTCGCACTGGACGTAATCGAATATGGCTATTTTTATAATTATCTTCTAGATTTTTTGGGCTGTTAATTATCTGTTTCAAGAAAATTTGATCCCAGAACTATGTTTGAGTGTGAACTTTTGGATTTGTTCACTGATGTGTTGGATGCAACTATGAATTTATGTTCTTTCAAGTTGACTTCTATTAATATTTTTTCAGGTCTTTCAAGCTGAGTTCTATTTCTTATTCGTACATGTTGCTGATATGATCAATGCCCTCCATTAAAGTACAGAAATTTGGGCTAGAATTATTTGACAGGTACCCTGCCTCCATCTGTTGGCAATTTCACTCAGTTGCAGTACCTGTAAGATTGTCTTACTTGTCATTTCGGGTCTATTGTTGGTAATTTCAAACAACATACTGATGATTGTTACAACGTCTATGACAAGGGCTTATTTACTACTTAATCTACTGTAAGTGCTTTGTATAAGCCTAAGAAAGAGATGGATGATGAGATGTATAATTGTACAGATAAGCAACTGGAGAAGATAAGCAAAACCGAACGCTTTAAGCCTGTTGGGGTATTTGAGGGTACAACTGAGAGGTCTCGTCCTAGAGAAAGGTCCGTTGAGTTTGAGAAAGACGAGAAAACTAAAGACGATATATTTGGGTTGGATAAGTTCTTGACAGGTTTGAAGACATGTAAGAAATGCAATTGATATGGTTAGGAGTGGATCAGTGAGAGAGATGGTTTCTGAGTTATCATGTTAGATTTGGAATGTTGCCTATAAAATATTGAGGTTTTTGAGTTTGCCTTTGCTTCTGTTTTAGCTCTTAATGTACAAATATGTGTTATTTAATTTTTCGCTGGCTTAGTATTGAACTGAAAGTTGGATTCTAAATTCCATTGGCACTTGGTATTAGTTTTTTGCCTTTTCATTGTGATTTAATATGTTGGTCAATGAAAGAAAGTGCAGGCCACCAATCCTTGCCATCTTTGACTGTTAAGTTCCATCCTAATACCCAATAGAATCCCACTAAGTATGCATTAAAGTAAGATCATATAAGACCAGAATGATACTTTTTCCTAAAGGCCCATAATTTTTAGGAATACTAAATACTAAATTACAAACCATGGAGCCATGTGAAGCTCCTTTTTTATGCAGCTACTCAACAACGCATGTTTTGGAAAGTATAATTTGTATATCATTTTTCCTGACAAAAAAAAGTATGCATATGATAATATTCCTTTCATTTTGAGTTCTCAGTAAAAAATGCGCCATAAAATAGAATGGATAGAAACAGAAAGGTATTATGTTATTGTTTTATGCATTGTTCTTTTCTTGCAGAGGAATTTGAATAGTTAATAAATTGGTGAATAGTTAAATTTCTAACTATTTGTTCTGTGCACATCATTAAAGCTTTACTCAGTTTCCAGTTTATTTCATGATATTTTCTATTTGCATTATTTACAGTTGTTTCACCATGTACACCGATCCACTAATGAAATCTGGAGCTAAATAGAATCTAAGTCTTGATTTATGAAAATGTCATCTTTTCAACAACACCTAATCTTGAGAAGAAATATAACCTGTCTATCGTGAATGCATTGTGAAGATTGAACACATTTCTATCAACTCTTCCCTATGATCATCTGTAATAAGTTTTTATTTTTATTTTTTTTAAATTTATCTTCCCAAAAGTTTGTTGCTTGAGATGGTAGAAATATAGAACTGACCTTTATCTGCTGCTTATCTGATTGTTGTCTTGACTAAAAATACGCAAGTGATCTTTTGATAGTTTATCATCTATAATTAGCTTTATTGTACTAAGAATTGCTCCCATCTTTTCAGGTTGTTTTACCATAGTAGTCGAAGGATGTTTCTGTGTCTGTACCAGCAAGGTCGAAGAATGTTTCAGGATGTGTCTGTTCAATTTCCACTAGCACTCAATGAATTTTGTTTAAAAACTTTACTAGTAAGGATTTGCAATGTAAGTTGACAAATTGGAAACTATGAGGATGTTGCAACATTAAGGCATTTAAGTACTCTTTTGTATAGCCACATTTTGGTCTTTACGTATATTTGTTGTGCACATTTTGAATGGATGGTTTAATACTGGCTATATTTGTTAATTTCGATTGTAATTAATTGTTGGTTGATTCAGATTGGTGAATATTGGTACTATTGTCGTTGATTAGAGGGGTGAAAAAACACCAAATGAAATCAGTAACAAACAACATCGGTTATAAAGTGATATATTATAATGTCAAGACAACAGTTATTCTAATATAAACATCGGTTTTTCACCAATGTTGTTTCAATTATGATATCAGTGGAAAACCGATGTTGAAAACCCTCTTTAACAACAGGGGTTTCAACACTGTTTATTTTCTTCATTAGACATCGGTTGAAAATTGATGTACACATAAATATTAATAATATTTACCCACACATAATCATTTCCACGTGTCGACTATCTAAAGCCCTACATGTCATCATCCATGTCATCATCCACATCATCATTATACACTATGCTAAACATATTACCTACACATAATATACATATTTATCGACACATATATGTGTAGGTAAACGATTAAGGTTTTCCACACAAATAATTGTGTTTCCCATTGGCTTATTCCTCTTGCATGTTTCTGGGCCAAACACTTTAAGACCTGACAACATTGACTTATTACTATATCGAGTAATATCCTTGATTTCCTTCCAACGGATCAATGTAATTGCTTCCTCAGCATTTTATAGTACACATTGTAAATTTGCCCGTTGAAGAGATAGGCCAATTTTAAATGACACTTCTTGTTAGTTGGCTTGTCTTTTCTTGGTCTACATCACTTGTGATGTTGGCCCTTCCTCGTCTTAAATGGCTTCGCATCTTTACAGGGTCTGACACAAGTTGCAGTGTTTCCCATTGGCTTATTCCTTTTGCATGTTTCTGGGCCAAACACTTTAAGACCTGGAAGCTTGGACGTATTACTATATCGAGTACTATTCTTGACTTCCTTCCAACGGATCAATGTCAGTTGTCTCAACTTGACTGCTGCCTTTACCCCTTGACTTGAGTCTGCTCCAACCATATGGGAATGACTCAACTATTAGACTTGGCTTCTTTTACTGACTTAACTGACACTTCCTCATACTTCACACAGTTATTCCTCAGCTGGCTCTCCTTCAGCCGAGTCATTTTCTTCCATCTTGGCCATACTCAACTGACACACAGCAGAGTCTTCACTCTAGTGTGCAGTTGATTTCTTGCATTCTTCGACATAGCTAAGTTCACTCAGCTCTTTCAGTCCTATCTATTACAACATAGAATTACAAGGAAAATGGGGTGCCAACTTCCTAGTCTGAGTTTTACATAGTATCATAAAATCTTAAAAATAAATTTCCTAACAATTTCCCCCTTTTTGATGATGCCAAAACTGAAATAAAATAAATAGCAAATAGAAGCAGTGCAGTAATAAAGAATGTATGCTTTAAATAATCAGTTTTATTGATTATAGCATTCTTGTCCTTTACAAAATTGTTTACAAAAATATACTCTATACATTTATTTAAATACAACATATATCGGAGCAAACTTACAAAGAAGGTATCACAACTAATAGCTAACTTACAAAGAACTTACAGCTGTGTATTTTACAAAGTAAAATACTTAAAGGGATTGCAGTCGTCTTCAACGCCTTGACTGCTTCCTTTTTCTCTCTTCATCTTATGTTTTTCTTCTGTCCTCATCAGCTCTCCTTCTCTTTCTTTCTTCTTCATCCTTCTTCTTTTTATCATATGCTCGTCTTGTAGCAGGGTCATTCCTACACTGCCTTTCCTACCATTTATGCGTCGTTCGTTCATTTTCAGCTTCATGTCTTCTCACAGCTTCAGCATTCTTGCTTGAAACTTCCAAGTTAGCAAGATGATCATATCCAGCCCAGTATGTGATCCCTTTCTTCTGTGGATCAACGAACTTAGTGTCTTCTGGTCTTTGACGCGGTTAAGAACTTCTTCCTCTTCCACTTCCACTGCCACCATATCTTCCCCTTCCTCTCCCTGACTCAGCTCCTCCTCCTCCGGGAGTGTCGCATCGAGCTTTGGATTTTCCGGTGAGTGACTCATCGGAACTTTCCGCTTATCAGCTGATTTGCATATTTCAAGACCTTTCTCCCAGTACAAATCCCAGGCTTGCGGTAGAGTCATATCTGGGAAGTAGCCTTCTGCTTCTAGAGTTTGAAACTCCTCTAGGGATCTGGGTTCAGACCCAGAATCAGGCATAGCAATGTCTCTTGGGGGCTTGATCAAAGGGAAATCCTTTCCTGCTAGAGGACCATCATATTGCATTCTGATATTCTAAATACGGGCAGACTGGTTCTCAACTATCTTCTCAAATTCAGCTTCGATGGCTTTTCTTGACTCTTTGAATGCCATCTCGACTTTTTTGTTGTTCTCTTGTGACTCTTTTGACTTCTTTGCCGAGAATTGAAGCTGTTATTTCTCGTTGTTGGGGGGTTTCAGCGAACATAAGCTTCAAGGGGGATTTTTCAAGCTTTCTTCCCCCTTAGCTATTTCTCCCTTCTTCTCCACCTTATGACTCACTTTCTCTTCCTTCAGTTCCTTCAATGCCTCATCTTCCCCCTTTTTGGCATCGTCACTAAAAGATAGGGTCAGGCCAGGGAACAATCCACTTAGAATGAAGTCAAATCGGATATTCGTCGAATTTTGCTTGTCATTTGCTTTGAAGTAGGCTGTTCGAAACTCTGACCACGTAGCATTTGACTCAGCTGTCATTAGTTTCATTTCTACCTGAAGAAGATTGAACTTCTGGTTCATGTTGTCCTCCAGTATGACAATCTCGCTCTTGTGTTGCAGCTTGAGTAACTCCATATCCGACTTGTGGGAATCTTCAATTCTCACCATAAACTCCTTCTGCCTCTGCTGAAACTGTACATTGTCCGCACTCCATACTAGCAGCTCTGTAAAGAGTGATTTCAAGTAGCACACTTGCTCTAATCGCATATCAGTAGTATGTGCAGCCCATTCCCTGATCCGTAGGACAACACCTCGAATATCCCCGCTGATGTTTGCATCACGGTTGTCCAGCCTTAGGTCTAACGATGCTAGGTGGCGTTCCATCTTCTTAATTTCTTCACAAATATTCTTAAACGCCTTTCGGAATTCGGCTGTAAAATCTCTCTTCCTCAGGCCAAACAAGATGGAAGTCAAACCCTATAGGCAACATGGAATCAGTTGGTATTTTGGGCTCTTCCTGCACAATGTACTTTGCTTGTTCTCTAGCAGACTCGACATTCAGAGGTGGCAGTTCAACTTCGAACTGGAAAATCTCTGTAAACATGTCATCCGAAATGAGAGGGATTCCCGTAGGTCCACGTTGTGGAGCCTTTCCATTCTCTTTTCGTAGTGCTTCAACTCTATTCACCTTGGCTGAGCTAGCTTCATCGGCACTTAATGCATCTGTGGTAGCCTGTTGTTGAGCTTAATGAGTCTCTGCTTGAGCATTTGTGGTAGCCTGCTCAGCTGACTGATTTATAGCTGGGGCAATTGTTTCGGTTTGCCCGACTGACTGATCCTCAGCTGTGTTAACAGCTTCACTAGCATCAGTGTTTGTTTCCTTTTGAGTTGACTGGTCCTCAGCTATTTTATCAGCATCATCGGAATGTGATGTAGCCATGGGGGTTGGCTCATCAGCGAATACAAACCTCATCGGAGCTATTTTATCACTACGAGAGTTTAGAGCATCCTCAGCCTTGTCCTTGGCAGATTTATCAATAGGTGTGGACTCGGCTTCATTGTCTGATTCCAAAAATTATGTGTTAATGTTTTCCTGGGAAATCACTGAGAGCGCTAATTCGGCTTCTTCATCAGCCTTCTCGGCATTAGGAATTTGCTCTTGCTCAACTTATTTACCTAAGGAAGTCTCAACCTCCTTTAGGCATTCATTACCCCCAACAGTCTCAACCGCTGTAGGACCTTCAACATCCCTAAGTGCAGTCTCAACTGCAGTAGGGTCTTGGACAGATTTCCCTTCGGCAGACTCAGCTACCTTGGGGTCTTTGGTGGCATCTGTCAGAGTCTCAACTCCTAGGATTTCACTTTCAGGACCAGGAGTCTCAACTCCCATGGTCTCAATTCCATCATTTTCCTTAGCTGCATCAGCAGCATTATCGGTCTTCATTACAGAGGGAGTTTTAGCAGGGACAGTCTCAACCATCCGAGCTTCGTCAACTACACTCTGCTTATCCATTGTTTTCTCACTTTCTCCTCCTAGCTGCATAGTTTCATCTCCCACAGTGTCCTCGACCTAGTTGTGGTGGAGAGAGCTTTCCCCTCAGCTGGCGCACCAACTAAGTTAATGGTTGTGGGGTTACTCTGCTCTTGAGACCTGGTTGTTTGTTCTTTTGAGTAATCAGCCGTTTGGGCAGGTGTCTCAACACCTTCTTCGAGCTTGGCTTGGCTAGGGTGCCCCCTACATCTCCTTCCCTAGCTTCATCGTTGTTCCCCTGAGAGCCATTTTCAGATTGCACGAGGGATGTGATAGCAGCAATGCCAATTGCAATCTTTTGCGCCACACGCAAAGGATCAGATCGAGGAGAGAGTTGGGAAGACTCTCCTGGACCTTCTTGTAGTTGTTACTCTTGCATAGCTCATGAATCCTTAATGGCCTGTTGGAACTCAGCCTTTTCAACTAGTGTGGCTGGGTCCATCTCCTCTAGATCGCTGTTGTCAGTTGACTCCATGTGATGCTCATGGCTTCCAGTTAACATGCATTTTGGACTTTCCAGCGGCTCTGGCCTTCTCCAATGTCTTTTCTTTCTCATCTTCCTTGATAGCATGAAGGGCATCCATGCAGAATTCCTCATTGAGGGCATAGTGGACAGAGACATTTCCTAGGAAGCTTAGGAGCTCCTCCTCGTCTTCGATGTACTTAGGGTGCGCAAATTGCTGTCGGGAGAAGTCCAGCTTCCATCTTATCCATTCCCTCAATCTCTGCTGAATATCTGGGTAGACTGGAGAGCACAGAATCACGTCATCATCATCGTCTCCATCTTCTGGAATTGTAGCAAGTGGAGCTTGTTCCTCCTCAGGTATATTGGCATCGGTCTGAGGGGAGTGGACAACTCTTTCTTCGGGCAACTTGGCTGTCTCAGATGTTTCCTTCTCCACAGCTGTCTCACGAACAGTTGGGTCTTCTACACTCGGTTGATTGACATCAATAGTCTTCTGGGCAACCACGGTGGCTACATCTCATCGTCCTTCTCTTGAGACTGCTCTTCTTGAGCATCAGCACTCTCTTCGAGCTTCTCCGGCTAAGTGGCAGACTCAGCCTTTTCAAGTTCAGACTTCCTAAAAAGTCTTCTTCTCTTGGTTCTTACCAGAGGAATCTCATCCTCTTTTGTATCTTTAGTGGTGGCTTCTGGCTCCACCATCTCTGTCTTTTTGGCAGCAGCTGGTTTGCGAGACACAATTGTGTGCTTTTTCTTCACGATCGGAGAAGGCTTAGAGGTATCCTTCTCGATCTTAGCTGCGGGGGTAGAGGCTTCTGGATCGGCTGTTGGGGCAAGTGTTTGTGGCTCGGCTGCAGGCTTAGCTGTCGCAGCTCTCTTCTTTTGAACAGGCTTGGGAGAGAGAGCTGGAGCGGTCGCAGCTGTGTCTTCGGCAGGGTCAGCTGACTCTCCCTCACTCGTGTCAGCTTTCCACGCATGCGCATTCCTCTGAGCTCCAGAGAGGTTTTCCTTGAACATGTTCTTATTCGCATGGAATGGCTTTCCATGACGCAGGGCAATCCCATTCACTTCCATTAAATGACCAATCACTAGGCCATACCCCAAGGAGCATCTGAAGGTCCCATCATCCTAAAAGTATTTATTAATGGCGTTTTGGCAGATATGGCTGAAGGCAAACTTAGACCAGTTAACCTTCTTTTCGTCTATGATTGCAGCCATCACCACCAGCTTAGTCCGAGATAGTTGGCTGAAGCTTCTAAATTTCATGTCCACGCACTTGGACACGATGTCCATTAGTTTGTGGTAATTGTCCTTGATCAATTCCTTCTTGGCTGTATAGACAACCTTCAAAGCTGACTCAAGCTCGGCTATCTCTTTCCATGCCGCAACTAAGTTTACATCTTTCTCAGCTATTTCTTTCAGCTCTTCGGTAGGCAACTTACAGTGTTCGGCAAGGTCCACAACAGTAATCTTAATGGCCTTGCCATGAACAGATGAGTGAATCTCATCATCATGTACTTTCGCATTGACGTAAAACATTGCGACCTCTTCTAGGTAAGTGTGAGAGAACTCCATGGTGACAAAGTCCCTCAGACCAGACTTCTCGAGTTTCTCAGTGATTTTCTTCATTAGGGCCTCATCAGCGCCCTGTTTAATCATTCCCTTCCACTGTGGATCCTGAGTGGATCTTCTCAGATAACTTGACGAAGTCATATGTAGCATCTATTTTTGATGAAGATAAACAATGAAAGAAATGTAAGATCTCGATTTTGAAGAGTAGGGTTTTCGAACTTTTGTAGAGAGAGTTTTCTTGCTTGTTGAAGACGAGAGAATTTTTGTGAGGAGAGAGAAAATATGTTTTCGGTTTATATTAGACTTGAAATGATGATTTTTGGAATTTGAAAAACTTGATCAAGATCGACAGTCAGTATTTAAACCTTCAAAACTGCATTAGTTTCCCCGCATTAAATGCAGCAACATTTATATCCAATCATATGTTTTACAGTGCAGCTTTTGTACTGACAGCCATGATTACGCGTCATCCTTAAAAACATTCCTGCTCACATAAAACGATTGCGTATTTGTCACTTAGCTTATAAATAACTCAACTATAATCAAGTGTTACTTAACTCTGCTTCTCTCAACACATTGGATCACTCAGCTGTCAGCTAACTCGATACAGTCGATTTCTCTTCTAAGCTGTTTCACTTGGCTGAATTGTGAAACTTGCTTATTTTTCATTCTCTCTTATTTTGTCTCTATTGATTGAGTCTTCTAAGTATCCTAACTCAGCTCAATTAATCCTAGCTCATTCTTAAGCTCTTCAAATCTTGATTCACATAAGGGTTTTGTCAATATGTCAGCTAACTGCTTATCAGTTGAGCTGTATTCTAAAGTGATGTCTTTATTTCCAACATGTTCTCTTATAAAATGATATCTGACATCAATGTGCTTTGTTCTTGAGTGCAACACTGGATTCTGAGTGATTGCAATAGCACTAGTGTTATCACACATAATTGAAATTTCTCTTTCTTCAATATCATAGTCTCTCAGCTATTGTCTCATCCATAGACTTGGGCACAACAACTGCCCACAGCTATGTATTCTGCTTCAGCTGTGGATGTAACTATTGAATTTTGTTTCTTGTTGAACCAAGAAACTAATATGTTTCCAAGCATTTGACATGTACCTGAAGTACTCTTCCTATCAACTCCACATCCAGCATAATCTGAGTCTGAGTATCCTAATAGCTTGAATCCTCCTTCTTTAGATACCATAAGCCAACTTCTTGGCATCCCTTCAAATATCTTAGGATTCTCTTAGCTGCTGTCATGTGACTCTCTTTTGGTGCAGATTGAAATCTAGCACATACACCTACTGCAAAGGTGATGTCTGGCATGCTTGTTGTTAAATAAAGAAAAGACCCAATGAGGGCTCTATGTCTAGTTTGATCAACATCTTTTCCATCTGCATCCATGTCCATCTTGACTGATGTATTCATAGGAATCTTCATTGATTACTTCTCTTCCATACCAAATTTCTTCATTAAATCTCTAGTATACTTGGTTTGACTTATGAAGATTCCATCCTTCAATTATTTGACTTGAAGTCCTAAGAAGAAAGTCAGCTCTCCCATAATGCTCATCTTAAATTTTCCTTGCATGAGGTTTGAGAACTTGTCACACAACTCTTTGTTTGTGGATCCAAATATGATATCATCCACATATATTTGAACAAGCAATATACTCTCTCCATCTTGTATCCTGAAGAGTGTTCTGTCAACCTTGCCTTTGGTGAATCCATTGTTAATTAGAAACTGAGACAATGTATCATACCATGCTCTTGCTGCTTGTTTCAATCCATACAATGCCTTCTTGAGCTTGTAGACCTTATCTCCAATAGTTTTCTGCTCAAAACCTGGAGGTTGTTCAACATAGACTTCTTCTTCTAATAGTCCATTTAGAAATACACTCTTCACATCCATTTGATATAGAGTGAAGTTCTTATGTGCAGCATAAGCAAGAAACATCCTTATTGCTTCCAATCTGGCAACATGAGCAAAGGTTTCATCAAAATCTATACCTGCTTCTTGGCAATACCCTTTGGCTACCAATCTTGCTTTGTTTCTAACAACAGATCCTTCCTCATTCATCTTGTTTCTGAATACCCACTTAGTACCAATAACATTTTGGTGGGTTGGCCCTTGAACTAATTCCCATACTTTGTTCCTTTCAAACAGATTCAACTCTTCTTGCATGGCCTGAATCCAATGTGTGTCTTCCAATGCTTGAGACACATCTTTAGACTCTATTTGGGAAATAAAACAAGTGAACATTGTAAGTCCAAGCGGCTACGATAATCTAGAGGGGGTGAATAGATTATCTCCATCTTTTCGATTTCGCCCTCTTTTTAGAACCAAATGCTCAAACACAATAATAAAGGTGCGGAATATAAACAACACACGTCGATTTAAAGAGGTTCAACCCACCTAGGGCCTAATCCTCTACCACCCCAGTATATCCGGGATGGATTTCAAAAATAAAGAAAGATTTTATTAATTTACCACAAATTAATACAACACCAACTTACAACAACACCTTGAAGAGCACCACACTCTTCTTCAACACCACCTTTGAGATTACCACAATCTCTTCTTGAAGATTACCACAATCTCCAACGGCACCTTGTGAAGATTACCACAATCTTCAACCTTGAAGAATACCAAATTCTTCAACACCTCAACAAGAAGATTACCACAATCTTCTTACACCTAACACCTAGATCACCCAAGTGTGTTCTTACCACAAGAACACTCACAAGGATATCTTGTATTGAATGATTACCCAAATTCAAGATTACAACTCGATAATTGATAATACAATAGAGTGCAAGTGTAATCAAGAAAAGCCTAGACCTCAAGAATGTGAAAGTGAATAGCTAGGCAAATTACAACAAGAAATAAGACAATGTAAGAACAAGTGTATTCTTGAGTGTATCTTGTTGTGTTGTTATTTTCTCTCTTTTTGTTGTGCTTCAAAACTTCCTCTATTTATAGGAGATGATTGATACTTGATAGGCTCCTCTTGGAATCTGATTTCTACAAAAAATTGCAATAAAAAAACAAGATGATAGTTGTTAGAAATCAATTCCACAATTTAAGGAAAAGTTGTCTGCTGCACAACGGTTAGAATTTTGTTGTCAAACTTAAAGGCGGCCGTCGCGCACAAATAGACGCGTTTGAAAATGAGAAAACACATTTACAGGGCGACCGGTCAACGGGGTCCGACCGGTCGACCCCATGCGCTTGCCGGTCGACAAGAGACAAAAACGAGTCGAGGAAGCTCCGTTTGAAATTGCTCCCAGTGTACGGTCACCCACCGGCCGGTCGGCCGGTCGACCGATCGCGCCAAGGTTGCCCTATAGGGCGACCAGGTTGCCCTGACCATTTTTCGCAAACATGAAGTTTTTTGTTTTCCTCAACTTTCAGTCACGGGTTGCCCTATACGGCGATCGGTTGACCTCAAAACAAAAGTGTTATCCAATTTTATATCGAAAATAAACTTCAAGAAATACTCCAAAAAATAGTGAAAATATTTTAGACCGAACGGGAGTATTAGGACAACATTTAGAAACATTGTTTTGGTGTAAAAATACATTAATAAAAAGTGTTGTCCAATTTTCTCGAAAATAAAACTTGAAGAAATACTCCGGAAAATATTAAAATCATTTTAAATCATTTAGGAGTATTTGGACAACCTTTAAAACCATTATTTTGGTGTAAAATCAAAATCATCAAAATCAAGATAAAACCATTTATCAAACAATCTCCCCCTTTTTGATGATTACAAACCAAAACAATTTTAATGAGGTCGATTTTGAAAACAAAATAATTTTACCGGTTAAAGAGAACTATCCGTTGTGAGCGACAACATTCCATGCAATAAAGACACAAGGATGGGAGTAGAGATATTCAAACTCATATAGCAAATGCTCCCCCTATCAACATGCACAACAAGAGTTATATAGAAGCAATTTAAACATAAGCTAAAATATTAGCTTTTCGATATTGAGCTTAAGTATCAATAACTTAAAAGCTCCCCCTGTCAAAGAGACATCATTAGAAACATATATAAGTCCATACTACAACCAATGGACCAAGTGTCATACACAACTTATGGCTTTAGGAAGCCATAGCTTATAGCTTCTTTTCGTTTGAGCTTATCTTAGCTTATTTGAGCTAAAGAGCTCATAACCTGTTTCTCCCCTTTGGAATCATCAAAAAGAATGTTAGGACGATAAATACATCATATATTCATATCAAAGTGCGCAACTAAACCGATGTACCGAGCTATTTGAACATTGAAGCTTATAAACCAAATAGGAGGGAAAAGTCGAATCATACGACTTGAAGAAGCTTATGAAATATCACTTGATAAGCAAAACATGATCTCTATAAATATATAAGACTTTTGAAATCGAGAGAATCATGTAGGTGATGAATTTTTCATTGAAACATTTTATCGAACACTTGGCGGGCGTCAAAATTAGAAAATGATATATATAGCCCTTGTAAATGTAATCAAGCCAAGTTTTCAATCACCAAATACAATTAAACAATTATCATTCATCAACAATCAATAATCTCATCACAAATATATATGAATTGCATCAAGAAAAATGCATATAAGCCACAAACTCAAGGGTTCAACCCAATTGAGCTAAAGAAGTAGAATTCTTACCATTCGATTGGTAAAGACGAGCAACAATGATGATAACCGAGCTATGTAGTCCCCAAAATATATAATTCATGCATCAAAACTCATTTGAAGTGAAATGTGTGTGAAAATTGCAAAGGGGACGAAAAATGAACCAAAAGAGCCAAAATGGCTAAGTCAGCCGGAAAACAAAACGTTTTTAACAAGGAAAATCATCAAGGGCGACCGGTCAGGTCCAGGGGCGACGTCGACGACATGGGCGGCCGGTCGGCCTTGCCCCGATCGCCAATTTGTTTGAGTTCTGTTTGAAAAATCCGAAGTTTGATCCAAAAATCCGATTTTTCGCCCCTAAGTTTTAAAACGTGCAAGATGCAAACGTAAACCTCATTCAATATACATTATGTCATAATCAAGCTCGAAATGAGGTAAAATACTCGTGTAAATGATTAAAAAGTCCGCGAGTTAACTTTGAGACGGAGTTAATCACATCTCAAGTTTTTGATAAAAATGCAATCCCTTAGAAAGTTTTTGAATCTCAATATGTTTAGTTCGATTATGACGAACCATATTTTGAATACGAATAACCGTATAATAAATACCGAACTTGTTATCCCGAAAAATAAGAACGTTTTAAATCTACAAGTCATAAGAAGAAGTGCCTTATAAATATTTGAAAATTTCTTTTAACGGCACTTTAATGAGATTCGTTGGGATAATTTTTGAAGTCGAGCATATAGACATAAGGCATATGGAATGTCGAGTCTATAGAAATAATACAAGAAAACATACCTCGAATTTGTTTGTCAACCGACATGCCTTTCTCAACCTTTGTCAATCTCTTCATTGGTAGCCATAGAGGTTGAGATGATTCTTCCTTCTTCAATGCCTAACTCCTTCAAGAGTTCTTATGAAATGTAACCATCTACTTGGCATTGAATGATTTGAAGTCCAAGCAAGAAATTGAGCTCCCCCATCATGCTCATTTCAAGTACACCTTGCATCAACTTCTTCTTGAAAATACCTTCGAGCTACTAACCTTGCCTTAGTTCGACCAATGTTGCCTTGGTCATCGAGTTTGTTCCGGAATACCCTTTTTGCATTTATAATCGTTTGTGATGAAAGACATGGCATCAACTTCCAAGTATCATTTCCTTTTTAGCTCCTCTTGCAATTCTAAAAACCAATCTTCATCTTGAAGCATCAATTTAGGAATTTGTCTTCTTCATCACTATTGGGCATCCAAATGATCTAAGGTGTTCATAATAGAACATTTACATCCAAATATTTGGAGTATTTCCTTTTCTACACAACTCAACAAACTCATTAACGGCATCTCTTATATAATCAAGAGAAAAATAGCCCAAGTGTAAAAACATGCCTCAATCATCAATCACAAAATATCTTGCATAAGAGCATAGTAGAAGTAGACACTACATATATAGACCATGAAGCAAGGAACACATACTATGCATTTAGAATATCATCAAGAGTCTAATAAATCATGCAAGTTCAAATAAGCTTAAGAAAGCTATAAAAGGTCTCTTTGAAATTTGAAAATCCGATAGCATATAATTGAGACCTCATTTAAAAGAAGTATTTGAACAAAAGTTGACAAAGCAAATATGTGCAATCAAATATCGAATAGTGCCTTTCAAAAAATCTAAAAATCCTCTTAATGGCACTTGTATGAGATACTATAAAAAAAAACAAGCACATAGGCATATGGCAATACATATATCGAGTCTATAAGAGTAAAAGTAATACAAGTAAACGTACCTCGATAATTTATGCCTTTCTTGACAAAATGGCCATTTGTGAAAATATGTAAATCCTACACAATTCTTAAAACAAATCTAGCACAAATCATAATGATAAAAGTGTAGGCTAAGAGATATCACAAGTAAGCTCATGCCATAAAAATCCATAAGAGATGATAATACACTTTAGTCTACAAAAATGCACAAAGAGTTTTAAAACATCATATAAGGTCTCCTTTTTCAAAAGAATTTTAAAAACAAACATATATATTGAAGACCTTAAAAAAATCAATACTTGAAAACTCATGTTGCAATAAAGACACAAATAAAAACATGCATAACAAAATAAAATGCATATTTTAAATGGGGAGATACGGGTTACCAATTACGCCATTTCCATGGGTTGTGCCGTTCCCATTGTTGATGATATCTTCCCCTTGAGAAGTCACTTTGTTGATGATGACTTCTTTGATTACTCCATTTCCAAGGTTTGTTGCCTTCCCATTGTTGAAAGTCTCTTCTTCTTTGAAAATCATCTTGTTGATGATGTCTTTGTCATTTCCAAGGATTGTGTTCTTCCCATTTTTGATTATATCCTCTTCTTGAAATTGGCTTTGTCGAAAATAGTTTCTCCTTCTTTGATCAAATGAAACGGTCATTTGATGTCTTCTTAGCGGTATAAATTTTCTTGATCATTATTTCACGGGTACCTAATATGACATTGTTTTGTGGTACCCTCATGTGTTTGGGTCCTTTGGGATTAGTCTTGAGACTTTTAGGTCTCCAACAATAATTAGAGCTATTTCTAGCCCGACAAGTATTTACCGTATGACCCTTTTTACCACAATAAAAGCATGTAATAATTCTAGGAGCATAATGACCAACGTGCTTAGAGACTTGATTCTTTTTCATGTGATTGACACCCTTAGGCTTATGATCAAGTTCTAGTTTCGAATTATCACAACAATCAACAATATTGGTCATTCTATCGGTACTCAAGTTGGATTTAGATAAATCATTTTTCAAGCAATTTATATCCTCAACAAGAGTACTATTTTCTTTCTCAAGGTTTCTAACCTTGTCAAGAGTGGTGGTGTGAGCACATGATAGTGATTCATAGGAAGTAAATAAACTATCCTTATCATTTTTTAAAGCAATGAATTCTTTTTTTCAAATATTTGTATTTAACAAGTAAGTTTTGGAATTCATCTTGTAGTTCATTAAAATCATTTTGCAAATCACTATAATCATTATCATAGGAAGTAGAGGGTTTAGAACTTACCTCGTTTTCTTCTTCGATGCCTATGAGGCATTGTTCAACTTCTTCATCATGGGAGGTTGTAGAAGGCTCATCCCATGTTGTTGGATTTGATGTTGTATCTATTTGTGAAGTAGATGCTTTTGAGTTGCTCCTTTCATTTGCATACACTTCATAGATGGCTTCTAATTTTTGCCATACTTCGTGTGCCGATCGAATACCTACAACATGATCAAATTCCAAAGTAGTAAGTGAACAATACAAAATACTAAGAGCTTTACCATTTAAGGAGATGATTCTCTTCTCTTCATCATTGAGATCTTTGAAGCCTTTAGAGGTGTGTGGTGTATTCTTCTTCGTCGGAATGGATTCTCCATTGATGACGGTGTTCCAAATATCAAACCCGCAACCTTGTAAATAGCATTCCATTATTTCTTTCCAAAATATAAAATTTTTGGAATCAAATAGAGGTGGCTTGGTGGTGGAGGTGCGGATAGATAAGCTTCGTTCAGAGCCGACGATCGTTTCTCTTCACTCGCGATGTGAAACGAGCTTGCCAAAGAGTTTGGCTTTAATACCACTTGTAAGTCCAGCGGCTACGATAATCTAGAGGGGGGGTGAATAGATTATCTCCATCTTTTCGATTTCGCCCTCTTTTTCGAACCAAATGCTCAAACACAATAATAAAGGTGCGGAATATAAACAACACACGTCGATTTAAAGAGGTTCAACCCACCTAGGGCCTAATCCTCTACCACCCCAGTATATCCGGGATGGATTTGAAAAATAAAAAAAAGATTTTATTAATTTACCACAAATTAATACAACACCAACTTACAACAACACCTTGAAGAGCACCACACTCTCCTTCAACACCACCTTTGAGATTACCACAATCTCTTCTTGAAGATTACCACAATCTCCAACGGCACCTTGTGAAGATTACCACAATCTTCAACCTTGAAGAATACCAAATTCTTCAACACCTCAACAAGAAGATTACCACAATCTTCTTACACCTAACACCTAGATCACCCAAGTGTGTTCTTACCACAAGAACACTAACAAGGATATCTTGTATTGAATGATTACCCAAATTCAAGATTACAACTCGATAATTGATAATACAATAGAGTGCAAGTGTAATCAAGAAAAGCCTAGACCTCAAGAATGTGAAAGTGAATAGCTAGGCAAATTACAACAAGAAATAAGACAATGTAAGAACAAGTGTATTATTGAGTGTATCTTGTTGTGTTGTTGTTTTCTCTCTTTTTGTTGTGCTTCAAAACTTCCTCTATTTATAGGAGATGATTGATACTTGATAGGCTCCTCTTGGAATCTGATTTCTACAAAAAATTGCAATAAAAAAACAAGATTATAGCTGTTAGAAATCAATTCCACAATTTAAGGAAAAGTTGTCTGCTGCACAACGATTAGAATTTTGCTGTCAAACTTAAGGGTGACCGGTCGCGCACAAATAGACGTTTGAAAATGAGAAAACACATTTACACAGGGTGACGGTCGACGAAGTCCGACCGGTCGACCCCATACGCCGGTCGAGCAAGACAAAAAACGAGTCGGAAGCTCTGCTTTCGCAAATTGCTCCAGTCGGTCACCGCCGGTCGACCGCACCGCCCTGCCGGTTGCCCTATAGGGCGACCGGTTGCCTTGACCATTTTTTTGCAAACATGAAGTTTTCTGTTTTCCTCAACTTTCGGTATGGGTTGCCTATACGGCGACGGTTGACCTCAAAACAAAAGTGTTATCCAATTTTATATCGAAAATAAACTTCAAGAAATACTCCAAAAAATAGTGAAAATATTTTAGACCGAACGGGAGTATTAGGACAACATTTAGAAACATTGTTTGGTGTAAAAATAACTAATGAGCAATACCATTTTCAACATAAACTTGAAGTTATAATTCCATTTACAAACTTTTTCATTTAGGATCTCATTTGATAATGTAAAACCATTGTTTTGGTGTAAAATCAAAATCATCAAAATCAAATGTTTCCTTCTTTTTACACATGAAAATTGTCCATGTATATCTTGAATAGTAATCCACCCATACTAAGGTGTGTTTCTTCCCTTTGATCGATGCTATGGTGGCTCAACTGGACCAAATAAGTCCATATGTAACAAATGTAATATCCTGGTTGAAGAAGGACTTGGCTTATCCTTGAATGATGATTTGATCTGCTTTCCCATCATCATTCGCATCACATATACTTTATTTCTTTGATTCAACAGGCAATCCTTCCACAAGATGACTCTTGTAGTGCTTGTTGACATCTGAACTTCAATATAAAGACTCTTATGCCATAGCCATTTGGATTTGGATGTATCATCTAACTCATCAATGTCTTCTCCAAAGAGACCAATCCACTATATACATATTCTTTTGTATTGTTCCTGGTGACCATAATCTCATTAGATTCAAAGATCCTTGATAAGCATATCCCATGTGGAATCCCACATTATAGCCTTTGTCACAAAAGTTGGTTGATTATCCTTGCCATTGTTGAAGTTGAGGCATTTCAACAATATATCAAAATATCCTGTGATCTCCACTCCACTTTTCTTGATGGATCATGTGCCTTTGATCTCCCCTGGAGCTTCATTTCCTCGAAATATGACTTTTGCACCTTTGATCTCCTTGAATCTTGATAGATTTCTTTTATTCCTTGTCATATTTAAACTTCAACCACTATCCATGTACCAGGTTCCTTGGCACTATTGTTCTTGAACGCAATCAAGGAAATCAATTATTAGATACCCATACCATTTTGGTGGGGTTAGTCTTTATAAGATGCTCCAACAATCTATAGCCGATGATTTTCAAGAGGTTGTCATCTATATGTTCTATAATCATAATGCACATTAGCAAATTGCTTGGGGTTTTAGGATCATGGTGAGGTAGGTCCCAAGGGTGTGGTGTAAGGTTTAGAATTGGGGAATCTTGAATAAACCTTACCAAATTTTCACTTTTAGTCTTTTTAAGATTTTCAACGAGTTGACTCAAATCGATGTGTCCAAATGTAATATGACTAGGTTGGCTATATTTAGCTAAGTTACCCACTTGAATGATGATTTGATAGTATAACTCATACCGCTTAAGCTAACACTTAACTTTAGTTGTTTTGGTTTTTTTAACGGCGGAAGACTTAACACCCTTTAGATTGATTAACGCTTTTTTAACACTTGGTTTTAGCACTTGTTATTTATCGGTTGGATAGATTTAATTAACAAATGTATATAAAAGTAAATGCAAGAATGTTAGTCTTTGAAAGTAAAATGACACAAGTAATTTTTTTAGTGGTTCGAGGATGGGGTAATTCCTTAATCCACTCTTCTCCAACTCTTGGAGGAATCCACTATAGCCTTTGTCATCAAGTTACATAGAAGTGAACGAGTTGAAGTTGAGGCCTTGATCACATATCCGGCTTCTCCTTTGACTCACCTTCTTCACGAGGCAAAGAACCTTTTCTTGATCACTTTCAAGTCCTTTGATTTGTCTGACCCTCCCACAAACTTGAATCTCTTGGTTCGAATTAAACCTTTTGCACCTCCTTCAACTTGGAGAGTAGACCCCTTTTTGTTCTTCAAATGTTACCTCTTCATGTCGAAACTCCGCAATCGGTTGAAGTTGTCTCTCCTTCATGTACAGGTGTGTTGGATCTAGTTTCTTCGAGTTTTAGGCAATTGAGGAATATCTTGATAAACTTTGAGAAAATTGGGTTAATGTTTGCTTGAATGTTGCTTGAAGATCGATTTCTCATGTATGCAAGGTAACCTTTTCTCAATTGTTCCTCGGCCTTTTATAGTGCACATTGTAAATTTGGGGTTTGAAGAGATAGGCCAAAGTTTTAAATGACACTTCTTGTTAGTTGGCTTGTTTTTCTTGGAATTGAATAAACTTGTGATGTTGGCCCTTTTTAGTCTTTTTAAGATTTTCATGAGTTGACTCAAATCGCAGATGTTTCCCATTGGCTTATTCCTTTTGCATATTTCGGGCCAAACACTTTAAGACTCGGAAGCTTGACGTATTACTATATCGAGTAATATTCTTGAATTCCTTCCAACGGACCAATGTAACTTGTCTCAACTTGTTTCACGTTTTTACCCTGTGACTTGAGTCTTCTCCAATCATAAGATTGATTCAACTATCACTTCAACGATAGATTTGGCTTCTTTCATTGATTGGATCGACACTTCACACAGAGTTGTTCCTCGATTGACTCTCCTAAAAGTAAGTCCTTGTCTTCCTTCATGCCACACTCAATGACACAAGTAATTTTTTAGAGTCTTCAGGATAGGGGTGACTTCATGCACTCTTCTTGACTTTGGCGACTTCACTAGGGCGGGATACTTGATCTTACATAGAAGTGACTTCTCCTTGTCCTTCTCCTTCTTCTTAAAGGCAATCAACTCTGCAATGTTGTAACTCCCCTTACCTGAAAAGCAAGAAGAAGCAATATCAGAAAAAGGGAAGCAGTCAAAATATACAAATAACGCGGGAATCAATGTAAAGAAGTAAAGCAATGTGGGATACCCAAGAATTCCATAACATTCAGAAGATTTTTAAACAAGCCCCCAAACCTATAAGTTTCTGTCATCTCCTTCTGGGAAGCGGGAGTGCCTCGAGCAGTCTTAACCTCCAAAACCCACTCGTGAGGAAGCTCCCAACCATTTTCTCTCACATAAAAGAAATCCCCCTTCCACAGCCCTCTAAGAGAAGGAAATCAATCAAGAAACTTGCACTGAGGGCGTGGGAAGAAGTAGAAGAAGGTGTCACCTAGAGACTTTTGGGCATAGAACAAGGATTAAAGTCCGTCTATAGTCGAAATGAAGCCCAACTGCCACATAGCATGTTGATAACCTCGTATACATGCATAATAATGGGGAATCAACTAACCAACACATGCTCCCACCGACCTAAGGATCAAGATGAGGAAAATATCTGGAGGAATCACAAAGTCAACTGAGAAGCTGTAAAGGTACACTGTGATGAAGCTCTCGGGTGGATGAGTGAGCCTGTTGCCCAAACCCGGGGCCAACATCACAAATGCTGAAGGAAGCTCAAGTCGCTCCCACTGCCTACAAAGATAAACAGAAGACACTGATCGGCTCGCTTTCGACTCGACCCGGGAGGAGGCCTATGCTGGTACTTGGTAGGGCGGACCTCGTCAAGACTATCTTCTTCAGACTCCACCTTAGAAGACTCGTCGCTTGAGATCGAATCCAGCTCAATCTCTACTTAACGATCACCATCAAAGCACAAATCTGGAGCAAGGGGTGGAATATCAAACTCCTTGGAGAAAAGTGGACATGGAATGACAGAACCAGAAACAGAACGCCCCGATAACACCTTGTCCTCCAAGTGGAATGGAAGAAGTTCCTAAATTCAGGATATGGCTCGAAGCGTACGAAAACTCAGGGAAAGTCAAAGAAAAATAGGAAAAAAAACAGATAGGAGGGCTCGGGATGCCCTCCGAGGACATGCCCTCCTTGCCCAGGCATGCCCTTGCGGCCGCCTGAGGAGGGTGCCAAGGGGGCACCCTTGCCCACTCCGAGGAGGCAACCTGGGACGCCTTCTACGGCTCAACGTGCTCTCATCTCTCTATCCGATTGATGCACTCCACCTCTCCATGGATTCTCACCTCAAGTCTCACCTCACCTCTCACTTTCAAGTAATTTCCTAATTCTAATACAAAGCAAAAACTTTCAATGTTGAGAGGTAGAGAGAGAAAAATTTACCTTTGGAAGACATGGTCACAAGCTTTCCCTCCAAAGTGTCCTTATGCAAAGTGGTCGAAGATTCTCATAAGACAAGACAATATATACTACAAGACAAGCCAGATATTTCTGTTAGTCCAATTGGCTACAAAATTCTAGAGGGGAGGTGAATAAATTTTCCCGATTTGTGCCCTTTTTTCGAATATGAAGGTGGTAAAGAAAAAGAAATGTAGAAAATAAATCAACACACAATGATTTATAGTGGTTCAACCCACCTAGGGCCTAATCTTCTACGACCTGGTATGTTCGAATGGATTTCGAAAAGGAAAAGGTTTATTGATACCAAACAAATACAACCTTTACCTTGAAGAATACCACACTCTTCATACACCACCACCTATGAAGAATACCACAATCTACTTACAACAACGAACAATACCAAACTCTTCAACACCTAGAATCAACCAAGTGTGTTCTTACCACAAGAACACTAACAAGGATCTCTTGTTTTGGATGATTTAAACCAATTCAAGATTACAACTCAAATGAAGAATACAACTTTGAAGTGTAAGTGTAATCAAGAATGAAGCCTAATACTCAAGATGTGCAAGTGTAAAACTTAGGCTAAATACAACAAGAATGTTGACAATGAAGAATAGGAGAATTGTTGGTTTTCTTGTTGCTTTGTATAATTGTGTTGTTTCTTTGATTATTCAAGCCTTTAAGTATTTATAAGAGAGCTCCTTCTGAATACCAACATAGGCTCCTCCTAGAAGAGTGAAATTTGTAAAAGAAATGTCAAATAATTGAAGAAAATAGCTGTTAGAATCAAAACCACAATTTCATGAAAAGTTGTCTGCTGCAACGGATAGTTTCTGTTGATAAAACCTTAGGGCGATCAGTTTCCCTCTAACAAAAAAAAGACGTTGAGAATATTTAAACACGGGTTGCCCTGGGGGTAGACCGGTCGACATCTAGGGCGACTGGACGCCCTATGGGTTTGACTGGTCTCCCTAGGGTCCAACCGGTCCCCTTCAAAACAGAGAGATTAAAACAGAAAACTCAATATTCCAGGCATCGGTCGCCCTCTAGGTCGACCGGTTGCCTAACCGGTCACCCTATAGGGGGATCGGTCTCCCTCCCCATTTTCAGCAAACAGATTGTTCTCTGTTTTGACAAACTTTCAGGTACGGGTTGCCCTATAGGGCAACCGATCGACCTCAACATAGAGAAGTTGTCCAAATTTTGTCCAAAAAAATGTTCAAGAAGTACTTCAAAAAAATAGTAAAAATCATTGAAATTAGGGATAATTACAAAAAGTACCCCTGAGGTGTGACCTAATTACAAAAAAACCCAGCTAACTTTCAAAATTACAAAAAGTACCCCTGAGGTTTGATTCAGTGTTAAAATAAAGGGGTAAACTGTAACATTTTTATAAATATGAGGGGGGATTATGAAATATTTTTTGCTTATGAAGGGGGTAAATGTTAGACAAAATAAAACCTTGGGGGTATTTTTGTAATTTCAAAAGTTAGCTGGGATTTTTTGTAATTAGGTTAAACCTCAAGGGTACTTATTGTAATTAACCCTTGAAATTATTTTGAAGTATTTGGATAACATAAAACTCAATTATATGAAATCATCAAAATTACGATAAAAATATATGTCTAACAAACTCCCCTTTTTGATGATTACAAACCAAAATAATTTTAAGAGAGCGAATATTAAAACGAAATACATTTTTCTGGTCAAAATCAACTATCCATTTTAAGCAACACTTTTCATGATGAAAATCATAAGGATACGAGCAATGATTTTTCAAAACAATTTTAAAAGCTCCCCCTATCAACATACTAAATAATAATAAGCAGAGAAAACAGAGAATCAATCAACTTAAAAGCTAAAAGCTCAGCTTTTGCAGATATGACTTGAAGTTCAAGAACTTAAGAGCTCCCCCTGACAAAGATAAGTCATTAGTAATAAGTAATAGTCCATTATGCAATCAACAATCCAAAATCCATCCACAACTTATAGCTTTTTCTGTGAGCTTTTTCTAGCACATTTAATCTTAGCATAAGCTTATGAGCTCATTCTATTTTTCTCCCCCTTTGGAATCATCAAAAAGACTATTGGCACGATAAAAACATCATAAATAGACATCAAAATGCGCATTGAATCAAATCAATATCATGCCATTAAAGGAAAAGCTTAGAATTCCAAAATGTAAGGACAATCAATAGGAGAAAGTATATAGAAGCTCATTTGATGGATAAAACATGATCTCCATAAAGATATAAGTCAATGATAATCAAGAGAGTCATGCAAAAGATGAAATTTTTATTGATGTATTTTATCAAACACTTGGTATGGATATGATAAAATCAAAATTGTATATGACATTGGTATATTCGATCATGCCAAAAACAATCAACACCAATCCTAATTCTACATTCATATAACATCATTATACACAATCCCCATCACATAGATATAAGAACTACAAAAATTCATTAAGTTCCAACAAAGTTCTCAAGGGTTCAACCCAATTGAGATTAAAGAGGGAATTAAACTTACCAATGATTGTGGAAGATGAATTATATGTTATAGATTTACATTATAGAAGCCCAATATAGTAGAAATTGCAAGAGAAAAATATTTTGAGTGGTTAGTGTGTGAATTGGGCGAAGAGGAGTGAAAATATGAAAAAATAGACTAAGTATCGGATAGAACCAATTAAGTCCTGATTTTGCTTAGGGCGACCGGTCGACCAGGGGTGCGACTGGTCCCTGGACTGGTCGACCAATCGACCCCTTGGTCGACTGGTACCTATTCTACAGTCTAGTTTCTGTTTGAATTTGAAGTCAAAAATGCGATTTTTCACCCCTAATTTTAAAAAACGCACAAAATGCAGTCATAGACCTTATTCGATATTCATTATGCATAAACGAGCTTGAATTGAAGTAAAAGGACTCGGGCCAATGGTCTTGTAAAAATATCCGCGAGTTGATCTTGAGACAGAACAAAGCACATCTCAATTTTTCGTTTAGAAACACAATCCCTTATAAAATGGTGTCGCACCTCAATGTGTTTAGTTCGGTTATGACGAACCAGATTTTGAGCAATGCTTATAGCGGATGTATTGTCACATAAAATAAGAATATTTTTGAAAGAGCATTTATAATCCGCTAGAGTTTGTTTCATCCAAAGAAGTTGAGTACAACAAAAAGCCGCTGAAATGTATTCATCTTCGGTCGTTAATAAAGATACACATTTTTGTTTCTTTGAAAATCAGGATACTAGGCAATCGCCTAAAAATTGACATGATCAGGAAGTACTTTTACGATCATCAATGTTTCCCACATAATCTGAATCACTAAATCCTTTTAAAGAAAAATTTTCATTCTTTGGATAAAATAAACCATAAGAAATAGTGTCTTTCAAATATCGAAAAATTCTTTTAACGACACATAAATGAGATTCTTTGGGATTGCTTTGAAATCGAACATATAGGCATACGTCATGAAAAATATCGGGTCTACTTGCGGTTAAATAAAGTAAACTACCAATCGTACCTCGATATTTTGATTCATCAACCGACTTGCCTTTCTCATCTTTGTCAAGCTTGATATTTGTTGCCATAGAAGTAGCAACGGTTCTTCCTTCTTCAATTCAGAACTTCTTTAGAAGGTCTTTGGTGTATTTGGATTGAGATATATAAACATATTTTCGTGGCATTGCTTTATTTGAAGCCCAAGGAAGAAATTAAGTTCTCCCATCATACTCATCTCAAATTCACCTCGCATAAGCTTAGATAATTTCTTGCATAAAGACTCATTAGTAGCACCAAAAATTATATCATCAACATAAATTTGCACTAATAAGAAATCTTGCCCTTTTTCAAAAACAAAAGGAGTAGTATCAACTTTACCTCTTGTAAAACCGTTTTGCAAATGGATGTTAAATCCGCTTTTCTATGGCTTCCTTAGCACTTTTAAATGTGCTACGAGTGCACTAATAGCTTCTAAACGTGCTACGGGTGCAAAAGTTTCATCATAATCAATACCTTCTTCTTGACAATACCCTTGAGCTACTAACCTTGCTTTATTTCAACAATGTTGCCTTGATTATCGAGTTTGTTTTGAAATACCCAATTTGTGTCAATAATTGTTTGTGATGGAGGACAAGGTACCAATTCCCAAATATCATTCCTTTCAAATGTATTCAACTTCTCTTGCATCTCAAGAAACCAATCTTCATCTTCAATGGTTTCCTTAGCACTTTTAGGCTCTTTTTGGGATTAAGAGCCTTTTTGGGAAATTTCCTTCTAGTCATTACTTTGTCTACAGGATCCCCAATTATAAGAATTTTTGGATGATCTCCTTTGAATTCCAATGCCACGCGAAGATCCAAATTATCACCCTGATCCTCTTGTTTAACATTAGAAGTTGAAGGTGATTATTTGATGTGGAAGGTTGGTCATTTTGAGCATCATTTGGAACAATTGGTCCAACTTCATCTTCTTCATCCCTATCATCATTTGGGATTATTTCAACTCCGGAGGCTTCATTGAATTTAACGTGAATAGACTCCTCGACCACCATGCTAGTCTTATTATAAACCCAATATGCTTTGCTCTTAGTCGAATACCCCATAAATATTCCTTCATCGGCTTTAAGATCAAGTTTATCCAATTGATCCGTGGTGTTCAAGATAAAACACTTACAACCAAATATTTTGAAATAGCTAATATTTGGAGTTCTTCCTTTCCAAAGCTCATAAGGTGTTTTATTCAACTTGTGATGAAGTATACCCGGTTTATGACATAACAAGCGGTGTTGACGGCTTTGGCCCAAAAATATTTTGGAAGTGAAAATTCATTGAGCATAGACCGACACATTTCTTGAAGAGTTCGATTTTTCCCTCAAGCAACACCATTTTGTTGAGGAGTTCTTGGAGCCGAAAAATTATGTGCATACCCTTGGTTACACATAATATTCTAAAATCACCATCAAATTCACCTCCTCAGTCGCTCCTAATAGATTTAATAGTATCTTCTTTTTTATTCTCTATAAGTCTGCACAACTTAGCAAACTCATTAGCGGTATCACTTTTATTTGCAAGAAAAATAGCCCAAGTATTCTAGAGAAGTCATCAACTATAACAAAGGTGTAATGTTTTCCACTTAGACTCTTGGTGCCAATATCCCCATACAAATCAAGATGAAGTAGTTGTAGATGTCTGGTTGTGGAAATTTCATTTTTGGGCTTAAAACTACTTTTAACTAATTTGTTCTTTTGACAAGTGTCACATAAACCAAGATTTTCAAAATTTAATTTGGGTAGTCCTTTGACATGTTGGTTTTTGTAAATCTTTTATAAATTTTTGTATCCAACATGTCCAAGTCGCCTATGCAATAAACTAGTTAAATCATTATTGGCGACAAGAAAAGAAACATTTTGCCTAACCAAATTACTTGTACAAATTTTATAAAGATTTCCTTTTCTACTAGCTTCACAAATAATTTTACCATTTTTAAAAAATAAGATATTTTTCTTTATTAAAAACAACATCATAATTAGAATCACAAAGTTGGCTTACACTTATCAAATTGAACTTAAGCCCTTCTACTAATAAAACATCACGAAGAGAGAAAGAAGAATTACCAATGTCTCCATTGCCAAGAATTTTGCCTTTGCCATTCCGAACATTACCATTCCTTCTTGTTGGAGCTTGATGTTGGTAAAGAGTTATTCTATTCCAGTCATGTGTCGCGAACATCCACTGTCCACGAGTCATTTGGAATCTTCCGTGATTGTTATAACCCCTAGTCCTACAAATAAATTATTTTTAGGTATCCTAAAATTTTGGGGTCCATGGGTGTTAGCCTTGAGACTTTTGGGTCTCCAAAAATAACTTTTAGCCTTGAGACTTTTGGGTATCCAAAAATAACTATTGCTATTTCTAAGTTTACATGTACTAGCAAAATGTCCATTTTTACCACAATAATAACAAGTAATAATATCAGAACTACTAGCACGTATGAAAATTGGAGCTTGGTCATTTTTCTTAAAAACGGCTTGAAAAGGTTTGTAACCAAGTCCTAGTTTAGATTGCTCACTTACTTGTGCACCAATAATTTTTGTGACTTTATCCGTACTCAAATTAAAATGTTGCACATTCTTTTTCAAATTCTTACTCTCTTTAGTGAGCAATTGTTTTTCGGAATCGAGACTTTGAACTTTAGCAACAGTTATAGAGTGTGCATGATCAAAAGATTCATAGAAAATAAATAACTTGTCTTTTTCTAGTTTTAACTCTTTAAACTCCTTTTTCAAACTTTTGTACTTGCAAATAATATCTTTAAACTCATTTTGTAATTCATCATAACCACATTGAAGTTCATCAATTAATGAGGAAGAGGAAGAGGAAGAGCGTACAACGTTATTATCATCGTTTATAGTCATAAGACCATGTTTGGTTTCTTTTTCGTCGTCGGATGTTACAAGAAGTTCATCCATGTTTTGACTTCCGCATTTAGAGCCTTATTTTTCGGAAAAGACTTTCTCTTCTTTTGCTCCTCCTCCGCTAATTTTGGGCAATCAGCTGTAAAGTGCCCAAGTTTCCCACATTTAAAGTAGGAGTTGTCTCTAGTTTTTCTTGCCTTGTTTTTATTGATAAATTTTTCAAATTTTTTAACAAGGGTGGTCGTTTCCTCATTATCCTTATCACTAGCATAATATGAATTATTTGAAGTAAGACCCTTAGGAGTAGATTGCATACCCGATTGTGAGGTGGATGGCTTGAAGTTCTTTCTTTTCTTGAGATAGACTTCATAGATGAGAAGATTTCCAATGAGTTCATCAAACTTGAGAGTCTCAAGGTTTTGTGCTTCCGTTATAGCCATCACCTTTTCGGACCATGAGCTGGGAAGAGCATTTAATACTTTGGTTACTTTATCTTCCTCCGAGATGACCTTTCCGAGCGCCAATAGGGGATTGACTATGTTGTCTAGCCTTTCCACCATTTTTGAAATTCCTTCACCCTCAAGCATTATGAAGTTTTCAAAATTTTTAACAAGCATTGTTTTTCTAGCTTGTTTAACTTTCTTGGTACCTTCATAAATGGTTTCTATTTTTTCTCAAACTTCATGTGCTGACCTTATTCCTTTAATCCGGCTGTACTCGGTTGCGGTGAGTGAGCAATGCAAAATATCCAAACCCTCATCGTTTAGAGAGAAGGCCTTCTTGTCGTTTTTAACGAATTCTTTTAAGATCTTGAGGGTCGTAGTTCCATCCTCAAACTTCTTTGTTGGTTGAGCTATTCCTTCAATAACCGCATTCCAGATATCGAAATCACAACCTTGTAGAAAGCATTACATTCGGTTTTTCCAAAAGGTATAGTTGTTGGTGTCGAATAGTGGTGGCTTGTTAGTGGAGGTGCCGGTGGTGAGGTAGCTTTCGTTCGTAGCCATGGATCTCCTCTTCACTCACAAAGATTAAACGAGCTTGCCAAAGAGTTAGGCTTTGATACCACTTGTTAGTTCAAGTGGCTATGAAAATCTAGAGGGGGTGAATAGATTTTCCCTATTTTTTGATTTGCGCCCTCTTTTTCGAATATGAAGATGGTAAAGAAATAGAAGTACAGAAAATAAATCAACAAACAATGATTTATAAAGGTTCAACCCACCTAGGGCCTAATCCTCTACCACCTAGTATGTCCGAATAGATTTCGAAAAGGAAAAAGTTTATTGATACCAAACAAATACAACCTTTATCTTGAAGAGTACCACACTCTTCTTACAACACCACCTATGAAGATTATCACAATCTACTTACAACAATGAACAGCTCCAAACTCTTCAACACCTAGAATCAACCAAGTGTGTTCTTACCACAAGAACACTAACAAGGATTTCTTATTTTGGATGATTTAAACCAATTCAAGATTAGAACTCAAATGAAGTATACAACTTTGAAGTGCAAGTGTAATAAAGAATAAAGCCTAATACTCAAGATGTGCAACTGTAAAACTTAGGCTAAATAAAACAAGAATGTTGACAATGAAGAATAAGAGAATTGCTGGTTTTCTTGTTGCTTTGTATAATTGTGTTGTGTCTTTGATTCTTCAAGCCTTCAAGTATTTATAGGAGAGCTCATTGATTTAAATACCAACATAGGCTCCTCCTAGAAGAGTGAAATCTGTAACAGAAATGCCAAACAATTGAAGAAAATAGATGTTACAATCAAAGCCACAATTTCATTAAAAGTTGTCTGCTGCGACAGATAGTTTCTGCTGATAAAACCTTAGGGCAACCGGTCGCCTTCTAACAAATAAAGACGTTGAGAATATTTAAATGCAGGTTGCCCTGGGGGGTGGACCGGTCAACATATAGGGCTACCGGTGGCCCTAGGGGTTCGACCGGTCCCCCTAGGGTCCAATCGGTCCCATTCGAAATAGAGAGATTAAAATAGAAAACTCAACATTCCAGGCACTGGTCGCCCTCACCGGCCTCCCTCCCCATTTTCAGCAAACAGGTTATTCTTTGTTTTGACAAACGTTCAGGTACAGGTTTCCCTATAGGGCGACCGGTGACATCAACACAGAGAAGTTGTCCGAATTTTGTCAAAAATAAAATTCAAGAAGTATTTCAAAAAATTATTAAAAATCATTGAAATTGTTTTGAAGTATTTGGACGGCCTTTGGGGACATTGTTTTGGTATAAAAAACTCAATTATATGAAATCATCAAAAATATGATAAAAATATTTATCTAACAGTTTCTACATCAGATTAGCTCTGTAGTGCTTTATCTCTCTGCAGCACCGGAGTTGGGAGGCTTATGTTGAGGACAGACAGTGAAGATTATGAAGCTGCGGATTAGCTTTCTATTGTATTTGGCAAACTATTTAAGACAATTTGAATTTCATTTTGTAATGGACAAATTTCCTAGTAATTCCTAATGTAATAGTCGGGCATTGGACCCATAAGAACGATTGTGGCATTGGATTGTATTTTAATTTTTCTGATTCCGCTGCAGCTGTAACAGACTTAGTTTATTTTAATATCTATGCATATTTTGGGAATTGTTATTTATGTTTGGGTTATAATAATGAATAAATGGGTCGCCTTAGTAAACTGGCATAAGTTTGATTGTCTGTATCACGGCTTTCATTTTGGGGCGTGACAGATTGTGGTATCGGAGGTTGACTAGTAAGAAGGAAACTTACAGCAAGCTGACCCAGGATAGGACCCTTCGCCTGTATTGGGTATTGCCACTACTGACTAAACTAAGATAAAAATTCGAAACAGTTGGGAAATATAGAATTTTTCTTTTATGGAGTACTTAGTCAATTTCTTGACATAGTTCGTAGCTTATAGCGCTTGATTTCCCTTCCTAGTCATTTTGTCCCCATTTTAATATCACAATTGTGCTTGTTCAGGTTTGGAGCCCGAGACTCTTACATGGTCAATGTTCGAAGAATTACACGCTGAGAAAGACTATCACACGAACATAGTAGGATACTAGGAGGCAAAATATTCCCACTATGTCACTTGGCTTCACGCGACACGGAAGTATGCTCGGACACTCGAGGAGAGATTAGACCATAGGTTTAGGTCGATGGAGGACCTTCTCTATGAGGTAGCGGAACATAAAATGATGATCTAATCCCACGACAACCGGATTAAGATAATGCAGGAAGAGATGGACAGACTGACCGAGATGATTCACCAAGCAAATCAAAAATAGTTGAGCCTGACTCGCACCAATTACGAGTTGCACGAAAGGGCTGAACAGAATGAAGGCCTCGTTACTGAACACCTTCACACAATAGAGGGTCTTAATTCGCTTGTGCATCAGCATGAGGAAGCAATTGATGGTTCACTCTAGATGATGGCCCAGATGCAGGGTCAGATTGAGGCTCTACAGCAGCAAGTAGAGATTCAGTCGGAACAGATGGTGATGAACCAGGCGGACTTCCAGCAGCACGCCCAGCTAATCAGAAATTGGGTTTTGGAAGCTATCAACATTGTTTCTGAAGTAGCCCCAGAACCAGAGGAGCAACCAGAAGAGGATTCGGAGGAAGATCCGGAAGAAGATCTGGAACTGGACCCTCATATGGATCTAATGGACTTTCTACCGGATCCGGATGAGTGGCAAGAGGATCCAGACCCTGTGGTTAACATCGACGATGATAGTGATGACGATGCTCGCAACACCATCACCGCTTAGACTAGATTTACGTTGTCCCAGTTTACTTCTTGTATTTTAATTCTGTAATAAACTCATTTGTAGTGGATATTTGTAACAATTGTTCGGCGACTGTTCACTTTTTAATTCGACTGCAGCATTTTGTAATATTGTGATACCCCACATTCAATAGACCTAGAATTTTATTAAGATAATCATTATATTATGTTTCTAATAATTTATGTTATTTAATTTAGTATTATTTACTAAGTTAGGAAAATTTTTAGTATGTACTTGACATTACGATTCTTTATAACGACCTAATTTTAGTATTATACTGGGATTAATATTAGACTTTTCTATTTTATTTTAGTTAATTGTTTATCATATACACTTTTGTTTATTTGTTGAAATTGAAATTTTGTTACCAATGTATATTACTTAATTAAGTATCAATTACTAGAATTTTCAATTGTTAAAATAAATGTTGAATTATTTTGTAATTTAAATGGATATAATTTTTTTTATTTGGTCTAAATGAATCACTATTAATTATATTATTTTTTGATACAAGTTATTTCATTTAATTTAGCACTAGCCTAATACTTTTGCCCACTTATACATATTTCACCATTTTTGGAATCATAGCAAGCCCAAAACTTAAATTTATTTTTCAGCATTTATTTTACCCTAGATAAAGCCCACATCACAACTCAAACAATTTTCAGCATATCTTTTGACCCAAGCCCACACACTACTACAAAAATTTAGGCGATTTTAAAACGGTGTCTATTAGTAAACCAACGATTTTATCGGTGTTTCGAACTTTTTGACGGTTTAAAATCGGTGTCTTTCAAGTGAAAGACACATTTTAAAGCGGTCTCTTACAAGAAAAAATATCCACTTTCTATGGCCCCGATGTTAAAAGTTTATGTATTTGACACCAGTTTTAAACCGGTGTCTTTTGATGAATAGGCACCGCATCAAAACCGGTGTGTTAATATTTTTAGAAGCGGTTTTAAAAGGGTTGTTTATTTTCCAAAGCCAAAAAAACCATATAAATAAGTGTTCATTATGAACTTAAAACCATCATAAGTTCACTACCAATTAAACATGAAATCCATTAATACTAAAGTCACCTCCAATAGCCAAAATCCAACAAAAAGTTTAAAGTTTCTTTCTATAACACAACTATAAATTCATAGTCCAATTCCATCAAAACAAAAAAGACTACATAATTTAGATGATCAACATAGCTCATGTCATTCAAGCTTTCAAAAAAATATCTCCTACTCAACCTTTAACCTTTGTTTCTCGTCAGTCGAGCTGTTACAAACATACATACAAAGTTGAATGATTTAGCCATTAATGAACCAACCCTTCTCAGCAACTAATCATAGTGAATTATGCACACAGCAAAAATAATAGGATTAAAGGGGTATTTGTAAATGTTTGGTTTGGAATCCTTATTTTATAATCACAATATGATATACCTATGAAAAATCCACCAATTCAAAAAATGAACAGTAAATTCAAAAAAATGGATTGAATTTGAATATATGAACATTATATTATATATATAAGCTTTTTTTTCATTTTTTCTTGGTTGAGTGTCGTTTCACTCCACTAATTACTACATACCTCCAACCGTCTATTAACTTTGGGTCATGGTGTAGGAAAACATAAAGAGGGAGTTGGCAGAGGTAGAATCGGCATCTGTCTCGCCTGCTGGAATGATTTGGCTATTGAAATCAGCAGCAGATCTTATCAAATCAACAACATGTTGAAGAATCTGTTCTTGGAAGAATTTCTACTATATGGGAGGAGTTCTCATACCCAGTTAAATGATTAAGGTGTTTTCCCGCCTCAAAGGGAATGCTTGAAATAAGCTCTTCTGTCTCTTGGCGACTCGGAACGAATGCTTCAATCAGCTTCTATCGTTAGAACGAGAATACACAAAATCAATGGGGGCTGGAGCTGCTACTATCGCATCAGCTGTAGGGGCATTAGGCATTGGAAAGGTGCTTAGTTCCTAGAGCTATTTTAGGCTTTCAGAGCGGGAGAGGGAAAGACATCATACTATATTGTCATAGTTTCTAACTATTGATCCCAAGAAGAAATTACCTATTGGCACCTCAGCCCACAGAAAGATACACCACTTGAACTCATCAGAGCATGCAAAGAAAACAAAAAAAAATTAATTACAAGGAAAAATACCTTGGGTCATGCAAATACTAAATTTTAAAAGTTTGGTAAGAAACGAATGGCAGCAGCAAATACCTATTTTCCCAGTCTGTTAGACCAGTTATTTGAGAAAGTGAGATAGATTGCACTGTTGCCCCTGCTACTAATCCACTCCAAAGGCCCTCCTCTTTTAGTGTCATTATTTGTTGTAACTTCTCATCATACTCAAACATGCTGAAAATCAAAGGGGATTGGAGGTACATAGAAAATATTCCAGGAGTCAAGCCTGCAATCATACAATTTCACTATGGATCATATGGTGGTGCATGAAACACAGTGCGTGCTCGAAATATAGGCCTCAAAGAAGAGAAAGGCAATAGAATTTGGAAATGATTACCTGAATGATAAGATTCACTATCAATAATGACTCATTGGCCTTGAATTGAAGAAAATGCATGAATCGCTCACTGGCTGCCATTGATCCTACAAATAACAGCATACAGAAGTTATCCGTTTGCATTTTTCTTGTAGTGAGTGATGAATTTTGAAAATCTTTTGGTCAAGGAACAAAGAGAAGGCAATATATATTGATGTAGACTTGTAGTTACCAACCCATTCTCATTGCAATAAGTAGTCAATAAGTCTCTTTCAACAAATTTAGCGACCTCGTAATCTCAGCACATTTCACAGATCTAATACATCTACACTTTAATTAAGTTTGCTCATTAGATTTATGCAAATACTGCACCAGTTATAAGGGAAAAGGAAAAAAATCTATAATTGATTGACGCAAACACTACAAATAGTATGAAATAATGCAGTGGATGCAGACAATTAAATAAGCGCATTCGTTAAATAGCTTCCTTTTATTAAAATAGAATACTACAAGATAAATTACCTCAAGACAAGATGACAAGAACAAGATATATTGCTCAGCAAGGAAACATGAAGGATATATGGTTCTGAATAGCTGATGAGTAGATGAGCAGCGAGCTCTATTAGTGAAATTTTATCAACATATAGAAGTCAACAAATTATTTTCATATGCATCTCAATAAGAAGAGAAAACAACAAAAGGAAAAGGTAAATAATTGGAGGAATAAAATTGATAGAACTTGCAAACATACCACTAGATACAAGAACTCACTCAACAAAATCTATGAAATTGTACAATCAATAATATTATGGCATATATCATAAACTGCCATAATTTATCTCCACTCTACCCCTAACAAAATTGAGGGTTGCTTTATCTGAAGCAACCTCAGACATGCAGAATCTAAATCTTGGTCTTCTAGAAGGATAAGTACAGTTGCATCTTATATTATCAACCAAAAAAAAAAAAGCTTTGCACTAATCAATGTGGTCAGGCACTCATCAATCTTGGTCTTCTAGAATGTCCACAACTACTACTTCACAGCTTGAGGAATTTGTTCAGGTTGATTCAGAAGAAATAAGATTACAAGTCTTAATTATAAGGGGAAAAGCTATTGATTTAACTATTTTTTGTGTTAATAAACATCACCAGATCCACATCAATATTTTACCTTTGGAATCACAAGTCCAAGTAGTAATTGCAGTTATTGATAACGACCAACACAAATTTAGCAGCAAAGACTAGATAGTGAAAAGATATATATTTCCATTCAATTTCAAATTGCTCAATTCTATGCCCTTACCTGAAGTAAGTCCTACCAGAACCATATCTCACCACTTAAATCATTCAATGAATCAATCAACCAAAACTCATCAGACTCAAGACTGCAATTCTTGAAAGCACCAAGCTTAAGAATTCTAAAGCGCAACAATTTCAGCAGTACATAGATAAATATCAACAAGTAATTAGCAAGCTACCGTAATAGTCAATTATTTTCAAAGTTGCAACTATCAGCATTGTACAATCAAAAGTAACACTCTCTTCCTCGAATCAATATCCATAAACATAAATCCAAAATTAACGCCCAACAAAAACAACCTAGTTAACCGACCTACTAATCGATGTTCTGCATCATATCTTTGGAAATAAACCTAATACATAAAGAAAAAGAAATCGAGGGATTAAGGGATATAGGGTTTTATTTAAGTACCGTCTTTTCGAACTCCTCAGATCTACACCATAGAGTTCAGGAAGAATAGAGAAAAAGAAAAAGATAAACTGAGAGACGTGAATGTCCAATTAAAACGATTGTTTTGTGGCAGAGATGACCAATTTGGTGGCCATTGTAGGCGGATATTGAGACCTCTCCTCGAGGCGGCTCTAATGGAGGAAGAAGTGGTGGTTGGTGGCGGCTAGTGAATAGAAATTAGAGGACCAAGTAGAGCAACTGTGATTTCAGTGGACGACGGCAACTCGAACGGGAATATCGAATGAGAGAGAAGATAAACAGACACGGGCGCAGCGTAGGGGAGAGGTGAGAGAGACGAACGGGAACGCGGAAGAGAAATAGACACGGGCGCGGCGCAGGGGAGAGGTGAGAGAGGGCGAACGGGAATGCGGAAGAGAAACAGACACGGGCAGACGGGAGCAACGTTTTAGTGGAAAACGCGCAGTTGGCGATCGGCGGGAGGGGAGAGAAGTGACGGGCGATGGGCTCGGCGCAGGGGAGAGAGAGAGAGGTGGACGGGAGAGAGGCACAGGCAAGCTTGTTTTTCTTTTTTGTACTGATAATTAACCTAATTACTTAGGGCCCTAATGACACCGGTTGTAGAACCGGTGTCATTAGGTCTAGTGTTAAAAAATAAAGACACTGGTTCTATAACCGGTGTCGAAACATCTGGTGTCTAATCTTAAATAATTTGTATAAATAGACATTGGTTTCGAAATCCGATGCCAAAACCGGTGTCTATTTGGGAATATTTTTTACAATAGACACCGGTTCTAGGAAACCGTTGTTGTTAATCAAACGACAACACTAATTAGACACCGGTTTTTTACAAAACTGCTGTTATATGAGAAAAGACACCGGTAAAGTCTTAAAACCGGTGTCTTTTTGGTGGTGTCTATCAACAGTTTTCTTGTAGTGACACCTAGCCAAAAGCCTACCCAGTTAGAAGCATATAAATACTCTCAAACGCTAACCCTAATTCGTTTTTTAGATTCTAACACACACTTACACACACTAAAGGTACAGCTCTCTGTCTCTCCTCTCCCCTTCCCGGCGGCCGCTGCGGGCAAAAATTTTGTCCGACATTATTTTTTTAATTTTTTTTTGCTTTCTTTTCTCCTCCCCTCTTCTCTTCCCCTTTGCCGGCCACCACCAACCACCGGCCGTCGCCGGCCACCCATTTTTCTCTCTTGCTTTCTTCTCCTTTTCTTCTTCCCTTCTTTGTTGTCCCTCTCTTTTTTTTTCAGTATTTTCCTACTTTTACTGTTTTCGGTCGTCGTCCGCCACGCCGCCGTCGTCTGCCGCCGGAAGCCGAACCCTTCTCGGGATGGAGATCCACTAAAAAGTGGGTGAAATTTTCAGATTTCTTTGTTTCAAGTGGGTAAAAAAAATAATTTTAAGAAATTTAAAAGAATAAAAAAATGTAGTTTTATTTGGCATATGCATGAATCTGTTATTTATTTATTTGAGATGTATGCTTTTTATTGTTGATTTATTTAATTAGTTATGATGAATCAGATAAAAAAAATTTGATATCGGAATACATCAGAATATTAAGGATTAGTGTTTTGGAAATTGATTCCACCCATTTTGATATTAGAATAACTTATTTTTAGATTAATTAGAAATTGAGTATCATAATAAGTAATTTACTAGTTTTATTTGTGTTTCTGTCAACTTCCAGAAAAAAAATAACTTTGGATAATCTGTGATTTTCTTGTAATTGTTAAAACTCGAAAATTTAAAAAAAAAAAAGAATAGAAAAGAGAATTTAACAATTTTGGTGTAATGTCGAAAATATACTTGAATCACAAGAATGATTTAAATATTATACTATGGTGTACATCTAATTTTGGACATATTTAGAATTAAAATTTCACACATATATAGAGAGATAGAACGAATTAGAATTTGAATTGATTAGAGAGTCTAATATTTATTTCACCCATTTTATAATTGATTTACTCGAGGACTAACGTGATAGTAAATAAATAAGAAATTTAGTAACATCATTTTTGTACTAAAGGACTAAAGTTACACCTTTTGTTATTGATTTTGTTAAATGTAAAAAAACAATCTATGCTTGAATAATTTGTAGGATTCATATGGAGTTAATGAAGGAATTTTATAAATGACTTGAAAATGTTATACTTCCCTTAAAAATCAAGAATTAACCCTAGGCGAGGTGAAAATGAATTAACCACGTTGCGTCAATATTTTTCAAGAATTAGAGAATTGCTCATATGCGAGATAAGTGAATTTTATTAGTAAACGCTAAGATCGAGGTTTTATATTTTAATTACTCTATACCCTGTTTCATTTGCAGTCAATGATGATACCGTTTTCATGTCTTGAAATTTATTAATATTTTATCGCTATCTTTTGTTATCGATATGATCCATTCCCCGTTTCCCGAGCCTTGTTATGAACCCATTTGGCGTGTGTAGTTTGGGACAATCAATCGAATAGGTCGCCTGTTGGTGTTTGCTCAACTACACATGTGCCTATTCCCATTTTTCTGGTCGGGCCGGAGAAGGCGGCGAAACTTGGGTCATAGTATTGGTATATTCTGGAATATGACAAACTCTGGGTATAAACCCACAGCTAAAGTGTCGTCGAGCCACTCAGAGGAATAAGGTGCTTGGAGGCTTTGCCCTGGTGAGATGGAGAATACAATAGGGTTCGGTGTTTGATCAACATCGACCCTGCATTTATTTTGTGTATCTCGATGGTTTTTAAAATGGGGCATAGAAACTTGTCCATTTTAAAATTGGTGTGTGTAGTTCGGGTGTAACGACCCGAATTTTTATGCCTTAATAAGAATTTTATTAATCATGTTATTTGTTTATTTTATAGAATAAGAATGGTTAATTAGAAATTTATCAATGATTTTACTACATAGTTAATTTGTTATATTACGGATAATAAAAGAGTCTTTTAAATGGACTGTGAATTAACTTTATTTGGGCTTTACACGAATAATTGGATCTTTAATTAGTTTGGAGCTTTAAATCAGGCCTATATTGTCAGTAAGTTAATTATAAGCCCATGTACGGTAAACCTAGCCAATTAGGAGTAGGTTAAAACACATATATAAGACACGTAAAATCTCACTTTAGAGAACACAGAAATACACGTTAACCAGAGAGAAGAAGAACACGGCAGTTAGGGAGAGAGAGAGATCAGAAAGAGAAGAGAGAAAGAAAAGTGAGTTTCCCAACGCGATTGATTCGAAAGAGGCATGTAAAGGATTTCACTACTCCTAAGTTAAACAGGCAAGTAATCACTTTAGTTTTCATGTAGAATTATGATTTCAATTATTGTTATGTTAACTTAAAAACTTCCCGCTAAATTGTATGAATTGACGTGCGTGGGTGATTATGCATTAATCTCCTCTATTTTCAAGTAAATATTGGATTTGTTTTCCTGTACAATGCGAGTAATTTTCATGTGCATATGCCGAAGGATTAGTCTCCGGTTTTTGGTACGATCAGTATATTTGTTGGTCCCAAGGGGTGTGAGTGTAAGGTTTAGAAGGGGGGGTTGAATAAACCTTACAAACTTTTCGATTTAGTCTTTTTAAATATTCAGGGTTAATACTTCACAGTTGTGTCCTTGGTGGACAGCTAATTTAGTTAATCAGTAGAGTTAGTCACTTTCAGGACGATCGAGCCGTTGATAGAATAACTCATTGTTAAGACTAAAGACTTAGCTCAACTGTGGTTTGTTTTTTTGGAAGACTTAACACCTTTAAATTTGGTTTAGTTTGATTTAATACTTGGTTTTAGCACTTGGAGATTATCAAGTGGATAGCAAATTTATCAAACAGAGTTAAACAAATAAGATGCAGAATTAAAGTCTTTGAAATGTAAATGACACGATAAGTTTTTATAGAGGTTCGAAGATGGGGTAATTCTTCTACTCTCTCTTCTCCAACTCCTGGAGGAATCCACTAAGTATTGATCAATATACGAGTGGTAAATCTAGATACAAGTCTTGATCACACACGGTGACTTGATCCTTTGGGACTCGATCAGGAGATGCCTTGGTCACGCGGTGGCTTCTCGCACGACTCGCTTCTTCTTCACAGGGGGCCTTTGCTTGCTACTACACCCACTTGCTCAAGCTCCTTGGGTTTGATCACGAAGCCCTCCAAAAACTTGAGACCGGTTCGACCTTGAACCTTCCTACAATCCTCCGTGGAATGTAGACCCCTTGATTCTTTAAAAATTTCCTCTTCAACCGATTGAAGTTATCTTTCCTTCACAGGTGAGTGTTGGATTGATTTCTTCGTAATGTAGGCTTGAGGATTGATCTTGAATGATTTGAGAATATTTTAGGTTACAGTTCAAATGTTTGCTTGAATGTTCGTGGTTCAGGTAACCTGCTCTCAGAGTTATTCCTCAGCCTTTTATAGTGATCTTTCAAAAATCTGCCCGTTGAAGAGATATGCTTATTTTTGAAAGTCACTTGTGGTCGTTGGCTTATCTTGTTGCAGTCCTTGGAATTTCTATTTCCTCGTATGAATGATTCTTCAGCTTTTCAGAGTTCTGACATGGTGCAGTGCTTCCCATTGGTTTATTCCTCTTGCACGCTTCTGGAACTGAGCACTTCAAGAAAGGCAGTATGGAGGTATTACTTGTTTAAGTAATTCTCTTGTGTTAGGAAATTTATTGTTTAGATTTTGATGAATGCCATGTAAAACTTAGAATAGGAAGTTGGCACCCCAATTCTTGTTGTAAAATGCATTGTAATATATAGAGCTGGCCAAGCTGAGTTAAGTCGCCTACGCCCTAACATGCAAGAAGACAATCAAGACTAGAAGGAAGACTCATTGCGAGACAATTGAGTATGGCAAAGAAGAGTAGACAGAACTCTATCAAGAAGAAGCGGTGAGATGCGGTGAGTGGAGTATCGGTCAAGTCAACTCGAGAAAAGCCAAGTCTTAAGTTGAAGTGACAGAAGAGTCATCCATGATTGGGAGCCGACTCTAAGTCACCTGGGGAAAGCAAAGAAATGCAAGTCAAGTTGAGATAATCAGAAAAGATCCGTTGTTGTAAATCAAGAGAATTACTTAAACAAGTAATATCTCCATATCACCTTTCTCGGAGTGCTCAATCCCTTAAGCGTGCAAAAGGAATGAACCAATGGGAAGCACTACACCGTGTCGAACTCTAAAAAGGTGAAAGAACAATTCATACGAGGAAATGGCAATTCCAAGGATCGCAACAAGACAAGCCAACGATCGCGCAAGTGACTTTCAAAAATAAGCCTATCTCTTCAACGGACAAATTTTTGAAAGATCACTATAAAAGGCCGAGGAATTTATTTGAGAATGAGAGACACAAGTGATACGAGTGACACAAGAGACAGACTGAACCAAAACGTTCAAGCAATTATTAGAAAATCAAATATTCTCAATCCTCAAGCCTACACTACGAAGAACATCAATCCAACACTCACCCGTGAAGGAAAGATAACTTCAATCGGTTGAAGAGGAAAAATCTTGAAAAATCAAGGGGTCCACATTCCACGAAGGATTGTAGGAAGGTTCAAGGTCGAACCAAGTCTTAAGCTTTTGGAGGGCTTCGTGATCAAATCCAAAGAGCTTGAGCAAGTGAGTCAGTAGCAAGCGCAAACGCGTTGCCTGTGAAGAAGCCGAGTCGCACGAGAAGCCACCGGTGAGTGATCAAGGCGTCTCAGATCGAGTCCCAAAGGATCAAGTCATTTGTGTGATCAAGACTTGTATCCGGACTGTTACCACTTTGTATACCGATCATTACCTAGTGGATTCCTCCAGGAGTTGGAAAAGAGAGAGGTAGAAGAATTACCCCATCTTCGAACCTCTATAAAAATTTCATTGTGTCATTTACATTTCAAAGACTTTAATTTCTCGCATCTTAATCTGTTTATATTTCTTTGATAAATTTGATATCCACTTGATAATTTATAAGTACTAAACCAAGCACTAAATCCTTGCTTAATCAAACTTAAGGGTGTTAAGTCTTCCGCTGAAAAAACAAAACCACAGTTGAGTTAATTTAGAGCCAACAATGAGTTATTCCATCAACAGCTCAGTTGAGTGCTGAGAGACTAACTCTACCGATTGACTAAATTGATGTCCATCAAGGACACAATGTGTAGTATTAACTCGAATATTTAAAAGGACTAAATCGAAAATTTGGTAAGGTTTATTCAACCCCTTCTAAACCTTACACTTACACCCCTTGGGACCTACAAGTGGTATCGAGCGGTTGGTTCATTGAACCCTCCGCACAGTTATTGAACTAGATCTCCAAACTTTTCAAAGTCGCTTTAGTACTTAAACTCTCAAAACTCCTTCTATCATTAAAAAGTTATTATCATGGAAGCAAATTTGACACGCATCCCTATGTTCACAATTGAAGAATTTGATGATTGGAAAATTCGTATGCGAGGCTCATCTATCAAAGATTACATGATGAGATGTGGATAGTGATAGAAGATGGGCTCTCGCAAATCTTAAAGGTGAACACATTTGTAAGAAGAGCTGCACGGTGAAGGAGAAGAGGATGTTGCTCCTAGACGGTCATGGTTGAAAACCAAGAACCGAGTGGACAAATGATGACAGAAAAAGATACAACCTGGACAATGTAGCCAAGGACATCCTTTACAAAACCTTGGACAAAGCCATGTTCAATAAAGTCAAATCTTGAAAACGGCTAAAGAAATGGGACAAGCTAACATTGATTTGTGAAGGCTCGTGAGCAAATCAAAGAAAACAAATTATCGGTGGCTGTACTGTAAATTTGAGAACTTCAAAATGATCTCGGAGAAAACCTGGATCAACTGGATGCTCGGTTCACGTAAATCACCAATGAGCTATCCGCACTTGGAAAGGAATATACATAGAAGGAAATGTGTATGAAGATCATAAAAAGTCTTCCACCTGAATGGGAAATGAAGGTCATGGCATCGAGACATTCCATGGACCTATCAAAGACATCCAACCATGAATTATTCTCGGACCTCAAAGCCTACGAGTTTGAGTGAGAAGAAAAGACCAGGAAGAGATAGTTGTACCCAAAACAACTGCTCTAGTTGTTAAAGATGGAAAGAGAGCTGAGGTCAAAGAAGTCATTGATCCGGAAGAAATAGCCCGATGGTCAAAAGATTCAACAAGTTCTTCAATAAGAACTACAAGAGAGGAAAGGGCGAATCTTCCGGAAGACACTCGGCTCCTCCAAATCAAGGGAAGATAGGCCAACCAAGAGAACAGATCATCAAAAAGTTGAGTATCAAAGGGCCGACAATCCAAGAATGGAAAGAGTCGATCAAAAGGCTGAATATCTATCTTTGAATCAGACAACCAGGTCACTATGCCATTGATCGCTCATATCTCGTAGTTAACAAATACATGAATGAAGAAGAAAGAAAGGTCTTGGAGAAAGAAGACAAGAAAAGAAAAAGGCAATGATGGGCTGCAGAGATCTTTGAAAAAACCAAGTCAAGAGAGACAAGTGATTCAGAGAGCAAAGTGAAGCCGACTACTAAAGTGACTCGAAGAAGAAGCCCCGATATGCTTGATGGCCCAAGGAACAAGATCAACCCGACCAAGAAGATGAGGTACACTCTAACTCATCAAACTCGACTCTAGTGATAGTGATCGTGACACACACACTTCATCACCCACCGATCTTTATGATTCATTAGGCAAAATGATGAAAGATTTTGAACACATCAAATCCTTACACACACTATTGAATGAGGAAAACAGCCTACTCAAGAGTCAAAACTCAAAGTCGACTAAGGAGCCGAGTACTCTAAGTCAAATAGTGATGAGAATGAAAGTTTAAAGGTGAAAATGCTAAATTAATAGCGTAAATTGTCGCTATAGAGAAGAGGGAGAATGACCTCAAAAATGTTATTACCTCATTCACTAAGGCATCTAAATCATTGGATGATCTTATTATGAGTCAAAGAGAATGTGGAGACAAGACAGGCCAAGGATTTAATTCCTCTGTGCTATGTCAAACCTCAAAAGTAATTTTGGAAAAATGATCTTCAAGCCATGAAGAGTCCGAAAAATCCAAAACTCTAAATGTTGCACACACATTCACTTCAAAGCACAATAACAAGCAAACGGCCTTGGTTATAAAGGAAAAGGAAAAACAGCCGATTGAGTGCACCTTTGAAAGGACAAATGAGAAGAGATTCACCGAGTTCTCAAAGAAACTCCAAAAGAAAAATACTCTGTAAAGAAGAAGCAGAGCTACCAAAAACCCTTAGAAAATCCATATAAGAAATACATATAATGGGAATGGTAGAAAATATCCAAGCCAAGTCGATTGGAATAATGTAAACTATCAAAGATAAACTTATGGAATATAAGCCCAAATGGCAATGGCCTAGAACTCAAAGAAAGGCCATTCCAAAAGTATAAGAGCTTTCATCAACACACATATGCACCTAGGCACTACACTCAGAGACACCACAATTACCCAAAGAAGGCGATTGCTAAAAATTATACAGCATACTCTGCACAAAAGAGACAGTTGTATGAACCTAGAATCCCCAAGCAATTTGCCAGGATTAATTATGATTATGGCATCGATAGATGGCAACCCCTTAGAGTCAAATCATTTGGCTATAAGTTGGTTGGATCATCTTACAATTCTAACCCCTCGGGACCGGCATAAGTATGGGTACCTAAAACTTAATTTCCTTGATTGCGGGTTGAACAGTGAGTGCCAAGGAACCTGGTACATGGATAGTGGTCATTCCCGGATACATGACAGAAACAAGAAAAATCTGTCAAAATTCAAGGAAGCAAAAGGAGCAAAAGTCATATTTGGAGGAAATGAAGCTCCTGGTGAAATAAGAGGCATTGGATCCATAAAGAGAAATGGATTAGAAATCTCGGATGTTGCATATGTTGAAGGACTCAACTTCAACTCGCTAAGCATCACCAACTCGTGACAAGGGTTATAACGTTGGATTTAACATGGGTATATGCCAAATCAAGGATATTGAATCGAATGAAGTTGTGTTGCAAGGATGCGCATGGAAGAACATGTATGTCATGGATTGGTCAACCGCTACACACACATCAATTGTCTATTAGCAAAAAGAGCTGGTGAATCAAGTTGGTTGTGGCACAAAAAGTTGAGTCACCTAAATTTCAAAACGATCAACAAGCTTGCAAGAAGTAATCTTGTGGAAGGACTTCCGGACTCAAGATACAAGAAGGAGAGTATATGTGACGCATGTCGAATGGAAAACAAATCAAATCTTCATTCAAAGAAAAGACATGTTCATCTTCAACAAGAATATTGCACCGCTACATATGGATCTATTTGGCCCAGTGGAACCGGCCAAAGATAAGTGGAATGAAATACACCTTGGTGGTAGTAGATGACTACTCAAGATATACATGGACAATATTCATGTGTAAGAAGAAAGAAACTCTACAAAAACTACCACGGTGATGAAGAGGATTCAAAACAAGAAGAGCCAAACCATTATCAAAATAAGATCGCAGAGGAACCGAGTTTGTCAATGGAATAATAACTCGATTGTATTGAAAATGGTATTGGTCATGAACTATCACAGCAAAGGACTCCACAAATGTGAGAATGGAGTTGCGAGAAAGAAGAAGGAATGTAACACTCAAAGAAAAGCAAAGAAGGACCATGTTAGTCAAGCAGGGTTACCAAAAAGATTTTGGGTCAAGCAATCAACACAACTTGCTACACTCAAAACGGATGTATGATAAAAGACGGTGACAAAGACTCCCTATGAGATTTGGACTGGAAGAAAACCAAATGTTGCATATTTCGAATATTTGGATGTAAATGCTTCATCCACAACAATGGCAAAGACAATCTAAAAGCTTTTGATGCTAAAGTCGATGAAGGTATCTTTTAGGATACTCACCGGTGAAAGTAAAGCCTACAAGAGTACTCAACAAAAAGGACTATGGTTGCGAAGAATCCATTCATGTGGTATTCGATGAGCCAAATGTAAATGGAGAAGACATTGAAGAGTCACGGTGATAAGTTGAATCATCCAACCATACGTAAGAGTCCCTATCTTCAAGTCAAGTGGAATTATAAACTCGAGAAGAAGATGAGATAGTTGAATCTCAAAAACAATTTGGAAAACTTGCAGCTAAGTGATTACGAGAGAGTGAACACAAAGAACACAGTTTGCAAGACGATCGAATACAACTAACTTACTCCAACTCGATGTAAGATGGCCGAGAGACCATCCACGTAACTTGTCATTGGAGATATAAGAGAAGGTGTCAAAACAAGATCCGAACTCAACAAGAAGCTATGTTCACATGCTTCATCTCGCAAATAGAGCCCAAAGATGTGTTACAAGCATTGGACGATGCACATTGGATTCAAGCTATGCAAGAAGAGTCTGAATCAGTTTGAAAGAAATAAAGTATGGGAATTAGTGCAAAGACCCATATATCAAAATGTTATTGGCACCAAATGGGTATTCGTAAATAAGATGAACGAGGAAGGCTCGTGGTAAGAAACAAAGCAAGATTAGTAGCCAAAGGATATTGCCAAGAAGAAGGGATAGATTTTGATGAAACATTTGCCCTCGTAGCAAGATTAGAAGTTATAAGGATGTTTCTTGCCTATGCACTCACAAGAATTTCCGTATATCGATGGATGTAAAAAGTGCATTCCTAAATGGTTTATTGGAAGAAGAAGTGTATGTTGAACAACCTCCAGGATTTGAGAGAAGACTCTTGGAGATAAGGTATACAAACTCAAGAAAGCCTTGTATGGATTGAAACAGCACCCGTGAGCATGGTATGATACCTTGTCACAATTCCTAATCGAAAATGGATTCACAAAAGGAAAGGTAGATAGAACACTTTTCAGAATTCAAGACAAAAAGAGTATCTTTGCTTGTTCAAATATATGTGGATGACATCATTTTTGGATCCACAAACAAAGAATGTGTGAAAAATTTTCAAACCTCATGCAGAGTAAATTTGAAATGAGCATGATGGGAGAGCTAACATTCTTCCTTGGACTCCAAGTGAAACAACCGAATGATGGAACCTTCATAAGTCAAACAAAATACACCGAGAGACTTAATGAAGAAATTTGGTATGGAGGAGAAGTCTTCGTGAAAATACCAATGAATACATCACCAAAATGGACATGGATGCAGATGGCAAGCTCGTAGATCAAACAAGATACTGAGCACTTATTGGATCATTGTTCTATCTTACAAAGAAGCAGCCGACATCACCTTTGTTGTAGGTGTATGTGCAAGATTTCAATCGCTCCAAAAGAGAGCCATATGACAAAGAAATGCTAAGAGAATATTGAGATACTTGAAAGGAAGCCAAGAAGTTGGCTTATGGTATCCAAAGGAAGGTGGATTCAAGCTAATCGGCTATTCGGACTTCGACTATCCGGATGCGAGTTTGAAAAAAGCACTTTAGGCACATGTCAAATGCTAGAAACAAAATTTCTGGTTTAGCAAGAAGCAAAACTCAATAGCCACCTCTACTGGTGGCGAGAATACATAGCTGCGGGCAAATTGTTGTGCCCAAGTCCTATGGATGAGACAAAGAAATGAGAGACTATGAAGTTGAGGAAAAAGAAATTCCAATCATGTGTGATAACACAAGTGCAATTGCCATTACTCAAAATCTGTGTTGCACTCAAGAACAAAGCATATGATGTCGATATCACTTCATAAGAGATCATGTTGAAAAGAAGGACATCATCTTGGAATATATCTCAACCGATAAACAATTGGTGACATCTTCACAAAACCATTATGTGAGTCAAGATTTGAAGAACTCAAACATGAGTTGGGGTTAATTGAAATGACACTAAGAATCAAAGAAAAGAAATTGAACACAAAAAGGGGTGAAAAAGAGCTAAACACACAAAATCATCAAGAATCACCAGATCGGAAAGACAATGACTACACCGAGTCGGTGATAGCCGAGTCACTAAGAGAACTGTGAGAAGTAGAGTTAAATCGGCTAAGGGATAAGCCGAGTCACTTATGAGCAAAGTGACAAAAACGCAAATGATCGTTTGACTAAGCGGGAATGTTTTTAAGGAATACGTCAAAGATAATGATGATGTGTACAAACATAAAGCCGCACACCAAGCTTATGATTGGATATAAATGTTTGCCGCATTAAATACGAGACATTAAATGCTAAGTAGGCGTGCAAAATCTAAGTCGTTGATTTTGATCACATTTCAAAAAAACCACCCGCACGCCCTTTCATAAACCATACTTAAACAATTTCCGTCCATTTCTCTCTCACACTACCAAAACTGTTCATTTCTTTCTCTCAAAAGCAAAGGCAAAAATTCTCTCAAGCCCTATCTATCTTCAAATCAATCTCTAAGTTTCTCTTTGATAAAATCCTAAAAAATGGCACCAACCTATGATTTTACCAAGTTAGGAAAGCAAATCCACACGGTCTCTTTGTGGATTTCGACGGCATGGTGAAACAGGGTCCGACGACACCCTAGTGAAGAAAATCGCTGAAAAATTGGAAATGACATTTGAAACCATTTCGGCGTTAGAATATCCGATGACCTATGTGGAGGAGGTCGCACGATTCTACGTGAATGCAGAGATTCACGATGAAGGAATAAAGTCATCTGCATTCACGGAAAGCGGTGACTATCTCTCGCCAAGGATTTGGTCAACACTCACTACCAATCGAAGGAGCCTTAAATTAACGAAGCGATGTAAACTTGGTGATGCTTGGAAAGAAATAGCCAAGCCCGACTATGTTGATAAAATAGTGTACACAACAAACAAGAGACTCTTTGAAGGAGGATTATCACAAGTTGTTGGACATAGTTGCCAAATGTATTGACATCAAATTTGGCGGCTTTGACCAATGTCAAAAGCAAAGCCGATTGTAATGGCCGCAATCATCGCAGAAAAGAAAATAAATCAATTCGAGTTTGTCTACATGCAGACTCTGCTAGAACGTAGGGAACAAATCCTTCAAGGAAGATGGCACATTTGGAGGATCCCTAGGATATGGCCTAGTGATTGGCCGGTGATGGAGGTGAAAGGAGTCCCTCTTAGACATGGGAAGGCATTCCATGTTAACAAGAGGATGTTCGAGCAAACCTCTCAGGCGCAAGAGAAGAGAGCATACGCCAAAAGAGCGACACGAGTGAGGGGAATCGGTGACCACGAAGATACTGATTGTTTCCTCTCCACCCAAGAAGAAAGCGCCCTCGCACTGCTAAAAAGATCGTTGCCCCGTAGCAAAGAAAGTCAAAATCGCTCCGCCCTGCGCAAGAGTCACCGCCTCGAGTCCGCCCCTGCGGCGTGTCTCCGCCGCAGCGATGGTCGAGAAGGACTCACAAATACCTTCTCCGATCGTCAAAAAAGAGGAGAATCGACAAGCCAAGACGGCGGCTCCTCGAGAAAAAAGACACAAAGACCGCCCCCCGCTCCCAAGACTCGAGGAAACGTCTCGAACTAGAAATCCCTCGGTACAAACTAGGAGACGAAGAAGAATCATCAAGCACTCCAAGCTTGAGAAACCGGCTAAGTCGCCCACTCACCGAGCAGATCACAGGAGACGCCTGGAGAGGTAGAGTCTCCGGATGTAATTAATGAAACGACCAAGTCTGTGAAGGTGATCAACAGAGGCAACCTAAAGACACAATCGTAGTCCACACAAACGCGATAGAGCCGATAGTGATGTGATGATCCTATCTCCACCTTACCCGGACATCCAAAATCGTCTGCGTGCGTGAGTGGAGGAAATGGACGTTGAGTAAATCAAGGGAACAATTCCAACGGCCCGAGTTTATAGAAGAAGAAGAGGAATCGTTAAACTTCCTTGGACTAACCACTATACTCCCAAAGATTGGATGAAGACAATCGCACGGACATCCTGCAGATCTTCAAGGACAAGGAGAAAGAAAGGCAAGCAGAGGAAGCCGAGGCACGTGAAAAGGCCAAAGATCGCCCTATCTCCGCACCACGTAACACACACATCCTCTCCTTGATGTCTTCTTCCGATGATGATGAGGATCCGGAGAATGCGCCGCCCACGTAAGAGTTGCAAATGCACCAAGCATTGCACGAATCGAGTAATCCTTCACGAGCAAAGATTGATGGAGGGACCAGGAGAGTCCTCGAAACACGGTGAAATTGATCCAATGGGAGTGGTTCAAACAAATCGCCACTGTTGTTCTTTGCCACCACTTCCCCAGACTCACTCGGAAGAAGGCGATAAGGACCTGGCGATGAAACCGGGATAGTGGGGACCCCGGTCAAGCCAACCCCTATTGAAGGTGTGTTACACACGCCCCAACGGTGAACATTCAATCGAAAGCAGCCGGGAGTTTGGAGACGAGTGACCCCATTCCAAGTCACTCGGTGGTGCGCACCGAGGGGAAACTCCTCCACTGCGGCAAGGTCGGAGGATCTTGCGAGATGACTCCACAACGAATCAAGGAGGCGAAGTGGAAAAAGAACAAACTAAACTAAACGAATAGCAAGTTGTCATCAACGAAGCTCGAGGCTCGATTGTTGTCTCGGTGAGGTGCCAATCGCTCCGAAGGCTAATGACGCTGGCGATGCAATCGAGGCACATGAAGGAATGTACCGGGAGTTAACACTGGGCAATGAAAGTGCAATCCATGGGGTTGAGACTCCAATGGATGCCACCACGAGAAGACCCTAAAGACATGACGACTGTCGAAAGGGAGGACCAAGGCCTCTTGTAGTCGAGAGACATTGGAGGTAATGAAGGCCCACGGGAGGTTGAGACTTCCGGGGGTAAAGAAATGCAAATGAGAGAACATCCCTCCCGCTATCATCGACCCATCCGAAAAAGGAGATAAGCGCACTTCATGATTCCCGGATAATCCCGATGTCACCTTGTTGGGATCGGAAGGCGAAGAAGAAGCCCGAGTCATCCCCATGCGAGATCCAAAAGACTCATTGCGGATGTTCCAAGCACGAGCAAGTCGATCCCAAGACTACTCGTCAAACCTTTAATTTTGATGATGAGCCACCAATGGAAATCTCATCATCGTCCGATGACGCTCGATAAGGCCGAGGACCGTCTACTCAATTGGAGAAATCACCGAGACCAACGGCCGTTGAGAGAACCGAGGCAACGCAAGTCGGGTCCACCACTTCACAACAAACCCCAGTGAACGAGTCCACTGCGCAGCTCCTCAAGTCGCAGCAGGTCGATTCCAAAAAGAACTTCACGCGCACCGCTCATCATCGAACAAATCCCGGTTGGCGGTGATGAATCCTTTATAGAATCTTTTCCTTTTTCCCCGGAGGTACCCAACCTCCATGAAGAGTCGAGAACGAACGCGCACGCTACCACTGCATCAGCTCCCGTTTTTCCATCGTGCACCATTGTTCCGGTGATTATGATTTTGATGTTGCATGGCCATGGCCGCACGGAAGAATCACCAAGTCCGCAAAGTGTTCAAGGCATTATTCGCTAAGATTGAACGGATGGAGAGGCATCAGGCCTCTATGGACATGCGATCGACAACAGAGATGCCAATCTCACCGCCGATTTAAGAGGCATAACACTTGATCAGGATCGAGGGAATGGTGGCAACAAAGCAAACAATGCGTGTGGAACAAGTTAGATACTTCAGGACATTGTTCAACAAGTGCTGGAATGGAGAGTGAAAATGCCGATGCAAAAACGAAGCCGAGAGAACATATTGAGCACATGCATGAAGCTCACATTGCCGAGATAAAGCTGCTGCGTGAGCAAAACAAGAGTGATCTACTGACGTTTGGAAGAAACCATGAATACAAAATTCAGCCTTCTCATGGCCGAGATGAAGTTGATTTCAAAGCAGAGTCCAACGCTACTCGATCCGAATTTCGTGTTGCATACTGCAGTTGGACTCGAGACACAACTCTACCATCGCCAGGCTCGACTTCCCGCTTGCCAAGATGTTTCAGTGTCCCTCTCTCTTTTGATGATGCCAAAAAGGGGGAAGAGGAATACCTAAAAAGCACGTAAAAGATCGAAAAAGAGGATGCGATTGTGAAGGGAAAGACAAGTGAAGTTACTGAAACAAAAGAAAGGAAAATTTTGAGGGGGAAGGATCGAAAGATGTGACCTTGATGATTGCACAAACCCCAACGGGGTCTGTCACGGTGACATTATCGTGACAAACTCCCTCATGGCTCGCCACTCCAACACTCTGCTATATCTATGGTCGAAAAGAGAAAAACAATTGAAGCGGGGATGAAGGAAGTGGAAGGAAGAATGGATGCCCGAGTTATGAACATCTTGAAAGAACATGGAGGCATTCAAAGAGACAGAGACACTTATGCCATCTCGGATGTCGGGACAGAGCCACGATCGTTGATGAATTTAAAATGCTCGCATCCGAAGGATACTTTGCAAATATGTCTATGGCTCAAGCTTGGGATTTATATCGGGAAAAGGGTCTCACGTTATGTGAAGAAGGCGACAGTGCAGACCACCAGCGAGTCACTCTGCTGGACACTCCAGTGGTCACTCAATTTGGAAAGAAGAAGACCCCAAGACAATACACGCCCAGAGGTAGAGGAAAAAGTAGTGGTGGAGGAAGAGGTTTCATACCAGGCCTCCGCCCAAAAATATTGAGTACATAGATCCGGCAAGAAAGGAGGGATCTTTGGTGGCTTGACCAAATAGCAAACTTGCAAATGGCTAAAAGTAACGCCGAGTATACAAAAAGAATAGAAGAAGAAAACAAGAGACAAACTCAGCTATGGGAGGAAAGACATGAAAGATTAAGAAGAGATGAAGCCGCGCGAGGAAGGCATATGAAAAGAAAAAGAAGGCAAGCGGTGACGATGAGAAAAAGAGAAGAAAGAGAAGAAGATGTTGAACAAGATGAAAAAGAAGAGACAATGAAGGAGATGAAGTGTTCTTTGTCCACCCCTTCGTGTATTTTATTATGTAAATACATACAATGTAAGTCTTACGTAATAAAGCTATAAATTCTTTATTTTCTCGTAGACAAATATGTGCTCGATACACCTTGTGATTTGTGTAAAAGAACAAGAATGTTATGATCAATAAAAGGATTGATTCGCACATACATTCTATGTCAATACACTATCTCAGTATGTATCTTTGCTATTTGCATTTTTGAATGGTTTAAGTTTTGGCATCATCAAAAATGGGGAAATTGTTAGGAAATTTATTGTTTAGATTTTGATGAATGCCATGTAAAACTTAGAATAGGAAGTTGGCACCCCAATTCTTGTTGTAAAATGCATTGTAATATATAGAAAGTCGCAAGCCGAGTTAAGTCGCCTACGCCCTAACATGCAAGAAGACAATCAAGACTAGAAGGAAGACTCATTGCGAGACATTTGAGTATGGCAAAGAAGAGTAGACAGGGAACTCTTTGAAGAAGCGGATTGAGATGCGGTGAGTGGAGTATCGGTCAAGTCAACTCGAGAAAAGCCAAGTCTTAAGTTGAAGTGAAAGAATCATCCATGATTGGGAGCCGACTCTAAGTCACCTGGGAAAGCAAAGAAATGCGATCAAGTTGAGATAATCGTAAAAGATCCGTTGTACGTAAATCAAGAGAATTACTTAAACAAGTAATATCTCCATATCACCTTTATCGGAGTGCTCGGTCCCGAAGCGTGCAAAAGGAATGAACCAATGGGAAGCACTACACCGTGTCGAACTCGAAAAGGTGAAAGAACAATTCATACGAGGAAATAGCAATTCCAAGGATCGCAACAAGACAATCCAACGATCGCAAGTGACTTTCAAAAATAAGCCTATCTCTTCAACGGGCAAATTTTTGAAAGATCACTATAAAAGGCCGAGGAGTTTATTTGAGAATGAGAGACACAAGTGATACGAGTGACACAAGAGAGACCTGAACCAAAAACGTTCAAGCAATTATTAGAAAATCGAAATATTCTCAATCCTCAAGCCTACACTACGAAGAACATCAATCCAACACTCACCGTGAAGGAAAGATAACTTCAATCGGTTGAAGAGGAAAATCTTTGAAAAAATCAAGGGGTCCACATTCCACGAAGGATTGTAGGAAGGTTCAAGGTCGAACCAAGTCTTAAGCTTTTGGAGGGCTTCGTGATCAAATCCAAAGAGCTTGAGCAAGTGAGTGTTTGTAGTAGCAAAGGCGGTGCGCCTGTGAGGAAGGCCGAGTCTACGAGAAGGTGAGTGATCAAGGCGTCTCAGATCGAGTCCCAAAGGATCAAGTCGGTTGTGTGATCAAGACTTGTATCCGGACTGTTACCACTTTGTATCCGATCATTACCTAGTGGATTCCTCCGGGAGTTGGAGAAGAGAGGAGAGTAGAAGAATTACCCCATCTTCGAACCTCTATAAAAATTTCATTGTGTCATTTACATTTCAAAGACTTTAATTTCTCGCATCTTAACTGTTTATATCTCACGATAAATTTGCTATCCACTTGATAATTTATAAGTACTAAACCAAGCACTAAATCCTTGCTTAATCAAACTTAAGGGTGTTAAGTCTTCCGCTGAAAACAAAACCACGGTTGAGTTAATTTAGAGCCAACAGTGAGTTATTCAATCAATGACTCGGTTGAGTGTTGAGAGACTAACTCTACCGATTGACTAAATTGATTGTCCATCAAGGACACAAATGTGTGTAGTATTAACTCGAATATTTAAAAGGACTAAATCGAAAATTTGGTAAGGTTTATTCAACCCCCCTTCTAAACCTTACACTTACACCCCTTGGGACCTACATCTTGGCAAACGGATCTCTTTGATTGTCTTGAGTTGCATTTTCTTCACATCAGGTGACTTGAGTCACTTCCAATCATTTGATGACTCTTGTCATTTCGATCTTGAGACTTGGCTATCTTGAGTTGACTTAAGCGATACTTCACTGCATCGCATCTCATTTGCACCTTGATCGAGTTCCCATTTTCTCTTCTTTGCCATACTCGGTTGTCTTGCAAATGAGTCTTCCTTCTAGTCTCCGGTTGTCTTCTTGCATGTTTAGGCATAGATGACTTAACTCGGCTTGACCAATGCTATCTATTACAATGCGATTTACAACAAAAATGGGGTGCCAACTTCCTATTCCAAGTTTTACATGGCATTCATCAAAATCTACAAAATGATTTCCCAACAATATTATATATATATATATATATATATATATATATATGTGCATGTTAATAATTGTAGAATTATTAAGTGTTTGTTTATTTGTACATGAATTAGTTCAATTGTATCGAAATTTGTGCATGATATTCAAGTTGATTAGTTCTATGGCTTCAATTTAACCGTCTAAAAATCCCATACAAGGTTTAATATTTATCTCTTATTTCAGTGTTTGTTAAAGAATAATAATTATGACCCAATTGTTTACCGGATAGAATAGTTTCATTCAGGTTATTAACATGAATTGGTTACTTTGTATGTTAGTTTGTAAGTCTCTTATGTTAGTGGTGATTCTTTGCCCACTCGAAAGGTTTTCTCTGAGCTAATTGAATGTAGGGTTTTCCTTAACTAATTAAATGTAGGGTTTTTCCTTAACTAATTGAATGTAGAGTTTTCCTTAACTAATTGAATGTAGGGTTTTTCCTTTAATTATTTGAATATAGGGTTTTTCCCTAAAGAGGTTTGAGTAATTGAATAAAGTTTTTTCCGTAACTAATTGAATACGTGGTGTTTCCTAGCTAACTGAATGCAGGGTTTTTCCTAAATAGTTTTGAACCATTGAATGTAGGGTTTTCCTTTAATTAAATGAATGTAGGGTATTCCCCTAACTAAGTGAATGTATGACTATTTCCCAAGTATATTTGAATCTAGACTCTAGAGTACACTAATTAATTGAACGTAAGATTTTCCTGATTAGTTGAGCATACGGTAGGATTTTCAATAATTCGTTGAACATAGAGTTTAATCCTAATTAATTGAAAGTAGGATATTCAATAATTAGTTGGGATATAGGGTTTATCTCTAATAATTGAATATAGGGTTATTCCTAATTGATTAAATGTAGGGTTTTCCCTAATCAGTTGAATGCATGGTTTGTTCCTAAAAGTGTCTCAACTAATGTGATTTAATTATTATGATATGTGCTTATGCTTATTCTCGTATTTAATGATAAGTTGCATCACTTAGGTTCATGCATCATGTTAATGTATGTTCATATCATTTCACGAGCATGATAATATTAAATAAAGTCAAGTTTTAAGATCTAAAATTAATAATATTTTTCAAATAAAAGGGTGCACATTGTTCTATGATGCTGGAGTGAGTGGGAAATGGGCGCGGGGGACCGGCGTTCCGACAATGTGCCGCTTGCGGCTAATGTTAATGTTCAAGGAAAAGGGCCTTCGGGCAAAAGAATGGAAATGGGCCTTCAGGCAAACGAATGGAAATGGGCCTTCGGGCAAAACGAATGGAAATGGGCCTTCGGGCAAAACGAATAAAAATGGGCCTTCGGGCAAAATGTTCACGGGTTCCAAATAACAAGGCCCACTGCAACCCTGATTAGAACAATGTGTTACCAAGTGAGCTCACGTCCTAAGAATGTTTTAGGAAAAGAAAGACAATGTTTTAAGTATGAATAAGAAATATTTTTAAGTAAAGAAAATGTAAAGTCTTTCAAGGTATAAATGTAAGATAATGCATTAGGCATGCATTCATGCATGAGATTACTTGTTGAGCTCCTTTAGCTCATCCCACGAATGTTGAATTTTTCAGATGAGAATGCAGGAGAGGAAGGAGATGGCCGGGCGCAGTGACTCGGGGAACCCATGTCAATGGAATGTTTATTATTTTCAAAGTTCTGACTTTTTAGTTCATTAAACATCGAATGTAATTTTATTTTCAATATGAGTGTTTTGGACAAGTAATTATTTCAATTATTAGCATTTATTTCCGCTGCAAAGTTTTCAAATGAAGTGAGATTTTTATTATCCCGTATTTTTAAGTATTTCAATTTTAATTGCTTATTTTCACATAAAAACTCAATAAGTTAGAAATGGTGCTACATCGGGGCAATCAATCGAACAAGTCGCATGTTGTTGTTTGCTCGACTATACATGTGCCTATTCCCATTTTTCTGGTCGGGCCAGAGACGGCGGCAAAACTTGGGTTGTAATATTGGTATATTCCGGAATATGATGAACTCAAGGTATAAACCCACAGCTAAAGAGTCGTCAAACCACTCGGAGGGATAAGGTGCTTGGAGGCCTCGGCCTGGTGAGATGGAGAGCGCAATAGAGTTTGGTGTTTGATCAACATCGATCCTGCGTTTATTTTGTGTATCCCGTTGGTTTTTAAAATGGGGCATAGAACCTTGTCCATTTTGAATTTGACTTGAATCCCGTAATTTATTTTACCGTATTTGTGCTAATATTGTATTTGATGCAGCAACCTAAACATCATAAGGTTAGTACAATTTATATTCCATTTCGACACCATTGCAATATTATTTGTGTATAATTTGCTTATTCGTGATATTGCCCACTTGTGTAGTGGTATTTATTTGGTAGGTTTTGTAATTAACATTAGTCTTGATAATTCTGCATTCATTTGCATGCATGAAATATTTTTGTTCACTAAGCTATTAACTCAAAGAATTTCTTTCAAGTTTTCATTAATAACTCTTGTATTCCCATTCCCCTAACCACTGAGCTCGTTTAGCTCACCCTATGTTTTTCCTAAAAAATTTCAGAGATACACGAACTTGAGTCCGACACCAAAGACCAGAGTAACGCAGAATTCGGATCGTGTTGTGTCATTTCTCTAACTTTTTCCTAAGTATTTCGAAGCGTAATTGTACTAATTTTGGTTACTATTTTTCAATATATTATTTGTTATTATTAAGTTTTATAAGTTAAGACTTCCGCTGTAATATTTGTAATATATTATGTTTATGTGATTGGATTTACTATGTAAATTTCTTTTTGGTAGACTTAGATTCCTAGTATTATAAGTTTAAATTATTGTACTCTTGGACAAATACGTTTGTGAAGCTTAAGTTAGTAAATATTCGGAGTATGTTATTCGTTAACTAAGACCGTTGTGATTATTTTTGGTTTATTAAATTTGGGGCTTTACACATATGGTATCAGAGCTTGGGTATAAAAGGAACTACACCTGAGCTAACCAGGACAAGATTCTCCACCTATGGATTAGATTATCACTAGTGGGTGATCTTAAAACTCTAGTTAAGTTTAAATTGAAATAAGTATGTTGATGGGATTTATTCAAAGATTAAGGTTTAATTATCGAATAGGATGTGAATTATTTGGGTTTGAGTTTGATTATCAATGGATAATGTGATGGTATGGGAAATGAATGAGGGTGTTTGCAGTAGGTGGATCTATGTGTTTATCCTTTGGGCTTCTAGTATCGATGTTGGTTATAGGTTAAATACATAAGTGTGAATCTTACATATAGTCGATTATATATGATATGCGATATTAACACTCGAATTTTAAGCTACTTTTGGATAATCATGTCGTCTAGATTGAATTAACAATTAAGATTTGATTATCAAGTAGGATGGAAATTACTTGGGCTTGAATTGAATTACCAATGGATTTAATAGGAATTTGATGACGGTGCTAGTGTTAAGTTGACAGATGCTTAGGCCGTAGATGAATCCACAAGTTTATCTTTTGAGGTTATAGTATCAAAATTGTTAATGAATTATATACCTAAGTACGGATCTTGTATTTAGCCAATCTATATGACAATTAGACGCTAATCTAGGTAGACATTACCTCGTGTCGAAATCGTGACGTTGTATTTTTGAGTTTTGTCTCTTTCCTATTGTTATTAATTTATGATTGAGAATTGAGGCGCCTAGATTATAAGTTTGGTAAAGAGTTACTACATACTGGGATACACCTAAGTGGATAAATTACATAACTGCCAACTTAGGCTATCGATGAGTTATTGGAATAGTATCAATGTTTAGGTTTGGATCCTGGCCATTATTTAAGGAATACTAATTTGAAATAACGTTCTTATTCTGGTATAGTGTGTAGGGCATACAATTGATCACCTTGATGTTATACTGACATAAGTGTCTATTATAGTTTAGGAATGAAATGAGGAAATAGATTTAAAGGGCTGATAGGGAATAATTTCTCAAACTAGAAAAGAGATATTGACAAGAATAAGGTGCAAGAGTTTGGGTTAATCTCTTCACGGTTACCTAATAACTTCCAGTTGATAACTAGACCATTTTCATTTTATGTAATAAGTTGAACATTAAGAAATTAAGTATTTCGGAGGCAAATCCGATTATGATGTGATATGCATAATTACACTATGATTATAGATCGATGTAAACAATTTGTCTTTTGGGTATAGTAATTAAATAACACAATGCAGATTGTTGATCTACGTTTATGGATATTATCAATATACAATGGCAAGATGATGTAAGCTCTCTTTTGCAGAGTTATTTGATGGATTCCATTAGGTTTCAATTATTTTGAGTATTCAGAGGTTTAGATTCATTGTTGGTATTTGGGTTGAGCAAAATATTGAAATGTAATCATGGGTCATTAAATTATGATTGTAGTAGTCACTCTAAGTTAGACGTGGAAATTGATTAAAAATAGATTGATGATTTGAAGTGTATTAAGTCGTGATAAATTGATTAGTAATTGATTTATATAGAAGTTTAGTTCAATTGCTAGATGATATGAATTATAAGGTCAATTAACACTACAATTGATTTTTCTGGAAATGCATCCTATTGGTTTTAGTTATTTTCGTAGTTCTCAATAAAGAACTTATTTGATAAGCATTATTAAGATGAATTTGTCAAGGAGTCTATGATGAGATAACATATTGTGTGAAGAGGTTTGATGATTTAGACTGTCATCACGGAGATGTTTGAGTTTGGGTTTCCCGAATAAGACAAAATTATGATTAATCAAATTGGTGACTTTAGATACTGAGCAACTGCCGAGAAATCAGAACAAAACCAGGATAAGATTTGCTGGGGAATTAGATTACAACTATTTGATGATATCGAGTTTTGAGTTTGAGTTCTATTTTTGGATGCTTGCGTGATTTATGTTGAAGTATTTATTTTTTAGATTAAGTTCGGCTAAGGTTGAATTAACGATTAGAATTGATTTTTAAGTGTAACTAGAATTTCTTGCCCTCGGATCGGATTTTTATGGATCTTGTAAGAGCTCAGAGGTCAGTAGTAGTAAGCTGTCAACTTTTTAGATTGATGATTGGAATCTAGAAATTTATCTTTTGGGACTTTACCGTCAATATCATTTATGTGTTAAGATACCTAGGTATAGATACGATATACAACAAACCCATATGACAATTAGATGTTAAGATTGGAAAGAAGAAAATAGCAACTTGGGATTTTAAGCTTGAAATTGTTAGATCTACAATTTCTTATGGTGAAAAGGAATTTGGGGACCACATTCTTTAAAGGGGGAGAGTATGTGACACCTCACATTCATTTATAAAATTTTCATTAAGATAATCATCATATTATGTTTCTAACCGATTATTCAAACATAGATTTATTTTTAATTTTTATACATTTAACAAAATCTTTATAACAAAAGGGGTAATTTTTTAGTTATTTAGTACAAAAATGATGTTACATTTCATTTTATTTCTTATTTATTTACTATTACTTTTGTTTATTTGTTAAATCAATTTTATACAATGGGTGAAATAAATATTAGACTATCTAATCAATTTTCAAATTCTAATTTGTTCTATCTATTTTCTAATTTAAATGGTATAATTTTTTAAATAAAGTCCAAAAATAGATCACTATAGTATAACATTTTTAAATCATTCTTTGATTCAAGTATATTTTCGACATTACACCAAAATTTTAAATTTCTATTTTTGGAATTTCAAAACATAAATTTATTTTTTACATTTTCGATTTCTAACAATTACAAGAAAATCACAAATTATCCAAAGTTATTTTTTTTCTGGAAGTTGACAGAAACACAAATAAAACTAGTAAATTACTTCTTATGATACTCAATTTCTAATTAATCTAAAAATAAGTTATAATATCAAAATGGGTGGAATCAATTTCCAAACACTAATCCTTAATCAGATTTTGATGTATCCCGATATCAATTTTTTTTATATGATTTGTCTTAACTAATTAAATAAATCAACAATAAAAAACATACATCTCAAATAAATAAATAACAGATTCATGCATATACCAAACAAAAACTATATATTTTTTATTCTTTTAAATTTCTTAAAATTATTTTTTTACCCACTTGAAACAAAGAAATCTGAAACTTTCACCCACTTTTTAATGGATCTCCATCCCGAGAGGGGTTCGACTTCCCGCGGAGGACGATGGCGGCGTGGCGGCGGACGACCGGAAACAGTAAAAGAAGGAAAATACAGAAAAAAAGAGGGACAACAAAGAAGGGAAGAAGAAAAGGAGAAGAAAGCAAGAGAGAAAAATGGGTGGCCGGTTTGGTATATGCTGGCAGCGTTATTTATTTATTTGGTGTCTGTTTTTTAAAGGGGAATTTAAGAGTTAAGAGAAAAAATCATAAAAAAAAAATATTGAAAATTTTGCCGGCGGCGGTGGTGGTGGCGGCCGGCAATGGTGGCCGCTAGGAAGGGGAGAGGGGAGGAAGATTCACCATTTTGTATTATAAGTTATTTTTAGAATTAAAAATGAATTAGCGTTAGGGTTTGAGAGTATTTACATGCTTCTAAATGGGTAGGCTTTCGGCTAGGTGTGGGCTTGGGTCAAAAGAGATGCTGAAAATTGTTTGGGTTGTGATGTGGGCTTTATCTAGGATAAAATAAATGCTGAAAAATAAATTTATGTTTTGGGCTTGCCATGATTCCAAACGTACTGAAATATGTATAAATGGGCTAAAGTATTTTGTGACTTAAATTAAATGAAATAACTTGTATCAAAAAATAATATAATTAATAGTGATTCATTTAGACCAAATAAAAAATATATTATATACATTTAAATTACAAAATAATTCAACTCTAATTTAGCAATTGAAAATTCTATTAATAGATAACTTAATTAAGTAAATAAATAAGTAAAAAACATCATTTTTTCAACAAATAAACAAAACCCCTTTTGTTATATTTTGTTAAAACAATTAATTAAAATAAAAAATAAAATGTTTAAATTAATCCCAATATAATACAAAAATTAGGTCGTTATAAAGAATCGTAATGTCAAATACATAGTTATACTTCCCTTAAAAATCAAGAATTAACCCTAGGCGAGGTGAAAATGAATTAACCACGTTGCGTCAGTTTTTCAAGAATTAGAGAATTGCTCATATGCGAGATAAGCGAATTTTATTAGTAAACGCTAAGATCGAGGTTTTATATTTTAATTACTCTATATCCCATTTCATTTGCAGTCAATGATGATTTCGTTTTCATGTCTTGAAATTTATTAATATTTTATCGCTATCTTTTGTTATCGATATGACCCATTCCCATTTCCCGAGCCTTGTTATGAACCCGTTTGGCATGTGTAATTTGGGACAATTAATCGAACAGGTCACCTGTTGGTGTTTGCTCGACTACACATGTGCCTATTCCTATTTTTCTGGTCGGGCCGGAGACGGCGGCGAAATTTGGGTCACAGTATTGGTGTATTCCGGAATATGACGAACTCTGGGTATAAATCCACAGCTAAAGAGTCGTCGAGCCACTCGGAGGAATAAGGTGATTGGAGGCTTCGTTCTGGTGAGTTGAAGAATGCAATAGGGTTTGGTGTTTGATCAACATTGACCCTGCATTTATTTTGTGTGTCTCGATGGTTTTCAAAATGGGGCATAGAAACTTGTCCATTTTAAAATTGGCGTGTGTAGTTTGGGGCAATCAATCGAACAGGTTGTCGGTTTGTATTTGCTCGACTACACATGTGCCTATTCTCATTTTTCTGGTCGGGCTGGAGACGGTGGCAAAACTTGGATGGTAATATTGGTATATTCGGAATATGATGAACTCAGGTATAAACTCACGGCTAAAGAGTTGTCGAACCACTCGGAGGGATAAGGTATCGGAGGCTTCGGCCTGGTGACAATACGGTGTTTGATCAACATCGATTCATTTATTTTTTCTCATTTGGTTTTTAAAATGGGGCATAGAACTTGTCCATTTTAAAATTGACAAAATTTATTTTGGATTTGTGGTAAATCATGAGGTTGAGGTTAGTACAATTTATATTCTATTTCGACACCATTGATATATTATTTGTATATAATTTGCTTATTCGTGATATTCCCTACTTGTGTAGTGGTATTTATTTGATAGGTTTTGTAATTAACATTAGTCTTGATAATTCTGTATTCATTTGCATGCATGAAACATTTTTAATCACTAAGCTATTAACTCAAAGAATTTCTTTCAAGTATTCATTAATAACTCTTGTATTCCCATTCCTTTACCCACTGAGGTCGTTTAGCTCACCCCATGTTTTTCCTAAAAATTTTCAGAGATATACGAACTTGAGTCCGGACACCAAGACCAGAGTAACGCAGAATTTGGATCGTGTTGTGTCATTTCTCTGACTTTGCCCTAAGTATTTCAAAGCGTAATTGTACTGATTTTGGTTACTATTTTTTAATATATTATTTGTGATTATTAAGTTTTATAAGTTAAGACTTACGCTGTAATATTTGTAATATACTTAGTTTATGTGATTGGATTTACTTTGTAAATTTCTTTTTGGTAGACTTAGATCCCTAGTATTATAAGTTTAAATTATCGTACTCTTGGACAAATACGTTTGTGAAGCTTAAGTTATTAAATATTCGGAGTATGTTATTCGTTAACTGAGACCGTTGTGATTATTTTTAGTTTATTAAATTTGGGGCGTTACAAATATACTACTTGTATTTTTTCTTATTACTTTGCGATGTGTTGTTATTTATATTTCTCGTACTTGTTAAATTTAACTTGATCTATCATGAATCCCTGCATATTATACTTGACTTATAAATTTGGATGTGTAAGATGAATGAATACTAATCCTTCTAATTACAGATGGGCGAATGTCGTCTAGGGGAAGGCCATATGCCGATGATAGGGAGGATGTTAACCCTTCACCGGAAAGAACATCTTCGCCCGAGCTACCACCCCCACCACCTCCCCTAGCTACGGGAAAAAATCTGACTTCCCAGGCTCGGCAACAAATGTTGTTGTTTTTAAAACAACAAAACGGGCAAAACCGAAACGTGTCGGAGCCTGCACATGATGCTCATGACCGCGTACTCGAGCGGTTCCTGTGCTTTGACCCACTAGTCTTTCAGGGGGAACCTGATGACGCTAAAGCCGAGGACTGGCTTGAGCGCATGGAAAATATATTTGTTGCCCTACAGTACTCAAAGGAGCAGCAATTCACCTTAGTTGTGTACCGATTAGAATCCCCGACCCGAGACTAGTGGAGGGTTGTGGAAAGGAGATAGGTTCAGGATAGGACCTAGAGGACGTGGGAGAACTTTTTGCTAGAATTCAAGGATCGGTATATCCCACAAGTGGTCCGAGAAGCCAGAAGAAATGAGTTTCATCGGTTGAGGTAGGGGAGTATAATTGTCTCTTAGTACGATTACGAGTTTTATCGCTTGTCGAAGTATGCTCTAGGCTCTATAAGCACTGAGGCAGATAAGTTGTACAAATTTACCAGAGGACTGAGTTTGGAGCTGCAAAGCAGTTATTAACCTTCAAGTTGGATACATACTCGACTGCAGTTAAGGCAGCCTCCCGACTGGAAATGGGACTAAATCGAGTTGGATAGCTTCGGCAGAATAGGGCATCAGGCTCAAAAAGGCCAGTAGCCAGAAGGACATCCAGACTGCCTATGAAATTTCAGAAAGGCGGGACTGGAGGGGCTAACAAAGGAGAACAACGCGTGCAAGGTCAAGCGTGCCCTCACTGCAACAAGTCAGGACACTTGCTAGATCACTGCAAGCGTAAGCAAGGAAAGTGCCTCAGATGTGGTAGTGCTCAGCATCAGGTTTGGGATTGTCCAATGCGAACCGCTCCAGGAAATAACCCAACGCCACCCCAGAAACCCGGAAATAACAACTAAGCTAGGACACCTGCCCGTGTCTTTGCTTTGGCAGGACAAGAGGGCCCGAATGCAACCAATTTGGTTGAAGTACACTCTTGATATCTGATCACCGCGCTAAAGTCTTATTTGACCCTGGCGTCATCACACTCTTTTGTCGCACCGCATTTTGCACATAAATTACATTCATGCATGGAACGCATGCCTATTTGATTAGAGGTATCGGCTCCTTTGGGCACCAGATAACTGATACATATATAATGCATGCAAGGTTAAGATTGATGATGTGTGTTTTCTTGCTAACTTGATATTACTGCCTATATCTGAGTATGATATCATTTTGGGAATTGATTGGTTAGCTGAACACTTTGCACAAATGGACCGTCACAATAAAACCGCTAGGTTATGTAAACCTGGAAAACCCATAGTAGAGCTATCAGGTAGGGCACGAATTCTATTAGCCCTGATCATTTCTGCCATTAAGGCTAGGAAAGTGATCTCAAATGGGGCACAAGGGTACTTAGCATTTGTAATTAACAAACCTAAGGATGAGACCCAGATTCACCCAGTGCCTATAGTGACAAAAAACCCAGATGTATTTCCGCAAGAACTCACTACACTGCCCCCAGATAGGAAGATTGAATTCACCATCGAGACTTTACCGGGAGCACCGCCAGTAGCAAGAACACCGTATAGAATGGTTCCAGTGGAACTACAGGAGCTGAAGGCTCAATTGCAGAAATTAATGGATGTGGGATTTATCCAACCAAGCACATGTCCGTGGGGACATCCAGTGCTGTTTGTCAAGAAGAAAGATGGATCATTGAGACTGTGCATAGACTATCGCGGTCTTAATAGCGTGACCATCAAAAATAAGTATCCCCTCCCAAGGATCGAAGAGCTATTCAACCAACTTCATGGAACCACAGTGTACTCGAAATTCGATTTGCAGCGTGGGTATTATCAGTTGAAGATTAAGGGCGAAGACATACCTAAGGCAGCATTCCAAACTAGGTATGGTCACTACGAGTTTGTAGTGATGCCATTTGGATTGACAGATGCCCCAGCAGCATAATGCATAGAGTATTTCAACCTTACCTCGATCAGTTTATAGTAATATTCATTGACGACATACTCTTATATTCCAAGTCGAGAGAGAATCACGAGCATCATTTGAAAATTGTACTTGAGACACTACGACAACACCAATTGTGCGCCAAATTCAGCAAGTGCAAATTTTGGCTGGAGAAAGTTACGTTCTTAAGCCATATAGTGGAAATGGAATCGCAGTGGATCAGTCAAAGGTTCAGACCGTGGTTGAATGGAAACAACCGGAAATAGTGACTGAAATCCAAAGCTTTTTGGGATTGGCTAGATTTACCGGAGATTTTTAAAAGATTTTTCTAAGATCGCTGGACCACTTTCGCGATTGACTCAGAAGCAAGTCAAATTTTAGTGGAGCCACAAGTGTGAACCCAGTTTTCAGGAACTGAAGAAACGACTCACCACTGCTCCAGTCCTAGCTCTTCCGAGTGGAAGTGAAGGATTTGTCGTCTATAATGACGCCTCGAAGGAAGGACTAGGAGTCGTACTCATGCAAGAGGGACGGGTAATCACTTATACCTCACGGAAACTCAAACCATATGAGGTAAACTACCCAACGCATGATCTAGAACTGGCGGCGGTAGTGTTCGCATTGAAGAAGTGGTGACACTACCTATACGGAGCAACATTTACCATTTTCACGGATCGTAAGAGTTTGAAATATTTGTTCCCCCAGAAGGATCTCAATTTGAGACAGAGAATGTGGATGGAACTTATTGAATATTATCACTTCGATACCCAGTGCCACCCTAGGAAGGCAAATGTAGTAGCAGAAGCCTCAAGTAGAAAGGCCAGTATAGCTAAACTAATGATTAGGGAGTGGAAATCCTTAGAAGAGTTGAACGCATGGAATCCGATAAGAACGGACACTCAAATATTTTGTGCTAATATCTCGGTAAGACCTGAGTTCCTAGATGATATTAAAGCAACACAGGAAGGAGATCCAAAATTCAGAGAACTTATGGAAATAGTTCAGAAAGGAGAACGCCCAGAATTCTCCATAACAGATGATGGGATCTTAAGGTTTAAGAACCGGGTGAGTGTACCGAGCGTTGAGGTGTTGAGGAACAAGGTTTTGGGAGAAGCACATCGTTCAAAGTACACAATACATCCCAGCGGTAATAAGATGTACAAGGACTTGAAGCAACAATTTTGGTGGGTAAACATGAAGAATCAGGTGGCAGAGTATGTGGCGAGATACTTGACATGCCAACGAGTCAAGGCTGAACACCAATGGCCATCGGGGTTACTACAGTCGTCGCAAGTTCCCGAATGAAAATGGGAATTTATCACAATGGACTTTGTAACGGATTTGCCGAGAACTAGAGGAGGGTATGATACCATATGGGTTGTAGTGGACAGACTCACCAAATCAGCCCATTTATTGCCAATCAAGAAGATGGATAGCTTATAGAAACTAGCACAGACTTATATCCGAGAGATTGTACGGCTACATGGAGTACCAGCCGACATTGTTTCTGACAGAGATCCGAGGTTTGTCTTGATATTTTGGAAGTGTTTGCACGGGGAATTGGGGACAGCGCTAAACTTTAATACGTCTGCCCATCCACAAACCGATGGACAATCAGAGTGTACAATTCAAACCCTCGAGGATATGCTGAGAGCTTGTACGCTAGATTTTCAGGAAAGTTGGGACTCTCATTTGCTATTAGCGGAGTTCGCCTACAATAACAGCTATCGTGCAACGATAAGGATGGCGCCTTATGAAGCGCTATATGGGCAAGAGTGTAGACCCCCATTACACTAGGAGATCGATGACCAGTGGACCCCGAAAAGATAAAAGAAACCCCAACAACCATTTCCAAAAGTAGATCTGATACAAGAGACTGTAGACAAAGTCAGATTAATAAAAGAAAGGATCCGGACAGCTCAGAGTCGGCAGAAGAACTATGCGGACAGAAAGAGAAAAGACTTGGAGTTTGATGTTGGAGATGAAGTATTCCTCATGCTCTTGCCAGGGAAAGGACTAATCCACTCAAAGAAGGAAGAAAAGTTAAGTCCGAGATACATTGGGCTGTATAAGATACTCAAAAGGATCGGGAACCTGGCATATCAATTGGAACATCCGCCTCCTATTGCCGGAATGCATGACGTGTTCCACGTCTCCAGATTGAGGAAGTACTAACCAGACCCCAAACATGTTATCACCCAAGAAATCCCTCTAATAATGGAGAATCTATTGTACACCGAGAAGCCCATGCGAATCATCGATAGACAAGTACGACAACTGAGAAAGAGAGAGATTCCGATGGTCAAAGTCATGTGATAAGCACACGATCAAGACGAGGATACTACGTGGGAAATGAAGGAGATATGAGAAAACAATATCCGAAACTATTCTAAGAGGAATTTGGGGACCAAATTCTTTTAAGGAGGAGAGGTTGTGAGGCCCCGATTTTTATTTAGGTCAAATTTGTAATATTTCGGATAATGTACTATGTGGCTAGTGTCACAATATTATTATTAATAAAATGTGACCCTAGTTTCGAATTTCTTAATATCTAACTACTAAATTTTTATTTTATTTTCTTTTCTTTAACTTACTAATTATCCCTAAGCTTATAATTTCTTTAACTCATACACTAACATTTTATTAATATCAATTATAGAGATTGAGTGACTTATCATAAGAGCTAGAAATAAGAAAGCTTGACTTATATAAGAAAACTATGTTATAAAGGGATGATAAGGATGAGGTGGATATATCACCAAAATACAAAATACAAAAAAAAAAAATTTGGAAGGGTAGATAATGATGATGGGCGGCTATGGGGGGAAGAGAGAAACAAACCTTTGTCTTTTCCTTTTGTCTTATTCACTTCAAGCATGTAAGCCTCTCAAACCCCAAGGCAACCTTTGCATTGTTCCATGCAAGCATGAGCCTCCATCCCAAGTCCCAAAACAAACCAAATAAAAGCCTAAGTGATAGGGGGCAGCCACTTGAGGGCTAGAGAAGGAAGACTTCATTAATTGTTCCTATACCTTTTCTTTCCACACTTAGCCATTTTCATCACAAAAAATACAACTCTCCCCCTCTCAAATCCTTAAGGCCGAAAATTGGAGGAAAAAAATAAGGTAAGAATTCTTCACTTCTTTCTTCAATATTTTTCCTAAAACTCAAGCCTTTTCCTCTTCATCTTTAACTTGAAGATTCATATCTTGTAGCTTGAAAGAGAACGGCCGAAAATTTAAGGAGCACTAGGCTTGACAATTGTGATTTTAAGAGGCTTTCAAGAAGCAAGTCATATAGTAAAGAACTTTAACTAGTACTCTTCCTTATTCCTTTTCTCTTATTCCATTTCTTTCACCTTTTTGAAACCAAACTTCCAATATAGGGGTTGTCCTAAGAAGTTTTGGGACCTTTGAGGAGGTATTTAAGGGAAAGAGGTGGGTAAAAACTTTTCCACAACTCTCTCATTTTTATTATGCATAAAAAACATGCTAGGTAATTTTGCATTATGTACAAAATCCTGTTATAAATTTCAGTATTTTATTCAAAAAAATTACAAAAAAAGATATATATTATGATTTTACTTGCAATAGTAATAAATAGTCAAAAATTGCTCCTTATTATGCTTTAAGGTGCTTTAGTACTATGCATGTCCGAAACTAGCTTAGAAATGTACAAAATATATATTTTCACATGTTTATATATTCTAGACTTGTGACTTAGTAGAAGAAATTTGAACTTGGGCTATTTTGCAATTATTGCAAAATATAGGGCCAAAATTGTAAATTACAAAACTGTGAAAGAACTCTTTGGTAAAATTAGAAATTGAACCCTAAAATTCTGTAAATGTTATATAATAAGTGACAAAAAACTGGAGACCTTTCGGGTCAAGTAAATGCAATAAGAGACTAATTAGACACAAAAATTACAATTTCAAAATCTTAAGAGACCACACTGTAATTTTTGAACATTTGGATAGTTATTGTCCCCAAAATATTAAGGACTTATTTTTAATAATATTTTGGACCCTTAGTCCAAATTTCAATAAAATCGGACTTGAAACAAGTCCTTAACAACAAAATCACCTTTGGGCCAAAAATAAATTATTTCGAAAATAGGGTACTTAACCTGCAAAAATTTCAGAACTATTTTTACCTCATAATAATAATGTCTTAGGGAAATTTTTAAGCTTAGAATCACGTTAAACCCTTCCCGGTTCAAGATATATTCATTTTTAAAATATCGGGTCAAAAATGTTATTTTTGGAAAAATTAAGGGTTAATCTGTAAATTTCGAAAATCTGATCCCGGGACCCTGAAAACATAACTCCTTGGAATTTTTAGAAAATTCAGGTACTGAACTTGCCCGAATAATCTGTAATTTTACAATGTGGACTTCTGCATAATACACCGAACCCAATAATGTATCCGTCTAGATTATCCACCCGGTAACTAGACCGCGAATTTGAACTTAATTGACTTATTACCGGATTCCGTGTGTTTATGAACACTTCAATATTTCTGACTAACTTGCTAATCGCTCGAATGAGCAAACTCTGACTGTATCTATGGAATAGATAAATCGTGTATTGGATGGGAGCTCGGCTGCAATCCCATATCGGCCTCCATCGTCCAAATCCCAACCTCGAGCTGGATAAGAGAGTTTGGCGGGCGATTGGATCGTAGAATGGGTATAATCATGATTATAACAATCTCCGGGCTTAGCTAGCCACACTGTAGAGACGTCGTCCCTACTGGGATAGCGGTTACGGCCATATCCATTGGAGGGATAAGGTGATATGTTGGGGAGTCGATGTTTGATCAACACTTTTCTGCCGAATAAGGACGGTCTGGTTGTGTCGCTCTTGTGCGCATTTCTGATTGATTTCTGGGTTGGCGTCACACTTTCATGCGCAACCACTCCTATTAACTGATATCTGATTGATTTGACTTGTTAACTCGCGGTTAATATTAATGAATAAGGGTATGATGATGACATATGCACGATTCATGCATAAATTTCCATGAAATGGTTTTTCCTGCATAACTGTAAGCCACACTTGCACACACGCACCACACCACTGAGAATTTTTGTCTCACTCCTGCCTGTTTTCATAGCCAAAGGATGAGGACCCGCTTCAGGAGGACAACAGTGAAGACTATGAAGCTACGGATTAGCTTTCTATTGTATTTGGCAAACTATTTAAGACAATTTGAATTTCGTTTTGTAATGGACAAATTTCCTAGTAATTCCTTCTAATTAATGTAATAGTCGGGCCTAGGACCCGTAAGAACGATTATGACGTTAGATTGTATTTTTTAATTTTTCTGATTCCGCTGCGACTGTACCAGACTAAGATTATTTTAATGTCTATGCATATTTTGGGAACTACTATTTGTGTTTGGGTTATAATAATGAATAAATGGGTCGGCTTAATAAACCGACATAAATTCGATTGTCTGTGTCACGGCTTCTATTTTGGGGCGTGACAATCCAAGTGTGAATGACATGTAATGAACCCATAAAAAGAAATTTTGACAGATGAGGTTTACACGCTAACAATATGAATTAAAAGTTACTAGATTCCAAGATCACAATTGCCTTAGAAGAATTTAGTCTACCTACACATCTCATATAAAAATGGGAAATTTGGAAAATTAGCTCTCCATCTGGGGTTACTTTTGAAACATACCCCCAAAGTATTAAAACATGATTTATGTCCCTGCACACCAACATCCCATTTCACTGCCCATTTAATGGCCTACCTCACTGCCCACCAAATTCTGTTTGAATAAAAAATCGAATTCATAATTTTATTTGCATATTTCAAGAGCAATTACAACTACCTATTTATTTCATGTACTGTATCTAACAATATCAATTTATGCTCGTTCTAAAAATCCTCAAAATTCGGTGAATTTACCATTTTCAAATAAATATAGTATAGAGAATTTGACATCAATAAATATAGTATAGAGAATAAATATATAGTTATAATTGTTCTTCAAATTTGCAAAAAAATTGTGAATTTGGATTTTTCTTCGAACAGAATTTGGTGAGCAGTAAGGTGGGTCATTAGGTGGGCAGCGAGGTGGGCAATTAGGGTGTAAGGGCATAAATCAAGTTTTAATATTTTGAGGGCATTTTTCAAAAGTACCACTGTATGGAGGGGCAATTTTCTAAATTTCTCTATAAAAATGGGAGAATTTTATAATAGGGTCCAAATTTAAGAATATATATCACTTCAAGACCCAAAATTTCAACATTCTCAAATCAAGACCCAATTTTTATTTTTCTCTCAAATTAGATCCTCTCTCAAATTTTGTGTTCTCGCTTCAAGACCCAAAAATTTAATCTTCTGCAATCGAGACCTGATTTTTATTTTTTTCTCAAATCGAGCCCTCACCCAAAATTTTCGGTTCTCACTTCAGGTTTTAAAATTTAATAAAATGAGAAATGTTAATGTAATCTATCACGCCAGCCACAAAAACTATTTTTCTTTCTCTTTCATTTTTTTGCGCATCCTTTTTTTTCTAATCGATATTTGTTTTAAATTTTAATATTAAATCATAATTTGCGTATCTTATTTTTGTTAGTAACTGAAAAATATTTTACTACTTTTTCATTCATAATTTGGATATCTTTTTTTAGTAACCAACAAATATTTTAATTACTATTTTTTCATTTTGTTAGCTTCATACATTTAGATGTACAGATTTGGGTATTTGCACGTTAAACAAAATTGACAATTAGTATGAAGTAGGAAAAAAAATGAGCGAAAAAAGCGAAAAGAGGAAGAAAATATTTTTTTGTGACTGACGTGATAGATTACACTAATATATCTCTTTTTGTTAAATTCTAAAACCTAGAGTGAGAACCCAAAATTTAGGGAAGGGCCCTATTTTGACAAAAAAAATAAAAATTGGGTCTTGATTTGAAATGTTGAAATTTTGCATATTGAAGTTAGAACCCAAAATTTGAGGGATGACACAATTTGAGAAAAAAATAAAAATTAAGTCTTGATTTAAGAAGGTTGAAATTTTAGATCTTATAATGATAGATTTTCTTAAATTAGGATCCTATCATGAAATTTTCCCCTATAAAAATAGCAGTAAAATAACAAAAAATGGACAGAAAAACAAACCCCCACTGTTTTCCCCCCTTCCATGTTTTCCGTTGATCTGTCTCTCGCTATGAGTATGACCTCCACCACCACCGTCGGCTGCCATTTACTTTCCCACCACCGTCATTAGCTGCCTGTAAGTGTCCCACACTCACTAAATGATCTAGGCCAGTTCTATACTGCACTCTTCTAGCTAAACTACTTCTAGAAACCCCAGATTGCTAAAATTAATTGTTTATCTCAAATTCTATGCTGAGTTTCTTGGAATACGTTCGGCTGAAAGAATTGCGTTACAGCTTTTTGTGATTGATAATTATTTCTGAATTTTTATGTTGCGGAATTTTAGTCTACCATTGCCAATTTCTTTAAGATAGTGCTTATCGTCGCCAGGAAAATATGTTCGACTTCAGATTAATGTGGTTCTGCGAAACGAAGAACGAATCTAGTTAGCTTCAGCTCCACTCCTTATGTATGTCAGTGAATAATGAGGGTTCATAATTGTGAGTGACAGTTCTTTGTCCTTGTTATCACATTAACATAGAAACAATGCTCCTCTGCACTATCTTAGGCAGAGTACGGCTGCTACGAGTTTCCTATCGAACCAATAGGTATGCATGTTTTCTGATACTTCCACCATTTGCCGTCCTCTTGATTACCTCTTCGATGATTTTATCACTGCCCCCTGAAATCTTGTTGCTAAATTCACCGGCTTCAACACACGAAATCACCAACACGACAAGGGTTTTTGGGCTCAACATCCGTGGGGATCTAAAGGAGAGTCTCGAGGACTCAGTCTCATCCCCACCTCCATTAGAAATAAAGACCATGGCAAGTCCTTATCACAATTGGGAACTTTTCAATGCAGATTATCATGAGATGTTAAAAAGACTCAGGATTTTTGTGTACCCAGATGTCTCCATGAACAATGAATCATCCCCTTTTGCCCGTGTTTTTCTTCCCCATCCCAACCCCCTGGATCCAAAGATAGGGAATTATTTCAGTGAGCATGCGTTTAAACTGGCTCTTCTACAGAGTTCCCTTGTTACCCGTCGTCCCGAGGAGGCTCACTTCTTCTTTATGCCTTTTTCCATCAATGTAATGCGTAATCATCGCCTTTTGCACTCAGAGTTATCCATTTCTAATTTTGTTGCCAACTACGTTTCGAGAATCAGCTCTGAATTCGAGTTTTGGAATGCGTCTGGGGGCGCCGATCACTTCTTTGTTTGCTGTCATTCGGTTGGGCGAGAGGCGGCCTCCAAACATTTTGGTGTCCGTAACAATGCCATACAGATTACTTGCTCATCAAGCTATTTTCAGAGGCTTTACACTGCACACAAAGATATAGCATTGCCTCAAGTTTGGCCCCGCCTACGTGATCAAGTTTTAAATCCACCGAACAGGAGGTATGTCTCATTGGTTATGTGGCTAACTTTCCTACTTTCATGATTCCAGTGTCCTATTGCATTGCATTAGTTGGTTCATTACGAGATATAGTGTAGATATTGGCTAACAGACACCTATCAGCTAGCAATGAGTAAAACAATGCATTTTCATGTTAACTATGATCTGTTTTTGGCTCTTAAACCTTACCTAGAGGCCTTGGAAGGATGTTAAACATCAAACAATTTTTCATCTCAAATTACGTAATTGAGGAATTGGGGAGTATTATTGATGACAAACCTGAATTCCGCGGCTATATTCCACTGTCTTTGGGATTAGACCTAAAATTGCCTGTAGCATTAGTGGTTCTCATTTTATGGAGGCTGACAATTTTTGTCCAATTTTTATGGAGGCTGACAATTTTAGTACATAAGAGAAGGATGTATCGGTTCTTGTGACTTATTCTGCATGAGCATCTATCTATAATACGATTATGGACATTCTCATTTCATGCATTTCTTAACTTTTCTGCATGTTTTAACCTGTACACAAACAAATTTATTTATTAAAATATATGTTTATTAATTATACCTCTAGTTTGCTTCTAATATTCTCAATTTTCCAAACTGAATTTGGCAATATAAGAATTTATGGGAACATGTGAAGATACAAGAATTACCTTCTTCTAGTTAAAGTAGTGGAGACCAGCAGTACTGCCTTCTTGTCTAGAGAGCCTTTTGTTTGGAATATCAATACCTGTCCTATTAATTTTCACTTATATTTTGCTGCAATACATTTGCGCTTTCACTACATGTTTTTTTTCACCAGATTACATATGATTTTCCCAGATTCATATGTGACATGGAATATATTTCTGTTGTTTAATTGCAGAACCAAACTTGTTTTCTTTGCGGGTCGAGTGCAGAATTCTGATATTAGGCAAGAGTTACTGAGTTTGTGGGAAAATGATACCTCTTTTAGTATATTTTCAGGGCATCCATCTTTTCCCTATGAGGAAGGTTTCAGGACAAGCAAATACTGTCTCCATGTAAAAGGTTACGAGGTAAATACGGCCAGACTTGTTGATGCTATCCACTATGGTTGTATCCCTGTCCTGATATCTAATTACTATGACCTTCCATTTGCTAATATCCTGGATTGGTCCAGATTTTCGATTATAGTTAACCAAAGGGATGTTGCTTTCTTGAAAAACATCTTAACGACAGTGTCTGAGGAGACGTACCTGAACCTCTATCGAAACTTAGGCATGATTAGGAAGCACTTCAGGTGGCATGCTGTGCCTATGAGTTACGATGCCTTCCATATGACGGCTTACCAGCTCTGGCTGAGAAGAGGCTTGCGTCGGGTTGTGGCCTTGTAAGTTGAATCTGGGCAAATCATGTCCATTACACAATGTAAAATTGATAATTTGCCTAATCAGCTCAATGCATAGAGTTATGGCTATTTTAGTCCCATTGCAACCTAATCTTCACACTCTTATTCACGAGTTACATGGTTGGATTTTTTCGGTTATGATGTGTTGTTCCCTTGTTACCCGTGCATTGAACGGGCTGTATATTTGTGTGCCTCTGTTTCATACTGTCATTTTCATAATAGTTCCATAAACTCTTTCTCCTTCCATTATAATAAGGGATAATTACAAAAAGGTACCCATGAGGTTTGACCTAATTACAAAAAAACCCGGCTAACTTTCAAAATTACAAAAAGTACCCCTCAAGTTTGATTCAGTGTTAAAATTAAGGGGTATACTGCAATGATTTTATAAATATGAATGGGGATTTTGAATTTTTTTTGCTTATGAAGGGGTTAAATGTTAGACAAAATAAAACCTCAGGCGTATTTTTGTAATTTCAAAAAATAGTTGGGTTTTTTTGTAATTAAGTCAAACCTCGAGGGTACTTTTTGTAATTAACCCTTACAATAATTTCAAAATAAAATCAAACAATAAGCGGAAAATACTATACTTTTGATTGATGAAGTCCAAAAACAAAAAATATCATACATCATAATTATTAAAAATACACTCAAAACTTTGTATTTGTGTTTGATCTTTGAAAACTAATTTTCATAAACCCGCTCAGGGCGCAACTTCATTGACATTGCATTTTAGTCATGTTTACATTCTTAATAAGTATGAAGATTACAACTTTGAAAGATAAATATTATAAAGAAATATAAAAAATAATTTTTCATATATAAAAAACTATTATGAATATAATTTTATAATAAATAAAATTTAATTTCTTCTTAAATTATTATGAATAATGGTATGTATGGATATATGTGATATATATAATATCTTGATACATATTTTGAAATATTTTCTTCAATTAAAATAAGTACTTTTAATGGAATTTCAAATTCAATTATATATTTATGAAGAATTGGGTTGTGCTTAAATAACAACTATACTATACATATATCATAACAACAACAACAACAACAACAAACTAAGCCTTAATTCCACTATGTGGGGTCGGCTATACGGATCATATCGCGCCATCGTTTACGGTCATAAGCCATATTTTCATTTATTTCTAGGTATAACATGTCTTGTTTAATAGCTTCTTTCCAAGTCTTTTTAGGCCTACCTCTGGCTCTTTTGATTTGTGTGAGTGATTCTCTACCTTCTAAGCGTCGCACAGGTGCATCTAAAGGTCTCCTATAAACATGTTCAAACCATCTTAATCTTGTTTCTCTAATTTTTTCATCTATTGGTGCTACTCCCACTTTGTTTCTAATGTGTTCATTTCTTATTCTATCTAATCTAGTGTGTCCACACATCCATCTTAGCATTCTCATCTCTGCTACCCTCATTTTTTGTTCGTGTTCATATTTAGTCGCCCAACATTCTGCTCCATAAAGCATTGCGGGCCTTATGGCCGTTTTATAAAATTTTCCTTTCAATTTTAATGGTATTTTACGGTCACAAAGGATAGAAGATGCACTCCTCCATTTATTCCAACCCGCCTGGATCCTATGGGTGACATCTTTATTGATTTCTCCGTTCTCTTCAATTATAGATCCTAAGTATTTAAAATTCTTTGTTATACTCACTTCATGTCCATCAATTTTAACCTTCGTCTCATTGTTCATGTTGTTTTTACTAAAGTGGCATTCCATGTATTCTGTTTTGGCCCTACTTATAGTAAAACCTTTTGATTCGAGTGCTTCTCTCCAAACTTCCAATTTTGCATTTACTCCTTCTCTTGTTTCATCAATTAAAACTATATCGTCTGCAAATAGCATACATTCAGGGATGGATTTTTGTAAGTGTTTAGTGATTTCATCAATTATTAGGATAAAAAGGTAAGGGCTTAGAGCGGATCACGATGCAAACCTATATCTTGTTTGGGAATTCACTAGATATTCCTATTGGTGTCCTGATACATGTTGTTATATCATCATACATATCTTTTATGGCATCTATGTAAGCTATTTTTATTCCTCTTTTTTCCAATACGCGCCACATTATATCTCGGTTGACTCTATCGTATGCCTTTTCGAGATCAATAAAAACCATATGTAAATCTTGTTTTCTCTCGTTATATTATTCACATAGTCGTCTAATTAAGTGTATAGCTTCAATTGTGGATCTTCCTCGCATGAAGCCAAATTGATTATGTAATATACTAGTTTCATTTTTTATTCTTGCTTCTATAACTCTTTCCCATAGTTTCATTGTATGACTTATTAATTTAATTCCCCTGTAGTTTGCACAATTTTGTATATCCCCTTTGTTTTTATATATAGGTATCAATATATTTTTTCTCCATTCATTAGGCATTTTCTTAGTTTTTAGGATAATATTAAATAATTTAGTAAGCCATGCAATTCCAACTCCACCTAGACATTTCCATGCTTCAATTGGTATATCATCTAGGCCAACTGCTTTGCCAGTTTTCATTTTGTTTAGTGCTTTTTCTGTTTCATGGAGTTGAATCCTACGATAAAAGGTACGGTTTCTATTCAGTTCAGATTGGCCTAGTTCCCCTAATGTGACTTCATTCCTCTTCGGTTCGTTAAAAAGATTATTGAAATACCTCTTCCATCGATCTTTTATGTCCTCGTCTTTCACTAAAATATTATCATTCTCATCTTTTATGCATTTAATTTGGGTTAGATCTCTTGTTTGTTTTTCTCTAAATTTTGCTATTTTATATATATCTTTCTCTCCTTCTTTAGTATCTAGTTTTTTATAGAAATCTTCATATGCCTTGGTTTTTGCTTCATATATTGCTCTTCTTACTTCTTTTTTGGCGTCTTTATATCTTTTAAGATTTTCTTCGTGTTTACAGGAATATAATACTTTGTAACTAGTTCGTTTTTCCTTTACCTTCTCCTGGATTTCTTGATTCCACCACCATGACTCTTTATTCCATTTATTACTATTTGACACCTCTAATGTTTCTTTTGCGATCTTTTTCATTTGAGTAGTTACATAGTTCCATGTATCATCGGCTTTGTCTTCCACTTTCCAAACTATACATATATCATAAATAGTCAAAATACACGAATATACAAATTATTACGAGTGGCAATATCCGGCACGACATGAAAATACGATCTGAACCTAACACGATATAAGTAGGTTAGGGTCGACCCATTTATTATTCGGGTCATAATCGCGCCAGACCCAATTAACCCGAATAATAAATGGGTCAACTTTGGGTTGACCCAAAATGACCCACTCAACCCATTTAACCTATTTGAATAAGAAAATTCTAATCAATTCTATTTTGGTATTTGGTAAGTTAATTGGTTGGCTTTTCATTGATATTTGCATCATAAGTTTGTGTTTTCTCTTGAACCTTAATTGTGTTTTTTATTTAAATGTTAACATATTGTAGGAATGCAACTTATTAGAAGTTTGCCCATGTTCATTGGAGGCCTAATTTGATAAGTCTTATATAAAATAAAATTATGATTTGCATATTTTGATTATAATTCGTTGTATTTTTAATATTCTATATAAATAATCCAATATCCTCATTTTATCATAATAATAGATGGCTTGTTCAATGTTGGAAAATATACCATTTCGGGTCATTTAGGATCGTGTTCGGATTGCCCATATATTAAACAGGTCGTGTTTGGGTTGACCCATTTTACCCGAATAATTTAATGGGTCGTGTTCGGGTTGGCCAAATTTGTGAAATTATTGTGTCTCAACACGATTTGCGAACCCGAACCCGAACATGACTTAAATTGTCACCCCTACAAATTATGTCTAATAGACTAGATGCATAATTTTTAAAGCTCATAACAAAAGAAAATATTAAGTAAACATATCTTATATATATATGTTCTTTTTTTTATTATTTATTTTATATGCAATATGGGTGTCAAACTAAAAATCATAAAAAAATATAATTTAATATATTGTACTTCAAAAACGGATTAAAAACAAAAATATTATTAAATTTATAAAATAAAAAGAAAAAGACAAATATAATAATTAATGTTGTATATTTTTTATACGATTCTAATTAAGATACCTTAAAAGTCGACTTTCAAAAACTAACATTTCAATAATAATCAATATTTCTTTATTGCAGAGATTTTAATTATTTTTTATAGTAATTGGAAATGAACGGGAAAATTTCAAACTACTATACCACGGACTAGATCACGAACCATCTTTCTCGTTGGTGTAAATAACTACTAGAGTTATTTACTTTGATGTGCACATCATAAACCCTTGGAAAACTTTGGTGATGCTCCAAGAAGAAAATCGTAGAGAGCAATTTTAGGAGGGATATTATTCTTTTCACTGGGGAGCTATATTTTCAGTTGGGCTGATATTGTAGGGAGAGATACCAATATATATATCAATCCCATATCTCAGTTAGAGTCCTGATGGGAGATGTTTCTAGATAAACCTCATCTAGATAAGACTCTCTATTATATCAAATATGTATGCAACCAAATTGCAGGTAATAGTAGGACTCGTGAAGAGGCGGCACCTAGTATTTTCTGAAGAGTTGGGAAGGGTAAATTATCCTTCTGGTATGATTAATAGCTAATTGGTAGGTGCATTGGCTAACATTGTTCTGATGTGCAGAATCATAATTTATGTATCACCGATTTCTAGTTTAGTGACAGTTGGAATTTGCCATTTCTTTTTGAATTGTGGAAATGGGTTAAATCAGCCATTTCCAAAATGTAAAGATTAAAAATAGTCATCTTTTAAAAATTCATCTTTTTTAGCCATTTTGGATTGTGAAATGACATTCATACCCTTTAAGCATATTACATTAGGTCACATACCTATCTTTCTCCTTTTCACTTTCTCTCTCACACTTTTGGTTCTAAGACATAAAATTTTTCGGCGACCCATTTTTTCGATCAGAATCTCGAAACAATGTAAGCATTTTGTTCTCTAGCTCATCCTTTATTCTTTTCAGTATCGTATTTAGTTTGGGATTGGGTATAAAATAAATTTTAAAATCATAGACATGAAAAAAACCAGTCTGAAATAAGCTCAAACAACAGTCTGCAAATGTAACTCGACATCTGACTCGATGTCGAGTTGTGTGTGACCTGATGTCGAGTCACATGTTACTTGACATTGAGTCGGATTATTTTTGAGTTACTTTTTAACTCGATGTCGAGTTACTTACTCGACTTCGAGTTACATGTCAGCTTTCTTTAATTTTTAATTCTTTTTGTCTGTTCTTTAAATTGATAATCGGTTGTTGTTGGTTTCAGATGGAGGATGATAAAGTGATAATTGTCCACAGTGTTTTTTAGAATGGTAGTTTCTATAGGAATGATGAAGAAGTACTCGTTTTTGCGTTGTTGTGGACAATATCATATAGTGGGTTTGTGGATATTGTTCATAACGTTGTAAATGGTGATTGGTGTTTGTGTGTATATATTACACTATTTAATGCCAACTGGGGGTGGTTCAGAGGTAAAGTCTTTGATTATGTGTGAACGGGATCTTCGACGAGTAGCTGAGATTTTAAAATATCCCCGAATATTTGTGACCTTGCAACCAAAAGATCATGGGATGGTGGGTACCTCGTACACCGAAAATAATAATCCACATGGTTTTATGAACCTCATGGCTGCTCAATCTTATTCTTATGGTATCAGCAGTTAATTCATGCCCGTAAATCTATATAATTCTCACTACGACATGAATTATATCATGGTCCACCACAGTGTATGCCAACATATATGCAACATGATGCGCTTGATAATTGTCCAAGTAAATCTAGGACCTTGAAGCCTCAATCAACGTATATGCAACATGTAGTGCCCGATAATTGTCTAAGTAAATCTCTTATCTTGGAGCATCAACCGAGAATCAATAGTAGTAATCATGTGGATGGTGATAATGATGATGATGGTAGTGGTGTTGGTAGATTTAATGATGATTTTGGGCGGTATGATGATTTTGGGCGGTATAATGATTTCGGGGGGGGGGGGGGGGGTGGCTATTATGATAACCAAGATGACCAGGATTTTGTTGGTGATCAGCATAGCCAACAAGATGAACAATTTGTTCCATCGGGGGACAATGATGGTGACACATCCGAGGAAGAAGATGATGATCCAGAGCACGACGTTGACGATGAACTAGTCCATCGATTGATTTATGATCACTTTGGATGGGAAAAAGATGACTATTTCGTTCCGAATGACTGTGATGGGAATGATGTGAACAATGATATCATAATAGGAGACAATGACGAGCATGTTCTTGGGAATAGACGATTTCCAATCCATAAAGTACCTCCTTTTGGTGCCAACGAAGTATATAACGAGAACGCTGAACATATGTAGCTCCCAATGGTTAGGTTGAAACATGCTTGGATGGCTCATGGAACCTCTTATCGGTATCCTGACCCTATTTTCATTCCACAAGAACCACCTAACATCGAGCGTGACTTATTTAAAGGTGTAGTGCTTGAAAGCGAGGAAGAAATGGTAACAAAGTTGGGTTTCTACCATCTACATCATCGTGTGGAGTATAGAACAATACGGTCTTCGACTTCACGTTATGAGGCTGTTTGCAGACATAAAGGATGCACCGTCTTACTTCTTGCACATGCTATCCAAGGGGTAAGTTGGAAGGTGACTAAATTCGAGCAACCTCATACATGTGAAGACAACCTATGTAGACATGCTCCTCGACAATTGCCTTCGAAGATTATTGGAGCCCTGCATTGATAAGGGTCTTTTTATGCACGTTTTATGTGTATATTTGAGTAGAATTCGAGTTATTTTATTGTTAGTTTTGTAAATTTTTGATTGTACATAGTTCATATTACTCCGAGGTGCTTTTATTGATGTAGATTGACCATTCGGGGCTAATTTTGGTGAATTTCGGACCATGGATTCATGTCAAAACATACCGGGAGTTTAAGGATGCAAAAACCCCTCGAAATTCCAAGCCAAACGCGTCATTTCGGGGCCTTTTTGGTCCAACACGGGCGGGGGTGTCGGGCAACACGGCCGTGTTCGCGGGAGCTAAAAACTCGATTTTTTCGCACAAAACAGACCTCCGACACGGCCAGGCCGTGTTCCCCAACACGACCGTGTCCGAAGACGGCCTGGCCATGTTGGGAAGTACGGCCATGTCTCCCTGGTTCCCTGTGTGATAAAACAGCACGGCCCGGTCGTTCTGGGCGACACGGGCGTGTCCGGGACCTCTTTTTGCAACTTTTCTTTGCGGAATTTGGGGAAAACTCACCAACCAACCCATTTTGGCCACTTTTGTACACTTTTAACCCCTATTTTTTGAAACATGTCTCCATGTCCCCTCCTCATCACTTGAATACAAGAATTCACCAACCAATAAGGAAAATGGGGGTGATTGTTTAATAAAAGATAGTACTATCAATGTATTGGTTGCCTATAAAAGCCAAGGGTTGAAATTGGGAGATGCATTCATTAGATACTCAGGAAATATTCATTGTATTCATTTCATTAAGTAGAATTGGGATCAAGGGGTCTTGGAGGAGAAAGCTTGGGGCAATATTGGAGAAGAAGGCTTGGAGCAACATCATCAATCAAGAAAAGAAGTCAATTGAGATTTTGAGAAAGATAAGTACACCATGTCTACAATACTTAAATCTTCTTGTGTAATTTATTCTTTGGTCAAAATCATGTGTAGCTAAACTCCTAGTGTTTGAATGTAATGAACTCTAGAATGGATTTGTGATTAAGGTGTGTATGTTTTTAATAAAATCTTCATATTTTGTGTGATTCACTTATATTATGCTTCGTTCATTCGAATTGATATATGCGCAATATTGATTTGAAGTTTATTTTTTATCCGGGAAATCGAGAGATTCATGGTGAAATAGAACCTATATAAGTGAAAAAAGTTGCATGCAATCCTAGATATAGGACGACATAAATCTTCTGGATTAGGGTCAAACCTAATATGGGAATTCACAAATCGTTATAATGCTGTCTTGGGGGTTTTAACTAGAAAGAGATTTCAGTTAATCAACTTGAGATTAGAAGTTTTTCGCCTTGAGAAAGGGTTTAACTTAAATTGGGAATTTCTACGGTCCACAAGACATGAGATTTTATTAAAAGAGGTTGGTTTTTTCTTAAGGGCTTACGGTTGTATTTTTAACTTGTCAAATCACAAAAACATTCTAGAGGGATTTACATTCAAACACATTTCTATCTCTTGATTTCTTATTTTACAAATCTTCCTTCATTTTTACAATTTATAATTTGTTTTCCTTTTTCATCAAACAAAAACTCTGAAAATTGTTAGATTAAATAACAAAAAGACGGTAATTATTAGTACTTACAATCCTCGTGGGAATGACACTCGGTACTCAATAATCTATACTATAAAACGATAGGTGCACTTGCCTACGGTTTTAAAGGTAGCTTTTGAGCCATCATGCATGCACCAAAACTACTAAAGGAGGGATGATCCCTTAAACTAGGGATATTATTGTTGATTTGTCTGTTGAACATGGGATAGACATTTTGTACAACAAAGTACTAAAATCACAACATCGTGTTTACAGCAACATACATGGTGACCACTTACAGTCTTGGGGGATTTTGCCTGCATTCTTGTACATGTTGAAAAAAGAGAACCCTGGTACAATTGCGCTACACGAGACTGATGACGATGATAGATTCAAGTATGTTTATATTGTCTTACATACGTCAATTAAAGGATTCAGTGAGTGTTGTAGACATGTTATTGTTGTTGATGGCACACACCTAAAGGGCAAGTTTAAAGGTGTGTTGTTTGTTGCGGTTACGAAAGACATCAATGAACAAGTGTTCCCACTAGCATTTAGTGTGGCTAATAATGAGATGGACGAATCATGGGAATGGTTTATGAAGCAATTACGCAACATGTACGAATGTCCTGAAAATATGCTCATTGTATCCGATCGTCACAAAAGTATTAAGAATGCAGTTGGCAGTGTATACCCTGACGCTGTGCATGGTATATGCACATATCACTTGAGGCGAAAATATTAGAAATTATCGAGGTCAAATGGTGAGCTTATTCTCCTGAAAGATTCAAGAAGATTATGGCCCTGATTCAAAATGCAAATGAAAAGGCCTACGAGGAGTTAGTTAGGACTGGAACGAAAAGGTGGGCACATGCACGTTATCCAGTTAGACGCTATGGGTTCATGACATCGAATGCAGCAGAGGTTCTTAATGCTAGACTTGTCTGGTCGAGAAAATTGCCCATTTATTCGTTGCTCGATTCTATTCGAAACCTCATTCAGGAGAGGTTCCACGAGCGACAAATTACAACCCAAAACATGAACAATAAAGTCACCACAGATACAACTAAGAGATTGATGAAAACAGGTTCACTGGCTGATAAGATGCACGTGTCACCTGTTCGTAGCCTAATTTATTATGTGAAGGATGGGGTGTGTTCTTTTGTTGTTGATTTGGCAAATAGAATGTGTACTTGTCTAGTGTTTCAGCTTGATCTATTGTCGTGTCCACATGCTATTAAGGCAATAAGGTATATTTAAACTTTTTACTATATTACTAATTATTTCACGTCTACGATATCCTTATATACTTTTTTTGCTATTTATTTCAGTAAGACAAATCAATCTGTCTATAGTTACATGCACAACTACTATAAAATAGATACATTGTGGAAACTTTACTCTCCAGTTGCCATGCCCATTGCACATCCTAAAGACTGGAATGTGCCGGAATGATACGACTTTTGGTTGTCAAGGCACCTCTAAATCCTCGACAAGCTGGCCGACCGAGGACTCGAGGATTCCATCTAGTGGTCCATCTTTTTTTTTGAAAGGCATCTAGTGGTCCATCTAGTAGCTCACAACGGTCCATAATATGCTCTAGATGTCGTCAAGTAGGTCACAATCGTTCTACATGTAATGCAGTGCTCCGCTCCCTATTTGCCATGATGCAACGAGTGCGAATGGAAGCAACACGGTTGATCAACTGGCTAGAAGAATTCGAAGAAATACGGCATTTGTAAGAAAGAAGGACACACTAGGAGGCTTTGTCCTGATAGAGTTTCTGAAGTCAATCAGTAAATTAAACATGTAATCTATAAAGTTTTTAATTTAATTGTACCCATGATATGACTCGATACCTAAGTAGCTTGACTCGATATCGTGTTATATCTCGTGATAAAGTACAGTACTTTGTTTCAACTTTTCATTGATATTTCTTGTCTTATGAGCCTTTGTTTCAGCTTCTCAGTGAAGTTTCTTGTCGTATGAGCTTTTGTTTGACTTTTGGTGATGTTTCTTGTCATACAAGACTTTTGTTGATGTTTCTTGTCTTATGAGTTTTTGTTTCAGATTTTAATTGATATTTCTTGTCCTTTTGAGATTTTCATTGATGAGTATGAAGCTTAAGGGTCCATCTATAAATACCCCGTCAATGAGGAATACATCTACATCTTTCATCCATCTACATCAAAATGAACACAGACGACCTTAATTTCTCTCCTCTTCCACCCCCACAGAAACTCGGAAATAATTTCCTTACTCTGCTCTACAATGAAAAAAAACTATGTGGACAATGCCGATGGATATTCTACTTGTTGATTTCCTTGTGAGCGAGTTGAATAAAGGCAATTGGGATATCGGTGGGTTTAACAACACATTTGTGTTGGGTTCTAGGACTCTTCTGAAGTCACAATTTGACTCTACTTACACATTTTCTGAGGTGAATCAATGTGTTAAGCATCTTCAAGCTCGCTACAACTTTTTCGCTAATATACTTGCGACTCAGGGCGTTGTTTGGGATCGCAAGATTGATTTTATGCATTCCACTCATCGGAATAGGCTTAACTGGGCAGGGTAACGTTTTATACATATTTCAAGCACTTCATTTTACTTCCAATTTTTGTTAATTTTCTGTTCATGTAGGTTGATGCAACCTTCGCAACTGCTTACGAGTTAGACGAGGAACCCCTGTTAGACAAACTCGCCCTGCTATTCAAGACTGAGCCTTGAAAGAAGGAAGTTGTCTAAATTTTGTCGTGGACACCTGTCCCTCGATATTTGCCTAAGCGTCCCCGGTTTGAGGAAGGAACTTCATCAAAGTCCAAACATAAGTAGTCTACTTTTGTTTGGTTAAATTATGTATTTTAATTTGTTTCAGCTGTCTTTGTTTAAATTCTTGCATTGTTGTCTTAGTCTTTGTTGCACTTTAAATTTGAAGAACTCTTTGTTTCAGCTTGACATAGTCTGTTTCAATTCCTGCCGCATGTAACAAATTTTTACTCGACATCGAGATGATAAGACTCGATGTCGAGCTTTTTTTTCTCGATATCGAGTCTTAGTGACTCGATGTCGAGTTATACTAGCAAAAAATCAGGCATGACTCCTCTGTTAGCTACACAAACCAACCTGTAACAGACACCAACCAGCAAAAATACCAACTATCTCCCACAAACCAACTATCTCCAACAAACCAACTAAAGCAAGAATAATACCAAAACAAGATGCAAACTAACTATATCAATCAAAAAAATATATACAACTGAATCGAATAATGTCAATATGTATTATCTATCATACATCGCGAAAGTCAAAATAGAATTCAAAGTACAAACTAACTATCAGGTAATATCTCTCTACTGTGCGCAAAAAATGCCAATGCCATCTTCCGCCGATACTCGCGGACTGTATCTATAGTTTGCGCCGCTGGATGGATTCACCCACAAACGCTCGACGTACATGCAAGCGAACGCGCCACAACTGTGGTTATCGGTCAGTATGAACTGCTAATCAGTTGTCATCCTCGTAATGGGCAGCATGTCGCATCTAATTGGAATCTGGCTCCTCTCAAAATAACTAGCAATAGTGAGCAATCGGGGAAAAAGATGTCGAAGCGGGAGAAGCTGGCGGTGACGGTGAAAATAGATGGCCAGGCAGAAGGATCATCAATCTGATGCGACAATGGGTCGTACAGCTAAATCACCCACTCAATCAGTCAAACTCGACATTCGACCCAATGCCCAGAGCATAGACATATAAAAACGATCTACAAGTAATAAACATGAAACATTATTAACTGGATTATATGACTAATACGACCTACAAGTCAAATACAATAAAGTTATAATATGACTAATACTTACAACTGGGACCTCGAACCAAGGTTCCCCCACTCTGGACTCTGTCCATGAACATATCTTGCAAAGATCTGCTGGGTACAAAGCCTTTGTAGGTATGGGTAGCTACCCCCGTAGGAACCCATACACTCCTTGTCATCTGGATGGAGATGATCCCATGCCTTCTTCAGGTGCGTCTGTAGATAATTTTATTTTAAATCATTAGTATCAACAGCAGAATGTATGTTTTCTAACGTGAACTGAAATTAAAAACCTACGAAAAATGAATAATCCTAGATGTTCAGAGTGTCTGCTCCGACACCAGGATGAAGGCGAACCCCGACGTGCAATCTCCGAATAAGGACCTCGAGATAAGGCTCCATATGTTGCACCATTTTAAACAGGATATTAAAACAACAATAACAATTATTGAAATGAATAAGTACTTAAAAAACTACTTACATTATTGGCTAGATCCTCATTTACGTTCTCAATCTCGCGAAAGTACGAGGGGCACTGATACCACTAGCCCTACATCTCGGCTGACAGACATAAAAGAGTACCAGTTTAATGAGTATTGAAATGAAATATCATTAAGGACAAATAGAATATATGGAACATATACCGGGGGGTTAGGTATCTCCAACAATCGAGTATACTGTTGACGTATATATCGTTGCCTCCTCTGCTCGTCTAAGTCTATAAATGGAGACTATAGGGAGCTCGATGGCAGACGGATGTGGTGGGAAGGATGTAACAGGGCAGCGGGAGTAATCTCTTCGGTCTCGGCCCCCGCATAATCACCTACGGGAGAGGACTCTCCGATATGCTCAGGTACTACTGCGGGTGGAAGCTGTGGGGTAGGGGTGCCACGCAGAATATCACTAGGCAATGCCTGCAAAAAACCCTCAGCAGCAGTGGGTAGCCTAGTGTCCTGACAAATAGTAGAAGCAGATGAAGTACTATTAACATCATTATTCATACATAGTATCTAATTAAATAGAAAATTGAATGCATAACGTAAACATACCCCATATATAAAGTCTGATATCTGAACAGTATCTGTCTCCCTTGATGAGTCTCGTGGCTGGTGCATAGAAATGGACCGTCCGTCTCTGGCTCTGAATCGTGCTAGTCGTGACTCAGCTCTGCAACCTGCTCACGGAATATCCAACGTAGCAAATCAGGCAGCCAAGTATCTAAATACGAGTGAATCTTATCTCGTACAGAAGCCATCATGATCTCTCTCTCACACTCCAATGCACGATCAACCACCCTACCTACGGATTTCTCCACCATTTGTAGGAAAACTCAAGCAGAATGGCTCACAGTGGGATCATATAGAAAAGCCAGTCCCGCAGGTGGCGGTGCACCGGTCTGTGAACAGGGACGAGACGGTGCACCGGTCTGTGAACAGGGATGAGGAGCCCCCGCTGTAGATCTGGAAGGAGATGGAGGTGGAGGTGGATGCCGAGGGGTCGAGTGCCGAGACGGAGACCCATCGTGAGAAGGAGGGGGAGCGTTGAGGTGGAGACCTAGGTGGAGGTGTAGAGCGTCGAGGTGGGGGTGGAGGCTGGGTATGGGTCCTCAGCCTCCAACAAGGACAACTCGAACCCACAATATCTGCGCTGTCATACTCCACCTCACTATCATCATCATCATCAATGCGTGCAGGTTGGGACTAGGTCATCTGCTTTTTTGAACGACGAGACGTAGGAAGTCCTGATCTGGCAGTATGTCCCGGCTCTAAAATAAGCCTCCTGGCAACAACAACAGGGTCAAGTGGGGCAGCCCGATATGGGAAATGATCCATATGGACATACAACAATCCATGCGACATGTCCATTTCGTAAAAAAAATGAAAATTACCTTGGGACTGTCAAATAACACCACCGCACTGAAGGTCCTCTTGGGGCATCTAAACCGTCTGCCCTAGGATAGCTCTCCAACCCAGAGGTCCTGGCAAGGTCTCAACCGAGTGTAGGGATAGCCTCAAATGCCCATAGCTATATTAAAATAAAAACAAATAAGTAATGAACCCAATTACAATATGAAATGCTAAGTGGTACGTGTTTAAATTACATATACCTGTATAGGATAGAAGTAGGCATAGATGTGGAACTGGACTGGTCTCTCAAGATCATCAGGGGCTCGGACTCCAGTATCAATATAATGGAGTAGACGCCCATACACGTAGGAGCCTAATGGGAATGCCTTAAACCCTGGGGCATCCTCAACCAATGTCCATAGCCATAATGGGACGGGGGTCCGCGGATCAAGAGCCAACATATACTTCATGACAAACAAGATATACGTCATCTTCAAATTATCCTCTAGTCGCGCTCTAAAATGACCCTCAGTGAAAAGCGGCAACAAGGACTCCCTGTCAAAATACTGACGGTATACTCCTCCTGCTGGTGGGATATGGTGGGAGGACCATACGTCAATCGCCGAGGGGCCAAAGTGTAGCCCCGTAACCATAGAAAACTCTCACCAGCCAAATCTGAGGTTTCGCCCACCAACGCGGAACCACAAGTCGCCCGTCTCCGATCCTTCCACCATGATCTGTCTACCAAGTAATCGGAGCATCCCCTTAGATGCCAAGTATGAGTTTGAGTCAAAGTCCAGAAACGCACCAAACGGGCCATCCCTAAACTGATCTAAATTGATGGACTCCGTCAGCTCTTTATTGATATCCTCTATCAGAAACACTTGGAATAGACATTCAGTTTTCCTCTCCAATTCTGAGCTTCTCCCCATCTCCATCTCCAATTCTATCAAAAAAACAACAAGTTTCATGTTAACTGTCTCTTTTCAACGGGTAACTCGACATCGAGTTACATGTAACTCGATATCGAGTCACATTAAAAATGTGACTTGATATCGAGTCACATGTAACGTGATACATGTAACTCGACAGTGACTAGATATCAAGTCACATTTTTATCGAGTCACATGTAACACGCCATTCAAAAGTAACTCGATGGCGAGTTACATCTAACTCGAGAGTTAGATGTAACTCGCCATCGAGTTACTTTTGGATGGCGAATTACTTTGCGAAACCCATCGTTTTATTCGTCCAGCCCCAAACTGCCATTAACAACATTTCAAGCTTCACCAAAACCAACTATCCCCATCTAAAACCTAGAATTTCTACAAAGCCTACAACAAATCCTAACCTAAAACAAGTATAGACAATCTAAATCAACAAAAATCCATGAAATTAAACAAATTTGGAAATGGGTTACCTGGTTAGAGGTCGATGCAGTGTCCATCTTCTTCTTCGTTGTCAAATGTCATCGGTTTCAAATTATTTTGGGGTTGGTCACTGTGTGCTTTTCGAATTTTTGGTGTGTTTTGGATATGTTTGACTCAAAAATGGCTTGTGATCTACTAAAGGGCAAGTTTGGGATTTCACACTCCAAAAATGGCTAAAAAAGATGTGTTTGAAAAAGATGGCTAAATAATATTTTCAATTGGCCAAAATGGTTATAAAAAAACCATTGTTTTGAATTACTGTCATCCGATGTTGAGTAAATCAGAACAATTTCACTTGCTCTTTATTACATAGATTTGCCTGTTTGGAAATTGTCCTCTAATGGTCTCTTCTCAATGAAATCCACCTGGGATTTTTGTCAAGCTCCAACATCTTATGTTGGCATTTTTTTCTCTTTGTTGGAACAGAGTTTTACACACAATCTCTATTTTTCATATTTTTGGATGAGCAAATGATGCAAAGAATATTTGGAAGTGGTTTCCGTTTGCCCTTGCTGCCAAATGCAACAAGAAACATGTTTCATATTTTTCTTCCGGTTGCTCAACAGGTTTGAAAGTTTTATAATAACATTTTCCAGTTTTCATGATATTGACTCTGTAGACTAATCTTGGTTGCATTATTGGTTTTTCTTGAAACTAATGAGTAAGGCTATACATGCAAGGAGATTATTCATATGTTGGTTCTATGGTATATTTTTGGCTAGCTAGAAATAATGCTAATTATTGGAAAAGTGATTTGGAGATTGCTTCTGCTTGGAATTTCTTATTGCATTCAAATTTCATTTTACGAGTTTGTCCGTTGGATTAAACCCGTATTTGCTTATTTTAAGTTTAATTGTGATGGGGGGCTTCTAAAGGCAATTCGGGTACTGACGGTGTTGCTGGTCTTGTACGATATTGGAATGGTTTGGTTATTTTAAGTTAAATTGTGATGGGGCTTCTAAAGGCAATCCGGGCCGATGTGTCGCTGGTCTTGTATGAGATTGGAATGGTTTTCCTAACGTTGCCCACTTTCGCTCAACATAAATCAAACGCCTAAGTGTAAAGTGTTTTTTATTAAATAAGCAAACAAAGATGATCTTGTTGGTCTCTGGCTTGGCATAAATTTGAATATACAAGTTTATATAAGGGTTTTTTGTTGTCTTTTTCCTCATAAATGAGTTCTATTTATACTATTACAATTAATAGCCTAGAATCATTATAGCTACAATATGAGTAGGACACTTGTCTTCTTCTTGTTGTGCTTGAGTTGCATGATTGCCATGTGACACATAGTGCTTGTTGAGTTGTCCCATTATTGCTTTGCCAGGTGGCAGATTGGTCTGCCACTGAGGTTCCAGCTCGGTCGCCATTAACTTCAAGGGTGGGGGCTTTTCATCTCTTGAAATGCCTTTGGTTGGGCTCTGGTCGGTCTGATGTTCTCTCGGTTTTGGTGGTCTGGTCGGTCCACGTCAGCAGGTCCAGGGCGCCATGTGTACATGTCAATCATTTTAAATCTGTCCAGCTCTGCTCGGGTATCATCAATGGCCCCCAAGTTCTAGGCCGATGAGAGACATGCTGAGGCGGGCTGGAACTTGAAGAGAGATGAAGGAGTTGAGTGGATTCGAAAAGGCTAACAGCTGTTACTGTTAGTTAATGTTGAAATGCCGCATTAAATGCCAGACTGACATGTGGCGACTGGAGATGGGCCTCAGGGGTGTGTGAACCTAGGCGACACGCCTGTTGATTTGAAAGGATGTGTCCCTTGGAAAGAAGGCGTCTCTTGGAAACCTTAGCCTATAAATAGGCCTCTGTAGCATTCACTTTACACTTTTACTTCGAGCATTTTACCTTTTTACAGAGAGAAAGAGACCGAGCAGAGCTCTAGTCGGCATTTGAGACAAACAACCTTCCCAGCTTTTTTAGGTAATTTTTTCTTCTTTTTTCCTTAATTATGTCTGATTTGGATAGCCAAAACCAAGAAGTTAGTGTGGAGGTCGAAATTGAACCCCCCCCGATGTGGAAGTATCCCAGGGGGATGATTCCGAGAAGGAAGTTCCTGATGGAGGGGGAGGAGATGAGGAAATTTTGTCCCCTTCCCCAATTGCTGCTATAAGGGGTGGAATCATATATGGGATGAAAGAGTTGTCCATGAGAGAAGCTAGGGCGTTAGGGCCGAGCAGAGGCGAGGCAGCTGGGCCCAGCGAAGTGGGGTAAGGTGCAGGGCCATCGACTTCAGGTCGGGCCACAGAGAGAGCACAGGTGCTGGGAGAGCATGGGGTTCGGCTCGGAGGCCTCCTAAGAATACCACCATAGATTAGACTGAAATCGAGAACAAGTTGGATGCATTCCATTGGGCTTACGACATTCCAGATACAATGCGTTTCTGGCTGGCCAATCATGACGAGGTGCCCGAGCACCCGCTAATATGATGCACTGCTATAATTCTCGCAGCTTTCAATACAGGCTGAGGTTCCCTCTTCTAAGGCTAATCACAAAGTGGTTTTAGAGGTGGAAACTTGTGCTGGCCCAGGTGCACCCGCTCTCCTGGGGAAAATTGATTGGGCTGATCATCCTTTTCCAAAGACTTGGTTTCCCCAAGCCCACGTTCGACGAGATCAATGAGCTCTTCTCGTGGAAAGCCACTCCGAGTAGCCAAAAAAGGGAGACCATCAGGGTGGTATGATTTGGTGACCAGACTTGGGTACCAAGAGAATCTTGTTTTGGGCCTTCCCGGGTCTTTAAATGACATGAAGTATAAGTGGTTATGGGTTAATGGGGAGTAGATTAGCTCTGGGAGTCGGGGCGATCAGTACCTTGCTCCACATCTCAGCTTTAGATATGATTTTTGTAAGTTCTTTTCTCGGTTCCTTACTTTTCCCAGAAAATTCTAATCGTTAATTATTTATTTCTTGTGTAGAGAACCAACCTTCCCGAGAACGGCTCTCCGCAGAGTTCCTGGAGAGGCTTGAAAAAAATAAGTAAGTCTTGAAAGACGGGCCGGCAGATAAAGTTTTTGACCTTAGACTCTAATTTGGTCCAAGTTGGACAACACCATAACCCACTAGCTCCATCAGATACCGAACCAAGTAGAAACAGAGAAGGTGCGAGCAGAGAAACTGAGCAGAGGGCTGAGCCTCAAGCAACCGAACAGCGAACGAGAACCCCGGGTAAATAACTCAACCATTTTACGTATATAATGTTTATTTCTGCAAGTTCTAATGTCCTTGTTATTTTTGTGCAACTCCTTAGGCCGACAAGGACGTCATGGGTCGCTTGAAGAAGGTGAAGAAATTTGTTGGAGGCCCTCCCAAGAAGACTGTCGAGCAGAGGGGTAAGATCTAGCAGGGAAAGAGGAAAGTTGGGCCTGAGACATAGGAGCCCATGAGGAAGAGGAGGGGATCTGGGTTCGAGGAGGGGGTGCCGAAGCTGAAGAAGAGAACACAACAGAAGTTGCATCCAGTGGGCAGCCTCTCGACCAGGCCCTGCTACCGACCAGCCTAAAGCCGATCAGCCCCCAGCCCCTTAGGGTGTTTTTATTTTCATTCTTTTTTTAATCGGCCCTAGACCAGACTGTTGTAAATATTTTGTTATTAATGAAAATTTTCTTTCTCAGCTCTTTCATTTCATGTTTGTCTGGACTTGTGCTTATTTAATTTTTTGTCATGTACTCGGTGTTGAGCCAAGATGCTTAATTTTATGTGCTCAGTGCTACGCCGAGTTTAATAAGATGTGATGATTGTTAAGTAGCGTGCTCGGAGCGAGGCCAGGATTAATAAGATGAAAATTATAAGTAATATGCTCGGAGCTAGGCCGAGATTAATAAGATAAAAATTGTTAAGTATTGTGCTTGGAGCTAGGCCGAGATTAATAAGATGAAAATTGTTTAGAGAAAAAGACAAGTAATTTGCTTGGTGCTAGGCCGAGGACACATTTTTATTAATAATACTTCTTTAAATAAATTACATTACAAGGGTGGTTGAATTTTTCTCCGTTCAAATATTCAACTCGTATGCCCCGTTCTGCAAAACTTTGCTGATTTTGTAAGGTCATTCCCAGGTCGGCTTTAGTGGACCAAGATCACTTCTAGTAATTCTCTTCAAGACTACATCACCGACCTGGAATAGGTCATTCCCACTCCGACGCTCAAATCAGAATCGCTCTAGAGAAAGGAGTATATTAATGGGACAATATGTTGTAATACCCGGGCCTCAAACCACCCATTTTGGCCATTATTGTGCATGCATAAATTAGTAAAATTACTGCAACTTATGTAATACATGCATTAAAAATAACATTGCACGATTCATCTCATTTTAGAGTGCTTTTTTTAATCATTAGAAGCCCTCGCCGTGTACTTCTTTATTGAACCTCTAGCTTAAGTGGTTATATACATTAAAATTACAAGGAAATTAATTTTGATTATAATAATTAGAAATAATATAATACCATACCTTAATATTTGCTATAGAATGTAGTTTATGAAATAAACTTTCACTAAAAATAATATTTAAAGCATCTTAATATAAAAGAATTCATCAACGTGAAGCATTATAGCCGACTGAAACATAGAATTCAAGGAATATTGACTGCTTAACGAATAAGAAAATCGGATATATGTATACTTTCAATCTATTAATCAAAATAAAGACTCTAACAACCACATATTTTTCCTTATGCATATATTGGCACATATATATAAATATATATAGGCAACTAATTGGTAAAGGCCCACATGATTATTATATATGTATAGATGTAGCAGCCACCCATTTTTTCTTATATGTATATTAACACACACACATACATATATATATATATATATATATATATAAAAGGTTAGGATCACAGTACAAGAAATTGTAGTTTTACCTACACATACACGTGTAGGTAAACATGTGTCGATGTGTGGGTAAAATGTATTACCCACACATTATGCAAATGTCAACAAGTGTCACTATATTTTTATAGAAAAAAGTATTTACCAACACAAGTTTTTATGTGTGGAAAATCTTAATCATTTACCTACATATATGTGTCGATAAATATGTATATTATGTGTAAGTAATTGCACTACTACAAAAAAAGCCTTTACATCGGTTCTAGGACATTCTACATCGGTTTTGAAAACCGATGTAGAAACCAGCGTAAATGAAGGCCTTTTTAACATCGTTTTTAAACGGATGTAGTATATTTTTCTACAACGGTTATAATACAACCGATGTAAAAAAATGGCCATTTACAATGGCAACCGATGTCCAATGTCAGCTTTTTACATCGATTTCTGTGAACAACCGATGTATAAGGTTTAATTTCTATATCGATTATTATAGCAACCAACGTAAAATTCTTTTATTTCGAATTTAAAATATAGCCATACACGGCCACATCTATATATACAATTATAAACCAATATGATGTCCCAATACAACAACTAAACCAAAATATCATATACCAACAATACGACAACAATTAAACAAAAATACTATATACCATCAATACAACGACAATTATCTAAATACCATATATCAACAATACAACTAATTGCAGTATTAAGACGACCATTTAGAAACAAAATGGATCGTCATAATCTACAATACAATATATAAGATCATTTCAACACAATACACTAGGTGATCCATACAAAGATTACTTGGTCGCTTCAAAGTACCATATACCAAGTTGGTAATTTGGATTCTTAGCTTCTTTAAGAATCAACCTACAAGAAAATCCAAAAAAAGATCAGCATTAATCCCCTATAACACAAATAATACCTTTCTATGAAAGCATAAAGTGAGCACCACATTTCACGTAAAGTATGAATGATTTGAGAAAATCAGCAAGAGATTTGTAATTATCCCTTAATTATATTTATCTCATTGCATCAATCAAATATTCAGGGGTAAGGGTTGGCAGCTAAAAGTCCAACCTTCAATAAACATTAATTGCAAAGGCAAACAATATTAATTTCTAGACAAGAAGTTGAGTCTCACAAGTTAAATCTCACCTGGTTATCTGGCAATAATAATGCAATTGGGATTATAAAGAAAGAACAGTCCAAAGTATAGAACTAATCTTTGTTTTTCATTACTAGTTCTAAAATTGTAATAAAACGGAAAAAACAGATCCCACTACGCTGACATAAATACTTGACTTAGTTCAGTATACACACAATTTCCAGAATCTTTTAATGTGACTAAAACTCAAGTGATTGTTGTATTTATGTATTTTTCGCTTGAAAACAGGTTGGAGAGCTTGTGGGGATTGCAGTTTGACCAACCAACAATCATCTAATATACTGATAACATCATACTATGACTTAATTTTTTTCCCAAATTCAAAAAGGTTAAACTCAATTTCTAGCATAAATCAACATGCGGATAATAAACACAAAAGCATTTATACACACTCAACAATATATATACACTCAAAAGACCCACATGCCACAAGCACGAAGGGAACGTACAACCCAACAGTGGTTCAGGATCATGTATGAGTGTGTGAATGTTCTCAGATCCACAACTTATGAGCAATCCCACCAACTTTTTATCTGACAAGTTTAGCAACTTTACTTCAAGAGTAACCTGAACATATGGGAAACAAATTGTTACCAGATGTACTCTGATCACGCTGGATAGAATTGATATCGATTCTAGATAATAATAACTACTTTCAAACATAAATTCAGTAGGCTTCATTGCATCAGTAGACCTTCAGTGTCTCATTCCATTCACTGAACATGCAGACAAAAATGATATTTGACGTGTGTTATTCCAAGTATCCTCATCACCGAGGGTAATTTGAAGTGTGATTAAGATATTTATTTAGCCATACAACAAGAATGCATCCAAGCACATCATGCTCGAATTAATCAACACCATGTTGAACTCTACTATAATATAAAATTGATCCCTCTATTAATGCTAGGTTACAGATGACCTATAACCAGGTGGATAATAAGCCCATGTGACATATATTTTGATCTACATGAAGAACATATGAAGAACATATAATAAGAAAGAAAAATATCCTAGGCGGCTAGGCCAAAAAACAAACCAACAATTTGAACCAGGTTTTATCATCATTTTATTCAAGATCAAACATGTACAATGATATGTATATACTAATGTACAAACCAAGCCACAAGTTCAGACATTGGAAACAGGGGATTTGGGGTTTGTGACACTAATGTACAAACCAAGCCACCAGTAGCCACAACTAGCCTATACACATCATTTTTCTTAGAAACTGCATAATATAATAGAGTTGAAATGGAACAAAGAAGCAATTATGTCGAAAGCTCGATTTAGAATCAGCCCCTTACTTGGGTTTATCACCAAATTTAATCAGCCCCTTCCTAATGGCCCGAACATATTGAAGTACCTGAAGTTTTGAAAATACAAAATCAAAAAATAGTGGAAGTACAATTATTATCAACCTTAAAATACATTAAATTCCTCCAATTCTAAAACATCCATAGGCCATCTGGTCATTTAGGATATACCATGGACAGGGAAGACAAGACAAACTGGTTGATCTGGAAAGTGACAACCCTCTGAGAACAGAAAAGTAGGAAAAGAAATATAAGATAATACCACCAAATTTGCAAACAATTCATGAACTTACAAAAAAAGAAAGGAGCCTATGCTAGCACCTAATCGATACACAAATAGCTTAATGAAGTTGCTTATTTAACCTTAACAAAATCCATGACATTTATCCTTAGCAATGTACAGAACAACACAATGAAGTGGGAAAAAGAAAACAAACTATTATCCTAACACAGTCAAATTTAAACAAGACATTTAAATAGGGGTGAAAATGGATACAATAGGGGTCAATCATAGCTACTCAATTACCAGGAAGGACACAGACAATGATATCAAGAATTACTGGAATACCAAACCGAAGAAAAAACTCTTTGGAATAAACATCCCACCATAAAACCAAATTTCCAAAATTTCACCACCACCATTTTTTCGAAACTCAGCAACACAAATATTATCTCAGCGTCTATCTAGCCCGCTGTCATAGTTATACAACTCATTTTACACCCACGCCACTAAATTTTTCACTAATTCCATTTCAGCCCCACAAAATATTCTCTACCCCAGTAGTAATAATAATTACAACCTGTACCAGTCAATGTTCTTACAATTACCAACCAGATCTTGAGTGTTCTAAGGATTTGGAGTTACAGATTGGGACATGTGAAACAAGAAGATCATCATCAAATGGGTTTTATCTCAAATGGGGCCTTGGAAGAAAATAATGAAAAGTTTATACTTTGCAATGGAAATAATATAGTTAATGGAGATCATCATGAGGATTTAGTGGAGATGAGTTCATATCTTGATCAAAAGGCAAATGGGTTTTCGTAAAATTACCAGAAATCCTTTAAATATAGAACTCAAACAGATTGAAAATGAATTTTGATTAATGCATTTTAATCTACTTAATTGTTTTCAAGAAATATTAAAAACTCTCTAAAATTAAAAAGAAAAATATCAATTACATAAAATAAGAAGATTATTCACCGATCATCCAACGATTAACTGTGAAAATCAAATCAAAAGAAATAAATTAAGACTTACCGAAGAACGCTGCGGCTCACGGGATTTAGAAGGGATAAAAATTGCAGAAAAGAAAAAAAACGAGGGTGAGCGGCTCTACTGTTTGAGAAACTGTAAAGGAATGGGGGTAGGGTATTATAATAGGTTTTCTTTTTTGAAAGACGTATTATAATAGGTTAGATTGAGATTCTTTCTTTTTAAAAACCATCAGTTTTTTTTTTATATTGTTAATTTTAAAAGAAAATATAATAATTACATATACATCCACACTATCTTTTTAGTTATGAATATGTGTAAGTGTAAGTAAAGTATGTATAATTAGCCACACATATATAACATTTTTAATTATGTGTGGATATTTGTAAATAATAAAACATACACATTAACACCATCGAAAAATAAAATATACCGCCAAACTCTAAAACTGGAGAGATTTTTTCCCTCTATATTTTAATGTTACTAATAGTTATTAGTGACACATAATAAATGTCCCTAACTAAATTAGACTGGATTAATTTATCACCCACACATATCAAAATTATGTGTGGCTATCTACCCACACATTTTTATGTGTGGGTATTTATGTGTGGGTAAAATTACAATTTCTTGTCAAATGTGGCGGGGGGCTTACCGTGTGACAATATGGATTAATCCAATCCATTAATTCAACAAATCCAAAGGTTCAATTTTTTCGGTTTTTTTTTATTTATTTAGTTTTCGCCCAATTAAGGGCATAACTGTTATTTTATTTGTAAAATAAAGCAGTTACTTTTGGTAACTGTTCATCCCAATGATTTTTATGGGATTTGATTTTATGATTGTTCCCGCTTTTCATTCACTTGCGGTTTACTCACAATGATGTACAATTAGTTATAATATGATGCACAATTAGTTATAAAATGATGCACTATTAGATATAAAATTGTGCACAATTCAGTATTAAATGGTGCACAGTTCAGTTATAGAAACGTGATCTTTATCACATCCATGAATGTAGGGCGTAATTATGGGAAGATGGTTACATCACTTTGTCTTTATAGTTCTTTTAAATGATATACAATTAGTTATACAATGATGCACTGTTAAATATAAAATGGTGCACAGTTCAGCTATTAAAATGGTGCATAGTTCATTTATGGAAACGTGATATTAATCAATTCCTTGATTGTAGGGGCGTAATTTATGGGAAGATGATTACACAATTTTGTCTTTGTAGTTCTTTTAAGATGATGCACAATTAGTTATACAATGATGCACTATTAGATATAAAATGGTGTACAGTTTAGTTATTAAATGGGAAAATGGTTACACCACTTTGTCTTTATAGTTCTTTTAGATGATGTACAGTTAGTTATACAATGATGCACTGTTAGATATAAAATGGTGCACAGTTCAACTATTAAAATGGTGCACAGTTCATTTATGGAAACGTGATATTAATCAATTCCTTGATTGTAGGGGCGTAATTTATGGGAAGATGGTTACACCATTTTGTCTTTATAGTTCTTTTTAGATGATGTACAATTAGTTATACAATGATGCACTATTAGATATAAAATGGTGTACAGTTAATTATTAAATGGGAATATGGTTACACCATTTTGTGTTTATAGTTCTTTTAGATGATGTACAATTAGTTATACAATGGTGCACTGTTAGATATAAAATGGTGTACAATTCAGTTATTAAATGGGAAGATGATTACACTATTTTGTCTTTATAGTTCTTTTAGATGATGTACAATTAGTTATAAAATAATGCACTATTAGATATAAAATGGTGCACAGTTCAGTCATTAAATGGGAAGATGGTTACATCATTTTGTCTTTATAGTTCCTTTAGATGATATATAATTAGTTATATAATGATGCACTGTTAGATATAAAATGGTGTATAGTCAGTTATATAATGGTGTACAGTTCAGTATTAAAATGGTGCACAATTTAGTTATGAAATCGTGATATTAATTAATCCATTGATTATAGGGGCGTGATTTATGGCATTTTGCTAGTTACTATTATGCCATTTCCACCTATTATTTAATTGATAAATCAGTTATTTTTAATAGCAATCTGGACCATTTAATAAAAGGTGTGGATGTCACACACCACACCACAAGTTAAGCCACACGAGATCTCATCCACGAGATCTCATATATATATATATATATATATATATAGAGAGAGAGAGAGAGAGAGAGAGAGGTCTGTCAGGACCGTCTAACGGATCTAGATCCGTTAGACATCCGTTAGACGGGTCTAAATATACTACCCATCTCGCAGCCCTGACCCGGATCCGCGAAAAAATAAAAATAAAAATAACAGAAAAACCCCAGCGGCTCCATTCCCCATTCGGACATCCTCGTAAATTGTGATTGGAGCCTTAATTTCCCAGTTCCTTCCTCCTTCAACCACAACCACCGCGCCACGAGCCACAACTCCCATAAATACAACCACAACAACGGCGAAACACAAACACCGAAGGGAGCGTAAGAAACACCACATCACGGCGCACCCACCGGTGCGCACCTACACTATGTGGTATTTCCCCATTCCTCCATCTCTGCAAATTCGCACCACCACCTTCTTTGATCATCACCTCCGTCGCACAACTATCAATCTATGTGTTCGCATTGAGCCTAATAGGTATTAGTTTGTGTCTATATTCCAGCTACTCAGTAGTTAAATCTACATTGGACAAAAGCTTAAGAAGGTGCGACAATGGAGACTGGAGACAACATGAAGAATGACAGAGGTAACAAATGTGAATGCCTTGTATTTTTCATTTAGTTCATTATTTAAAAGTATTACACGTCGCATTCAAATGTATTAGATGTATGTAAAAATGTATTAGACTTTACAACTCTGTAGAAAGTCTCTGTTTTATATTTAAAAGGCACAACTTTGAAGAAAAGTATTACACATTGCATTCTAATGTATTGGATGTATTAGAAAATTGTACTATACTTTACAGCTTCGTGGAAGTCTTTGTTTTATTATTAAATGGCACAAATTTGTGGGAAAGTATTACACATTGCATTCCAATGTATTAGATGTATCAAATATATGTGTCAGACTTTTAGGTGCATCATATTATGTATTTTATTTCTTAGTTGTTCCTAACTTGTATTACTTTTAGGTGTAATAACACTAACAGATTCCAGTGATGAGAATGAAGAAGGCAATAATGACACAGAGCAGGGGGACAACATCATTCGAATAGAAGTCTGTTGAAGGTAAAAAAATCATTTTTTGTTGCTCAGAAAAGTATTACAAATACATGCAAAAAGTATTGTGTTTTATTCTGAAAAGTGTCATAATTTTCATACATTCCTTCTTGTTGATTATTTTCTTCTGTTAAATATATACACTATATCGCAATCATGCTCGGCAGCTTGGATTTAGTATTCGTAAACAACTATGAGATGCAATGATGTTGGTATTGTGACGAAAAAATATTTTGTATGTTCCTGCGAGGGATCTACAAGATCCAAAAACACCATTGAGAAAAAAAAAATATTACAATACATGGACAGGATGTAGGGCATCATTGAGGGCAAAATTGAACAGCGATGGTGTTTATGAAATTGTTGACCATAGTATGTTGCACAACCACGAACTCATTATAAAAGAGTGGAGTCATTTGCATCGTTCTGAAAGGGTGATTACCACTGAAAAGGCTAATGCTATTGGGGAGATGATTTCTTCTGGAATGGGAGCCACTGAATCTTTCCGATACATGGCACAAGATGCAGGGGGTGAAGAGTGCATTGGTCATACATGAAGGACCACTTGAATTTTGTGAATCGTTTCAAAATGAATGCAATAGAGGCAGACGATGCACAAACGCTGATTGACATGTTGTACCAACAAGATGCTGACGATCAAGATTTTTTTTTCAGAGTTAAATTAGACGATATGGGAAGATTGTGTAATTTGTTTTGGAGGGATTCAATGATGGAGGATTACAAGATATATGGTGATGTTGTTGTATTTGATACAACATATCGAACAAATCGATATAATTTGATTTGTGCCCCTTTTGTTGGGATTAATAATCATTGGAAGAACGTGATGTTTGGTTGTGACTTCATAGCGGATGAGAAAACTGAATCATTCGATTAGCTTTTTGAATTTTTAAGAAATAAATGAATGGTCAATGCCCTATATCAATCTTCACAGATCAAGATCTAGCAATTGGAAATTCAATTGAAAAGGTAAAATATTACTGTACAATTTGCACTTCAGTTAACGTGTAATACTTTTCTTTGTTAATGGTAATACATTACAATGTCGTGTATAATACTTTTCAGTGTTAAATGTAATGCCTACTGAATTGTGCTCTGTCTTACAAACTGCACTTAAGTCTATATTCAAAAATATACTTTTATGTTTATATGTAATACTTTTCCTTCTTAATACTAATACATCCAATTGTTATATATAATACTTTTAATCTGTTTAGTTTATTTTTTTGTAGGTTTTCCCAGGAACACGACATAGGTCATGCTTATGGAATTTTTACCAAAATGTTGTAAGCCGGTTCGAGAAGTTGAAAGGCGACAGATGCTTCAATGACGCATTTACCAAGTGTCTATCAGGGTGCACAACTGAAGCAGAATTCGAGGACAGCTGGGATAAAATGATTACAAAAAATGGGTTAGAAGACCATCCATAGTTTAAGAGGTTATTCGATTTAAGAGAGAAGTGGTGCACATCATTTAACAAATACTTTTTCTCTGCTGGAAATTGTCGTCACAACGAAGTGAAAGTACAAACTATGCCATTGGATTTAATGCGAAGAAAACAACCAATTTGACTGACTTTTATGGGATTTTCAAGGAAACAATTAAACGTTGGAGGAGCAATGACGCAAAAGATGAATTTCAATGTTCAAGGGCGGCTCCTACATCTATATTGCCACTGACTGGACTATTGAAGCATGCTTCTGAGGTATACACATTGACACTTTTTAAAGATTTTGAAGATGAATTTTTGAAGTCAATTTCCACTTCTTGTAAATGTTACATTTTGAGAGCGACATTATATTTTATACTGTTTCGAATGATGATGGAATTGGTTCTCATACAGTGACATTTTGTACTGTAACTAAATTGATAAGTTGCTCTTGCAAGAGATTTGAGGAATGTGGTTTAATGTGTCGTCATTAGTTACGTGTCCTTCATGTGAATTCGGTGACTGAAATACAAAATTGTTATATCAAAAGAAGGTGGACAAAGTTTGCAAAAAAGGACTTATGGGATAGATTAGATAGAGGAATTGGACAGAGTAACAGGCCTAAGGATTGTATTCCTTGGCGTCATGAAATGGCGCGCAAGTATTATAATCTGGTATTGAAATGCCAAGAAAATGAGGAAGCAAGAACAATCCTTGAAGATGGTTATAACCGGGATTCTATGGCAATTGATGAATTGATGGTTGCTATAATGAATTCTGCAGCTGAAACTGAGATTTCTAGTTCTTCGACTAATATCCTAGATCCTACTCGTTCAGTTACAAAGGGCAGAAAATAAATAGCGAAAGGGCATTTTGAAAAAAGCAAGAAGAAGAAGAGTGCTGACACATCAAACACAAATACATCAAGGGAGTTCGGGTCGAAAACTCCTAATCTTAGACTGTTTTAGAATGGTTGATTGTTTGTACTTAATTCTGATTGTTGTTTACAATTCACTTCTCTGGCAATACATTGTAACTTATCTACTAATACTTGTCAATATATCTGCTGATACATTCTTATTTTGTGTGGGATTTCATAACTTGTTATATTGTTACTGGTTTTGATTATATCGATGTCTTTTTATATCTCATGTTTTATAATACATTGTTGGTGGTGCCACTTTTCTCGCACAGGGTATTAATACATTGAAACGTATCTGCTAATACTTGTCATTGTATCTACTGATACATTTCTTATTTTGTGTGTGAATTCATATCTCATGTTTTATTGTTCTAGGATTGTTTATTATTTAAACTTAATGCATTCTAAAAATATTCTTGAACCCTATAATATTTGTTCTAGGATTGTTTATTATTTGAACTTAATGCATTGTAAAAACATACATGAACTTATAATACTTGCAACGGCTTGTAAAAAGCCCTCAGCAAAGTCTGCATAAAAACATTACTTGTTTATGTTAATACTTTTATGTTTCACATCTAATACTTTTCTGTTCAAAAACTAATACATTTCTTAGGGAACAATTATTTTTTTTTGGCAAGATAAACACATGAAAAAACATATAATTTCAAGTTTCAATAATAATAATTTCAAGTTTCAATACTAATACGACGTTAGTTGTACTTCTAATAATCCCCTGTACCAACCATCTACGGCTAACAAAGGCAGTACTACATCTCCAGCTAACAAAAAGCAGTGCTAATACTTTTTACATTCCATCATAATACATTTACACGTAACTAGTAATACTTGTCTATAATATTCAAATTGTTTTTCATAACATTCAAAAAATTCAGCCAGCAAAACGATCCCCTGTACCAACTAACCATTCTCTAAACACAAACAACCAACCATCTTCAGAACTGTACATCATAAACACATTATGTTAACAAAACATATCACTATGAAACTAATAAAATTGACTCTAGGTTCAGTAAAATCTTACTTGATAATAATTTTTCAAGCTACTTCCGGGCACTCGCAAATTCAAGAACATCTTTCTCAAGTTGAACTCATTTCTCATTCAACGGGTTTCAACAGAATTTTGGAACAGAATGATGCCCTTAAAGCACCCCTTACATTGCGCTACAAAAAAAAACACAAAAAAGAAAGGCATGAAAAAAAATCATATAGGAAATGATCAATATAAGCAATATTTGTTTCAGCAAGAATCATACCAATTCCAAATCTGGCTTTGAGTAGACTTGCCCAATAAAATTTTTCATGTGGTGCATTAAAAATACACCACAATCCACGTTGTTGGTGTCGCCTTGCCAACTGAAGGGAACATTTTTCCAGGGAAAACACTCAACCTCCTGGGCTCGTGGATGACTTAATTCTTTCGACAGAACAGAAAAATTATTTTGCTAGATCAAGTGAAAAAAACCATAAGAATATTAACTAATTATTTTGTTGTATCAAGTGAAAAAAACCATAAGAAAAATTACTTTACCACAACATTCCCGAGCTTGTTGTACTTTTCCACAGCATCAGTCTCACGGTGGACCAAATTGTCCAGATATTGCACCTTGCCAGCATCAGAATAGATGACAACAGCTACAAAATTCCCTTTGAAGCAAATTGGGAAAAAAAATCTACAGTTTCAACAACAAAAAAAAATATTAGCTAATATATTAGTGTAACAACTAATACCTTACAATATAACAACTAATACTTTACAATATAATAGTTAATACATTAGAAATAAAAATGATTTCTTACCAAGTCAAACCCACTCAAGTCCATCACACTTACTGCTCTCATCCATTGAATCCAACAATCCTCAAATTTTTCCCCAATCTCTGCCAGTGACTTTTTCAGCAATGTTTGCTATGTATAACTATTGAAAATAAAACACATTATTAAACATACCATTACTTAATGTAGAGCATGATAATACATGAAAAAAAATAACATTGTTTGCTTACAGAATGCTGAGCATAGAAATAAAAGCATTTCCTCCTCTTTGCATCCACAGTTCTTCTATTGAGGAGCAATGCTCATGCATCAATTATACTGATGTGGTTCAAACTTTCATAATTCAACGTGTGCATATCAGCCAGCGACACGTAAAAAGCACCAGCATGTGCAAAAATTGGTTCATCTCGACTAAAAAAAATAACTTACAAAAGTTAATAATGAAAAAATATTATTCAAAGAACATAATCAAAACTGGCAGTTCAAACATTACTTACTCTTTTTTTCGTTTGTGATTGAAGAAACTGTAGTCAGCCACATCCTTTTGCTTCCTTGACAACACAACACCAGTAAAATTATTTACTATGTAACAACTAATAGTATCAACTAACTAATACCTTCCAGTGTCACAACTAATACTTTACTATGTAACAACTAATACATTACAGTGCAACAACTAATACCTAATAGTATAACAACTAATACATTATAGTGTAAAAACTAATACACTACAATGCAACAACTAATACCTAATTCAACAACTGCTACTAACTCCTTTTCATTCTTATCATCTTCATCATCCTTCTCAAGGGATGCAACACAATCAACAATAGCTTCTTGATTAACAACAATTTCTTCCTTTTCATCTTCCATTTCTTCCTTATCATCCTCCACTTCTTCCTTATCATCCTCATCATCCTCCATCTCTTGCTTTTCCTTAGGTATTACCCCATATATTACATCCTCATGTGTAGCAGGTGCATCTTTATTCACCCCAGCTATAACATCCACATGTATTAAATCCTGTTCCGGGGTCAGAATATCAAAGCGGAGCATTGAAGGGTAGATGAATTTCTTCATTCTTTCAAATTTGCTCACAACCTCGTCAACATATTCATGAAGCTTGGCACTAGAAAAAAAACTGTTGAGTCTCAGACAACTCATTAGCTTGAGACAATGAAGTTTCTTTTTCAGTCAATTGTGCCTGCAACTTCTTGACCCTCTCCATGTGCGCACGGAATCCTCAGCAACATGAATAACTCGGTCATTTCCTGCAAAACAAAACAACAAAAACTTTAGAAAAATACTAATACTTTTGCAGTAAATAATAATACATATAACAACATTTATCTTACATCCTTAGCTAATTTGTGGATCTCCTCATCCACCATCTCTCCCTTTGGCAGCTTGTAATTGATCGATTTGAACAACTCGTCGTCCTCGCTGTCATCATCCTTCTGATATTTCTTTCTCTACTTCGTCTCACCTTTCTTCATATCCTCCTCATCTTTCACTTGCTCTTCATCCTCAACATTATTTTCCTCGCCAAGATTTTTCTTCACATTCTGCCCTTTCCTACAAAACACTTCCGCAACCCTGTTCTTGATTCTCTCGATATTCCAATGCTATATCAATGGTAGGGTTGTGGATTCCGCACGACCTTGCCATTTCAACCGATGAAAATACAAGATTTGCAGAACCAAAACGCAGCCACTAACATTCTTAACATTCCTTGTTTTATACTTGTTCACAGCAACACACAACCTATTCAGAACATGT